>OY728160.1:2082470402-2082833308 GCA_963277665.1 Viscum album | reverse complement strand
AACTATAAGACCAATATAAATGAAATTTAAATATGATATAACACTACGGGAAAAATGAGCAATTGCGACGGGTTATTTGCGACGGGATTAAATCCCGTCGCAAATAGTCATGTTAAAAAAGTATTTGCGACGGGGGTACATCCCCGTCGCAAATAATGAGGCATTTGCGACGGGATTGCTTTCCCCGTCGCAAATAGTTTTCCCGCGATGCGCGCCAAATCGCGGGAAACGTATTTGCGACGGGGAAATATTCCCGTCGCAAATAGCCGGCGGCGGTAAATGGTATTTGCGACGGGAATATTCCCCCGTCGCAAATACTATGTCGGCAGAGGGTTATTTGCGACGGGACCCGTCGCAAATAACTATTTACCGGTTGACCGTAATAAATGTTGGCGAAGGTATTTGCGACGGGACCCGTCGCAAATAATACTATTTGCGACGGGAATCCCGTCGCAAATGGACCCGTCGCAACTAATCTAACCTATAAATACCCCCATCCGTTTTTTTCATTTCATTCTCATTCTTTATCTTCTCTCTCTCTCAGAATCATATTTCTAGAGTTTAGTTTTTCTCCAGTTTAAGTTTTTTCTCCGGAGCTGATATTAAAGTTTTGAAGAACGATCAGAACAGATCAATTTTCAAGGTATTTATCTTCATTTTAATTTTTTATTTATTTTTAATTTTTTATTAGTTTTTATTATTATTAATTAGTTGTAATTTAATTTTGTTTACATTGTTTTATTACTTAATAAATTTAAATTATTAGTATTGTTTATATGGTAATTAGGAATAATTAGTAATAATTTTTAATAATTAAGAATAAATATTAATAACTAGTAATAAATACCAATAATTAGGAATAAGAACATTATTACATTATTAGTTTATTTTATTATTAATATTAAAATAATATAATTTTTTATATATATACAGTTCTTTTTTCATCTGTGTGTTTGCTGTCTTCACATGTATTATTTGTATGTGGAGATAGAAAACGCACAGATGAAAAAAGAACTGTATATAAATTAGAAAATTATATTATTTTAATATTAATAATAAAATATATTAATAATGTTATTATTTGTAATTATTGGTAATTATTTCTAATTATTGATAATTATTCATTTTATTACTAATAATTATCAATAATTAAGAATAATTAGTAATAATTACCAATAATTAACAATAATTAGTATTAATTACCTATAATTAGTATTAATTACCATTAATTAGTATTAATTACCAATAATTAGTATTAATTACCAATAATTCGTAATAATTAGGAATAATTAACAATAATTACTAATAATTAGGAATAATTAACAATAATTACGAATAATTAACAATAATTAGTAATAATTAGGAATAATTAGGAATAATTAGTAATAATTAAGAATAATTAGGAATAATTAGTATTAATTAGGAATAATTAGTAATAATTACCAATAATTAGGAATAATTAGGAATAATTAGTATTAATTACAAATAATTAGTATTAATTAGGAATAATTAGTATTAATTACAAATAATTAGTATTAATTACAAATAATTAGTCTTAATTACCAATAAGTAGTATTAATTACCAATAATTAGTATTAATTACCAATAATTCGTAATAATTAGTATTAATTACCAATAATTCGTAATAATTAGGAATAATTAACAATAATTAGTAATAATTAGGAATAATTAACAATAATTAGGAATAATTAACAATAATTAGGAATAATTAGGAATAATTAGGAATAATTAGTAATAATTAGGAATAATTAGTAATAATTAGGAATAATTAGTAATAATTAGGAATAATTAGTAATAATTAGGAATAATTAGGAATAATTAGTATTAATTAGGAATAATTAGTATTAATTACCAATAATTAGTATTAATTACCAATAATTAGTAATAATTACCAATAATTAGTTTTAATTACAAATAATTCGTATTAATTACAAATAATTAGTATTAATTAGGAATAATTAGTATTAATTACCAATAATTAGTATTAATTACCAATAATTAGTATTAATTACCAATAATTAGTATTAATTACCAATAATTAGTATTAATTACCAATAATTAGTAATAATTAGGAATAATTAACAATAATTAGTAATAATTAGGAATAATTAACAATAAGTAGGAATAATTACGAATAATTAGTATTAATTAGGAATAATTAGTAATAATTACCAATAATTAGTATTAATTACCAATAATTAGTATTAATTACCAATAATTAGTAATAATTAGGAATAATTAACAATAATTAGTAATAATTAGGAATAATTAACAATAATTAGTAATAATTAGGACTAATTAACAATAATTAGGAATAATTAGTATTAATTAGGAATAATTAGTAATAATTACCAATAATTAGTAATAATTACCAATAATTAGTAATAATTACCAATAATTAGTATTAATTAGGAATAATTAACAATAATTAGTAATAACTAGGAATAATTAACAATAATTAGTAATAATTAGGAATAATTAACAATAATTAGTAATAATTAGTATTAATTAGGAATAATTAACAATAATTAGTAATAATTAGTATTAATTAGGAATAATTAGTAATAATTACCAATAATTAGTATTAATTAGGAATAATTAGTAATAATTACCAATAATTAGTATTAATTACCAATAATTAGTAATAATTAGGAATAATTAACAATAATTAGTAATAATTAGGAATAATTAACAATAATTAGTAATAATTAGGACTAATTAACAATAATTAGGAATAATTAGTATTAATTAGGAATAATTAGTATTAATTAGGAATAATTAGTATTAATTACGAATAATTAGTAATAATTACCAATAATTAGTAATAATTACCAATAATTAGTAATAATTACCAATAATTAGTAATAATTAACAATAATTAGTAATAATTACCAATAATTAGTATTAATTACCAATAATTAGCAATAATTACCAATAATTAGCAATAATTACCAATAATTAGCAATAATTACCAATAATTAGTATTAATTACTAATAATTAGTAATAATTACGAATAATTAGAAATAATTAGAAATAATTAGAAATAATTACCAATAATTAGCAATAATTAGCAATAATTAGCAATAATTTGAAATAATTAGCAATAATTAGAAATAATTAGCAATAATTAGAAATAATTAGCAATAATTAGAAATAATTAGCAATAATTAGTAATAATTAGCAATAATTAGGAATAATTAGTAATAATTAGGAATAATTAGGAATAAGTAGGATTAATTAGGAATAAGTAGGATTAATTAGGAATAATTAGGATTAATTAGGAATAATTAGTAATAATTGCCAATAATGACCAATAATTGCCAATAATTACCAATAATTGCAAATAATTAGGAATAATTGCAAATAATTAGGAATAATTAGGAATAATCAGGAATACTCAGGAATACTCACGAATACTCACGAATACTCACGAATACTCACGTATAATCACGAATACTCACGAATAATCACGAATACTCACGAATACTCACAAATAATCAGGAATACTCACAAATAATCAGGAATACTCAGGAATACTCAGGAATACTCAAGAACACTTAGCAAAAAATTGACAATTGACGACCCTTTAAGATTTGAACATGTTAATAATAGAACAAAGTTTGTTCTGAATATTGATAATTTTAATATTTTTTAATTTTTTTTATTATTTTAATAATATTAATATTGTTTTTTCGTAAATATTGATAATATTTTTTTTATTACTAATAATTAGTAAACGAAATCTGCTTGGATAATGAAGGGAAAATTTATAACCATCTCCACAACGATGATTATCAAATTTCCTTTCATTATTCAAGCAGTTTTCCTTTTGCTAAGTATTGCTAAGTATTGCTAAATTAGTAATAAATAGTAATAATTAGCAATAAATTGTAATAATTAGTAATAAATTGTAATAATTAGTAATCCTTGCTTGAGTGTTTTTTCTAACAAATTATTCAAAACCAGTAATGCTTTTATATTTTATAGAAAAATATGGAACAGCGAGGTCGTCAACAATCATTATTAGATGACCGCATATGGATAAATCAACGCAGAAATCCAAATGGTTCTGGTTTAAATCCAGTATATATAGAGGGTGTGGAGATTTTTTTATCATTTGCGGCATCAAATTCAGAATTTGTTTCAGAAGGAAAGATAAAATGCCCTTGCAGAAAATGTGCATTGAGAACGTTTGACACGTTTGACAAAGTGGGGGAACATCTCTTGCGTTTTGGTTTTCAAGCTGATTATGTTTTTTGGTATCAACACGGTGAACGCAGTTCCAGAGCAGCTGATACCAACTTGATTCCGGATCCATCCCAGTTTCAAGATTTAGTACATGATGTTGCAGGTTCATCTGTTCAACATACAGAAACTCCGGCTGATATAGCTTCAAATCCTGAGTTGGGACCGTCTGAATTTTATGAGTTGTTGAAGTCTGCTGAGGATGCATTATATCCTGGCTGCAAGATGAGCAAATTAGAAGCAGTTGCAAAATTTATGGCTATCAAATCAGATAACGGAATGTCAAACACATGTTTTGACCAGATATTTTCTTTGCTGAAAACACTGTTACCCGAAGGAAATGTTTTACCTGCAAATTACTATGAAAGTAAGAGGTTGGTTCGAAATTTGGGGCTTACTTGTCAGAAGATTCATGCATGTTCAAATGACTGCATTTTATATTCAGGGGAAAATGAGTCGTTGGATAGTTGTCCCACATGTGGGCAACAGAGATATAAAGAAGGACAACACGGGAAGTCTGGTTTGATTCCTGTAAAACAGTTGAGATATTTTCCGCTTACATCCAGACTTCAGCGTTTATTCATGTCTAAGAATACAGCGACAATGATGTCATGGCATAAAGAGAATATTTCAACCGATAAAAGCTTGAATCATCCAGCCGATGGTGATTCATGGAAACATTTTGATAGAGTGCATCCATCATTTGCTTTAGAAGCTAGAAATGTTCGACTGGGCCTTTCCACTGATGGTTTCTGTCCGTTTGGATCTTATGGTAGTCAATATTCATGTTGGCCTGTTTTTTTAACTCCGTATAATTTACCTCCATGGATGTTGATGAAGGAGCCATATATCTTTTTGACTTTACTAATTCCAGGACATCCGAAGAAAAATATTGATGTTTATTTGAAGCCATTGATTGATGAATTAAATTTATTGTGGAGTACTGGTGTCAGTACATATGATGTTGCAACGAAACAGAATTTCATACTGAGAGCAGCATTGATGTGGACAATAAGTGACTTCCCGGCTTATGGGATGTTATCTGGCTGGAGTACACATGGTCAGAAATCATGTCCTTACTGTATGGGAGAGAACAAAGCATTTATGCTCATTCATGGAAAGAAACCTTGTTATTTTGACTGTCATCGCAGATTTCTTCCAGCTGATCATCCTTTTCGCAGAAACAGATCTCATTTCAGAAAAGGAACAGTTGAAAGGGATGGACCTCCAAAAATGCTATCAGGTTCGGAGTTAAAATCGGTTGTATTTTCATTACCTCCCATCACTTTTGGTCCCACAATAAACCAACAGAAAATTTCTGGTTTTGGGAAAGAACACAATTGGATTAAACGTAGCATATTTTGGGATTTGCCATATTGGTCTGATTTGTTGGTCCGACACATGTTAGATGTCATGCATATTGAGAAGAACTGTTTTGATAATTTGTTTCATACAGTTTTGGATACGCCAGGAAAGAGCAAAGACAATGTAAATGCACGTTTAGATCTTGCCCAAATTTGCAGACGTCCAGAATTGGAACTATTTGAGAATGTCAGAACAGAAAGGTTACTGAAACCAAAAGCAGCTTATACACTGTCTAAAGAAAACCGTTTATTATTTTGTCAGTGGATTGCAGATTTGAGACTTCCAGATGGCTGTGCTTCCAATTTGGGTAGATGTGTAAAGAATGGTCATATTACTGGATTGAAAAGTCATGATTGTCATGTTATAATGGAGAGACTTCTACCAATTGGATTAAGAGGTCTGTTGAATTCTGTGATTTGGGATTCCATAACAGACATGTCTCATTTTTTTCGGGAAATTTGTGCGGCTACGGCAGATTATGATGCTCTAGGCAAACTTGAAAAAGATGTTGTTGTAATTATATGTAAACTGGAAAAAATATTCCCGCCGTCTTTCTTCGACTCAATGGAACATTTGATGTTACATTTGCCATATGAAGCCAAATGTGGAGGTCCGGTACAGTTTCGATGGATGTACCCATTTGAAAGATGCATGCAAAAATTGAAAAGAAAAGTACGCAACAAAGCATCTGTTGAAGGATCTATTACAGAAGCTTATTTGCAAGAGGAAATATCTTTTTTCTGCTCCCATTATTTTGAATCTGAGTATCCTTCAAAACACAACCGAATGGGACGGAATGAGAGGAATATTGATGAAATCGACAATCAATTATCTGTTTTCAACCAGTCAGAGCTTGGTTTTGGTGGAGTTTCTGAACGCTGGCTTTCAGATGATGAACATCATAGAGCTCATACGTATGTTCTGCTCAACTGTGAAGAGATGACATCAGTTGTACTGTAAGTGTTTATATCACTTATTCTATCATTTATGTTACAGTAAATAACTTTGGTTTTTATAGGTTGTATGATAATCATATCAAGAAACAAATTCCACAAATTACAGCAGCTGCTCTCGAAGAACGGCGACTGAAAAATTTCTCTCAGTGGTTTCAAAAACTGGTAACATAAATTCTTTATCATTTAGCAACTCATTCAATGTATAGTTTACTATATTGATAATTATTTCACAAATCTTCAGGTGTCTCGACATGCTGATAAAATTGACAAACGGCTCTGTGTATTGAGTAACCCACCTTCCAAACTTGTTAAAACTTATAATGCATATGTGGTGAATGGATTTCGATTCCACACGCATGCATATGGGGAATCGAAAAAAACAATGAACAGTGGAGTTAGCTTGAGAGGATCTCATCATCGAGAAAATGAAGTTGACTTTTATGGCATGCTTGATGAAATCATTGAACTCTGTTATCTTGGACAACATTACATAACCATGTTCAAATGTCGGTGGTTGGATACAGAGAGAGGCGTGCGTGTTCATCCGACTCATGGAATCATCGATATTAAATGTAAAAGTGTTCTCGCAGTAAATGAACCATTCTTATTGGCTCAACAGGCATATCAAGTTTATTATGCAAAGTACTGTGCAACATCAAGAGACTTGACTGATTGGTGGAGTGTAATAAAAATCAAAATTCGAGACAATCAGTTTAGTCAAAGTGAATGTGCTTTCACTGATGTGCAAAGAATTGAAGTTTTTCAAGAAAGTACTCAAAATCAATCTTTTTTACAAAGAGATATGAGTATCGATGACGACACCCCACATTTAAGAGTCGGTGATGACGATGATGTTAATGATGTCACACATGAATTTGAAATGGTAAGAGATGAAGCAACTGCAACTCGAATGGATATCGATGATGTTGAGGAGGAATATGAAGATGACATTGACATATATGAAGATGATGATGAAGATGAACACTTATAGAATTCCATGGTATTTATATACAATCATAATATGTATATATATGTATATATAATAGTAATTATCAATTATTTGCTAATATTAACATTTTCTGTTTCAGATGGACGAGGCCACATTTCGTGAGTTGACGGAGGCTGACCTGCCTTTCGATGCGGATGAGTTGTTGGCAGATGACCCTCAGCCTGCAGGCGCTTCAGGGAGTACGCGGAGGGGGCGCGGTCTTGCACGATTGATGATTCCTGACCCCGTCCCCGAGCGACGTCCACGTCTTGGGTTTGATCCGCGCACCCGGAGGTGTGATAACCTGTGTAATAACTTGTGAATTTGACTAAGATTTCATTAATCTATTCACATAATAAATGTTTATTATTTTTTCAGTTTTTCGCATATAGCAGTCGGACAGGGCAGCGCTATTTTGCGCAACTATTTTTCTCAGCCGTGGACCACATGGGAGCAGATTCCCATTGATGTGCAGCAGGCCATGTTCGGCCATTGGTTGGTACGTACGTAAATAAATAATTTTTATTTTGAAAATTATTTCATTTCTAACTTGATATTTTGATTTATTTGTAGGGTTTATGGTATCCGATCGAGGATACCATGCGTGACGCCATCCACGAGGCATGGGAGGTGGCCATGCGTGATCGCCTTCGTCAGTTTTTGCACAATTTAAGAAAAGCTGCGATGAAGAAATCAGGAGTGTCAGATTTTGAGGAGTCATGTAGAGCACACCGACCAGAGTACATTTCATCCCATGTATGGGATGGATTATGTGCGCACTGGTTGAGTGGTGCCTTTCAGAGGAGATCATCGGTGGGGAGGCAGAATCGGGGGAGGCAGGAGGTGACTCATCGAGCTGGGAGTCGTTCTTTCAGTACTCATAGACAGCATCTGGTACGTACATTATTTATAAATATTTTATATAACTATAAATATTAACAGTTTATTTTTTATTCTTATAGGCTGTCGAGCACCCCGATATTACAGAGTACGACGTATATCGGAGGATGTATAGTGATCCTGCTACTGGGGAGCTTAGAGGTGATCGTCAGCATCACATCGTGGTCAGTATTATTTGTTTTCAAGTTTAAAAATTAACTGCATATAATATATTCACAATTTTAATTTTAAATTGCAACTGTAGGAGTCATATGAGGCCGCAGCGGCACAGGCCCGGCCTGAGAGTCAGGCCGAGTCATCAGATCAGACCACTGCCCGTCAGTTTGATGAGGCGGCATGGATGCAGGCCACCCAGTATGCCTTCGAGAAGGGCCGGGTAGTTGGTATCGGCTCTCGACTGACTCCCGGAGATTATTATGGCAGTGCTGCGATGTCGGCGTCCAGCTCGAGGGGAGCTCGTGCATCTTCTTCTACACAGTATGAGGAGCAGTTGCGATCTCAGACTGCACAGATAGAGAGTCTCCGACAGGAGCAGGAGCAGATACGTCAGCAGCATGAGGAGGAGCGTCGACGCCAGCAGCAGCTGTACGAGGAGCAGACGAGTCGGTGGCAGCAGCAGCATCAGGAGCAGATGGAGTACATGCGCCGACTCACTCATGCTTTAGGGATGGAGTTTCCTCCACCACCATCTGCAGATCCCCCACCTCCCCCCCCTCCTACAGATTAGAGTTTGTATTTCTGTTATAAAATTTGTGAAATCAAAATATTTTTTTTTTCTATTCGTAGTTTCTGTCTCATTATAAAATATTAATAATATTATATTTTTAAATAACAATATTAATATGAATAATAATAATATTTATATTTTATAATATTAAATTTTATATATATATTAAAATTTTATATATATATTAAAATTTTATAATATTATAATTTAATTATTTTTTGGTAATACTTGAATTATTTTAATATTTGAATGTAAAATAATTCTATTATTTTTATATTAATTAAAATAACTTATTAATATTTTTTTATTTATGAATTATAATTATAATATTATTATATTAATTAAATTATTTATTAGTATTCTATTATTTTTATTTTTGAATTATAATTCTACTATTATTATATTAATTAAAATAATTTATTATTTTCATTTGTAAATTATAATTCTATTATTATATTAATTAAAATAATTTATTAATAATTTTTTTTTATTTTTTTTATAGTATTTGCGACGGGATACTATGCCCGTCGCAAATACTAGTATTATTAATATTTTTTTATTTTTTTTTAAAAAGAGTATTTGCGACGGGTCCCGTCGCAAATACTATTCATAGTAATTGCGACGGGTCCCGGTTCCCGTCGCAAATACTAGTATTATTATTTTTTTTATTTTTTAAAAAAAAACGTTATTGCGACGGGCCCGTCGCAAAAACAATTTGCGACGGGAACCGTCGCAAAAGGTATTTGCGACGGGCCCGTCGCAATAACTGTTTAAAAAGTTTTTTACAAAAAACGGAATACTATTTGCGACGGGGAGAATGCCCGTCGCAAAAAAGGGCTTTAGCGACGGTCCCGTCGCAAATAAGTTTAGTTGCGACGGCGTTTTCCGCAACGGGCTATTTGCGACGGGACCCCGTCGCAAATGGCTATTTGCGACGGGATCCCGTCGCAAATAGCCCGTCGCAAATACCTGGTTTTCCAGTAGTGTAAACATATAAGAAATAGTTGAAAACAAAAATAATTTCCTTAAAAATGATGATGCAAAATAATTTATAAGGTTTCAAAACCGCTTACCTGAAATTTAAAAAAGTTTCAAGTACGTAAATTTGAAAGAGTATAAAATATAAAATATAAAACGAATATAATTGAAACTTTAAAGATTGATTAAAGATATAAGAAATAGTTTAAAACAAAAGGAATTTCATAAAAAAGGTTGATAGAAAATAATTTATAACCTCTCAAAACCGCTTACTTGAAATTTAAAAATGTTTCAAGCACGTGAATTTGAGTGACTATAAAATATAAACTATAGAACAAATATAATTGAAACTTTAAACATTGATTAAACATATAATAAATAGTTGAAAACAATAGGAATTTCATAAAAAATGTTAATGGAAAATAATTTATAAGCTCTCAAAACCGCCTACTTGAAACTTAAAAACGCTTCAAATACGTAAGTTTGAACGAGTATAATTATATAAGTAATAATTAATAAGTAATAAGTAATAATTATAATGAATAATAATAATTAATATTTATATAACTTATTAATAATTAATAATTAATAATTACTAATTACTAACTAATTAATTATAATTATTAATTATATTACCAATTAACTAAATAATTAGTATATATATAATAATTAATAAGTAATAAGTAATAATTATTAATTATTAATTATAATAAATAATAATAATTAATATTTATATTACCAATTACTAATTAATAATTAATAATTAATAATTACTAATTAATTACTAATAATTATAATGAATAATAATAATAATTAATTACTAATAATTACAAATTAATTATTAATTAATTACTAATAATTATAATGAATAATAATAATAATTAATATTTATATTACTAATGAACTAATTAATAATTAATTTTTAATTAGTTAATTAGTAATATAAATATTAATTATTAATTAGTTAGTTAGTAATATAAATATTAATTATTATTATTTATTATAATTATTAGTAATTAATTAGTTAATTGGTAATATAAATATTAATTAATATTATTCATTATATATGTAATAATTAATAAATAATTATTAATTAGTTAATTAATAATTATTAATTAATTACTAATAATTATTAATTAATTACTAATAATGATTAATTAATTACTAATAATTATTAGTTAATTATTATTAATTAATTATTAATTAGTTAATTAATAATTATTAATTAATTATTAATTAGTTAATTATTAATAATTGTTAATTAGTTAATTATTAATTAATTATTAATTAGTTAATTATTAATTAATTACTAATAATTATTAATTAATTACTAATAATGATTACTTAATTATTAATTAGTTAATTATTAATAATTATTAATTAGTTAATTATTATTAATTACTAATTAATTATTAATTAGTTAATTATTAATTAGTTAATTATTAATTAGTTAATTATTAATTAATTACTAATAATTATTAATTAATTACTAATAATGATTAATTAATTACTAATAATTATTAGTTAATTATTATTAATTAACTAATTAATAATTAACTAAAAATAATTAACTAATAATTATTAGTAATAATTAGTAATATAAATATTAATTAACTAATTAATAATTAATTAATAATTATTAATTAACTAATTAATAATTAACTAATTATAATTATTAATTAATTATTAATTAACTAACTAATAATTAATTAACTAATTAATAATTATTAGTAATATAATTAATAATGATTAATTAATTATTAATTAATAATTATTAATGATTAATTAACTAATTTATAATTATTAATTAACTAATTAATAATTATTAATTAACTAATTAATAATTAATTAATCATTATTAGTAATTAATTAATAATTATTAGTAATTAATTAATAATTAACTAATTAATAATTAACTAATTAATAATTAATTAGTAATTAATAATAATTAACTAATTAATAATTATTAGTAATATAATTAATAATCATTTAGTTAATTAGTAATATAATTAATAATTGTAACTAATTAATTAGTAATTAGTAATTAGTAATTATTAATTATTAATTATTAATTAGTAATTGGTAATATAAATATTAATTATTATTATTATTTATTATAATTAATAATTA
Source organism: Viscum album (assembly GCA_963277665.1). Lineage (NCBI taxonomy): Eukaryota > Viridiplantae > Streptophyta > Magnoliopsida > Santalales > Viscaceae > Viscum > Viscum album. Next base: position 2,082,820,997 of record OY728160.1, on the reverse strand, counting down.
ATAATTATTACTTATTACTTATTAATTATTATATATATACTAATTATTTAGTTAATTGGTAATATAATTAATAATTATAATTAATTAGTTAGTAATTATTAATTATTAATTATTAATTATTAATAAGTTATATAAATATTAATTATTATTATTCATTATAATTATTACTTATTACTTATTAATTATTACTTATATAATTATACTCGTTCAAATTTATGTATTTGAAGCGTTTTTAAGTTTCAAGTAGGTGGTTTTGAGAGCTTATAAATTATTTTTCATTAACATTTTTTATGAAATTCCTGTTGTTTTCAACTATTTATTATATGTTTAATCAATGTTTAAAGTTTCAATTATATTTGTTCTATAGTTTATATTTTATAGTCACTCAAATTCACGTGCTTGAAACATTTTTAAATTTCAAGTAAGCGGTTTTGAGAGGTTATAAATTATTTTCTATCAACCTTTTTTATGAAATTCCTTTTGTTTTAAACTATTTCTTATATCTTTAATCAATCTTTAAAGTTTCAATTATATTCGTTTTATATTTTATATTTTATACTCTTTCAAATTTACGTACTTGAAACTTTTTTAAATTTCAGGTAAGCGGTTTTGAAACCTTATAAATTATTTTGCATCATCATTTTTAAGGAAATTCTTTTTGTTTTCAACTATTTCTTATATGTTTAATCAATATTTAAAATTTCATTTATATTGGTCTTATAATTTATATTTTATTGTCTTTTAAAGTCATGCACTTGAAACAGAATCCCACATCGAAAATGCAGAATGTACTGCGCAGGAAAGAGAGAACCTGAATCCCACATCGAAAATGCAGAATGATTTCCAGGGCAAGGCATCTTATAAAAGGGAGGTCTGGGTGAGGGTTTCTGTCAGAATCCAGACTGCTGTAATGACAGTACCGCTGGATATTTAGTAACAGAGAAATTCTGCTGAAATTTTTTGTTTTATTTATATATATATATATATATATAAACAAAACAAAAAAAATAAAAATAAAAAATTTCAAAAAAAAATTAAAATTTTTTTAGGGGAAAGGCGGCATCGCGGATGCCGCCTTTCGGGTAAAGGCCAAAGGCGGCAGGCGCGATGCCGCCTTTGCCCCGAAACACAAAGGCGGCATCGCACCTGCCGCCTTTGAGGGGCAGTTTTAAAAATATTTTTAACCTGGGCGTTTTTTAAAAAATATTTTTTTTAAAAACGTATTTAAAAAAAAAATCCCGCATCTTACCTTTGTCCAACCAGATCAGTGCACAACCTATAAACCTCCACACTAGTAGTGTGCCTCCCTTCCTACTGCATAACAAGGTGATCACACCATTTAAACCCTACCAGCCGCCACTGATCATCTCAATGGTGATCCTATTTCCTTGTAACCCTAACGAGTGGCTGCCACTCTTCCATAACAAGAATTCCATCCTCCGACACCACTATCAGGCTAGTTCCCAGCCTGCTTTCAGTTTATACCTCACACATTAATTCTGGGTGGGTGCAGTTGTTGGTGATTTTCTTATTGTGCATAACATCAATGTACACAGTGGATTTGATTTGATTCCAAAGATCAGTGTCGCATGACGAGAGTGAACACTGATGCGATCATTTTCTCAATGGCGTAATGGTTTGGTTCGATATGATGGTGATAGGAGGGGTGATGGTTATTTTTGGGAAATAATCCATGATAGCTTGAGGTGAAAATTATGATGACACGAACATAGTGGTATTCAATTGTTATTGTTTTATGCGTCATGTCGTCATTATGGAAAGTTAATTCTTTGGTGTTAGAGTGTTGATGAACATGACATTAATTGTATGACTTTATTTTGTTTCAATATTTGATTTCCAGTTAATTATTTTTGATTGGATGTTTAATTAGTTAATTATTTTTTTGTTTGTATTATTTATCATTTGGATTCTACACAACTGATTTAATTACCATTCATGTGATACCTAATAAATAATGATGAGGGGATATCATTTGTGGGTTGATCTAGGATAGGGATGAGCCCGTAATGGTTGATGCGGGTTTAGGGATTCCTCGCCACCGTCATCCCCTTCATCTCCAGTGGACCACGTCTCCTCACTTCTTGGTGCTTTCTCGATGTTTTGTGGCGCGATGGTCTCATTTGACTGTCATATCTGGAGGCGCGAGGCCCTTTTGCAGCGCTATGTTTATTTCTGCGGCGCACTCATGCTCAGATCTAGCGGCGCGAGGCTCTTCCTTCCGCATCGAGGTGCGATCTTCCATAGCATGGTCTTGGGAGATGACGGGGCTCATCTTTGTGGCAGCACGGTGGGGTGTGTCCTTCTGTGGCAAAGATTCAGGGTGACAGCGTGTCTCGGTGTGGCTCAGATCTGGTGTCGCGGAGGGTTTTGGACTTCAGCCGCGATGTCTCTAGGTAATGGCGGCTCTTCTGTGGATTTGATCTGACATTGCGGGGTGGTGCACTTCGCAGTAAGGGAGGTTTGGCTTCCATGTCATTGGGTGGTCCATTCTACTACGGTGAAGGGGTGATTCCTCCACGATGGTTCATTATTCCGTGGCGTAGGGGAGGATCTTCCACGACGAGGGTGCTCTTTCGATCTCCTACACCGTGTTCCGCTAGGGTGAGAGCTCGAATGGTCAGTGTGGACTCCGTGAGTGAATTCGGTGGTGGCGACGGGTTTTGAGTTCTTTGAGATTGGACGCCGATGGGGTGTTGTGGATGTTCTCATGTCGCTTGTTTTTGTGGTAATTGTCTGTTGGAATGGTGATGCTCTACGGAACAGATCCTAATGGAGGATACAGAGTTGGGCGTTCATCTTTTCACTACTTTTCAGACCTAATTGTTTGAGAGGGTATGACGACACCCATAAGACCGGGCATGTGCTTTGACATAGTACACTTACTTGCTGAAAAGCCATGCAACAATGGAGAGTGTTATCATGATTAAATGCTGGGGAGGGGCATCTTCACGTGGTCAGTCAGATTTTACTCTCTTAGAACTGTGGGTCGTGATATTTCTTAAGTATTTAAGTCTATTTGGGATCCCCCTTCACCCCTTAAAAAGGGGTTTATCATAATAATAAAAAATTGAAGGATTTCGGGCCCTTGGAAGGATATTATCAGAGAATTTATTTATTTGGAAGTCGATCGCATATGTGAGGAAATCGTAAATATTATACGAGTGAATTACAAATAAATACATATATTAATTGAAACATTAATATTTTATGTGAATTATATTTAAAACTTATATGAGTGATACTTAATCAATGATCTTTTGTGAGAGAAAACGACATAGATAAAATACTTCAGCTTTGTGAGAAACAGGCCATTTCATTTCACCAAGTGATTCAGTGCTATAATGACGTGAAAATTATTCATTAGTACATAGAATGAAATGATGAATGATTTTTATGAAAATTAGAATACCTTCTAACATCAGAGAATGAGACCTAATATTATTTTGATTAAATTTGGAATCAGTGATATTTTAATAAATAAATATTTAGATGTGAGAATTAAATAATTTGCATTGCATGCACCTGAATGGACGCTACAACTCTAACACTTCCATCTCCTTCAGTTTCTTCCATAGCTTAATTTAGCTCACTTATATATTTTTAGTGAATTTAAATAGTCATTTATAAATATTTTTTTAGTTTTTATAAGTTTTAGTTGTTAATCACTTTTAAAACTATTCTTCCTAAACATTCCTCCAAGAGGATATTTGTCACGACCCGACCCAACGGGGCTCGAGCCGTGACTCCCCAAGCCCGCCTCCAAATAGGCCAGGGGCTGGCGACTAGCGCCGAGTAGACTATCACACACATGGGAGACATTAGCCTATGGTACCTGTACACACGCACCCACAAACACCTCCGTGCAACAGTGCAGAGATATAGAAACTGAAAAGTAAATGCATGCATACAATCTATCCCAAACCAGAGTGCAACAGCAAAAGTACAAGGGCAAAACAGGGCCCACCAAAAGAAAACTACAAAGCGCGTCCAACCTGCTCTGAAGAAGGGGAACGCTGCTAGGGTCCGCTAGGGGGATACCAAGACCCACTCCGGTATACGTAGCTCTCAGATAGGGGATCACTCCCAGGGTCCGCTGGGGGATACCACAACCCGATCTGGCATACGTAGTTCTCACAGATAGGGGATCACACCCAGGATCCGCTGGGGGATACCACAACCCGATCTGGCACTCGACAGAAGCTCCACACTCAGATAGAGGATCATCGTCCATATAAAGATGGTCACGACGATACCGGAACCCTATCTGGTATAACTCGCGATGTAGGGGATCGAACCGACGATGCCGCAACCCTACCGAAACCACGCGCTGAGTAGGGGATCGTATAACCAACGATACCGCAACCCTACCATAAACATCATGCTGAGTAGGGGATCGTAAGCCCAACGATGCCACAACCCTACTGTGCACGACCCACCGCGTAGGGGATCACATGTTCGATGATGCCACAAACCCTACGGGGTTAACCTGCTAGATAGGGGATCGCCGCCCGTAAATAAACGGTCACAGCGATACCAAGAACCCGATCTAGGGTAAAGATGCTAGAGGATCCACTCCGGGCCCACCGGAGGGATACCACAACTCTAACAGTTTAAACATCCCATCGAGAGGATCACAAACCCATACGAAGGTTGTGATGCCACATGAACCCTCGTGGGAACGAACCAAGGGAGAACCCTCAACCACTACTGGTCCAAACATCGCTAACCCGAGCGACCCGCCACATCGCCACACTGCACACCTTCTAGGCCAAAACCGAGGCCACCATCGCGTTCCACACGGAAAAACACGCAGGATAGGCTGTTTAATCGCCCGAAACGGAGCACCGGTGAAAAAAGCACTATTCACCGTAGCTAGCTCGTGCGGGGCCCACACAACGATCCCGAAACCCACCGAGCGGATCACACCACGGAGATCCCCTTGGAAAAACAAGCGGAATCGACTACTCGCTCGTCCAAAACGGACACCCGGTGAAAAAGGTACTATTCACCGAAGGCCAGCTCGGGTGGGGCCCACGCCTGGATTCCGAAACTCATCGAACGGAACGCACCATTGCGATCCTCTCGGAAAAACACACAGGATCGATTATTTATCCGCCAAAATCGGACTCCTGGTGCAAAAGCTGCGTTTCTCCGCAAACGCCAAAACCCGGCCTCGTGGGGCCCGCACCCCATTCGCAGACCCAACACCCGGAAACCATCTCAAAAAGTCCGTCGTACCATCAGGGTCTCAACGCCACAGACGGCACGTCAATCGGACGCTCCAGGTAGAAGTTACAAAGGCCCGAAGTCGTAAAATAATAAAATAATATTATTTTTTACGACGTTTCTAGCTCCTGGGCCACGATCCCGAATCTTTAAACCCTCGAACCCACACCGGAGGGTTCGCCTCGTCGTCAGGGTCACGTCGCCGCAAACGGCGCGCGAATCCGACTCCCGGAGTGCAAGATACGAGGGTTTTAAGACCCCCGTATGCGAAGAGTGGCCGGACCGGCCCCGACCGGCCGGTCCGGCCGGCCTGGACCGGCCGCCGCCGCCGGCCCGCCCTGGCCGGCGGCGCTCCGCCGCGGCTCCGCCGCGCGCCGCCGCGCTGGGCGGCCGGCCGCCGCGGCTCCGCCTGCGCCGGTGCCGCGCCGGCGGAACTTCCGCGGACCGCTGGGGGCACCCCGGTGGTCCGTTTTGCGACCCGGAGGCGTCTACGCGACCCTCGGGACCCGATCTATACTGCAACGGCTTCAATTTACAGAAAAATGCAGTAAAAACGGGATCGGGGGTTAAAACTCAAATCCGCCTACCTCGCGGGCGAAACGCCGACGTTCTGCCTCAGATCCGCGCTCCCGAGCTTCCGCTGCGCGCTCCTGGAACGTCCGCCGTCGAATTCTGAGCTCGTGGGCGCTCCGTTGGCTCGATTCGGCAGAGTGGCGGCGAAGAACGGTAAAAAGGGGGGGGGGGGGGCGCTGATATTTATATCAGCGGCCCGCCGGCGCCAAACCCGCCTCAGACCCGACGCCCGATGCGAACAAAAGTAAGGTCACTCTTAGGGTAAACGCGCCGTTCTGAACGCAACGGCGGTCTCAGATTTTCCATCCGAGACTCCGTTCAGAAGTTATTCGAGCCGACGCTCGCACACTAACTTGCCACTTATTTACGGAAACGCCCCTGGTGGCGTTTCTCACCGCAGGCCCGCGCCCGCAAAGTTTACACCCCGCCTAGGGTAAACGGCACGTTCCGGATGCAACTGTGCCCTCAGATTCCCGATCTGAGCTACCGTTTAGGAGATATCACACCCCCGCCACGTGTATAGTATAAAAATACTTAATATTTTTATAAAATTAATTCCGGGCACACCGGGCCTCGGAATCGCACGCCGTCTTCGAACCTAGCTCTGGAATTCTTCGTAGAAAAATTCCAAAGTCTGACAGGGCCAAAAACCCGAGTCGCTACAATATTCCTAGTGTTTACTCACATTCTCTCTATGGTTCAACCCTACTCTCCACTTCTACAATAGTTTGCAAGTTAATAAATTTAAAAATTGGAAATGTTGTGATGTGCATGAAAAATTTATGACACTGTTTCTAGAGAGAATAATAACATTATGAGTTCCTTCAAAAGAGTGATTTTGGTAAAAAATTAAAAAAATTAAAAAAAAGGTTTAGTTTATTACTATGGAAATTTTTCATTGTATGAAATTTCAAGATACTTAAGAGTTTTGAATGGAGTGGTGAGAACCATACTGCTACAATCAATACCCTCCATACATGCCCACATCTCAAGGTATGATTTATAATGATTCACCACACATGATCTCTACAGGTAATAATTTTTATTATAATGATTTTTATTCAAGTCCATGTTATGATACATATGAGAATGCTACAATATGTTGTGATACAAGTCCTTATACATCTAATAATCATTTTCAAAGTCAAATAATTCCTAAAAATTTAGAACTTGATAATTCATGTGAAACAAAATGATTCAATAATTGATCCCATGTTTCTTTTTTTGATCACTGAGACAGATAGGATGTTTAAACTTCAAGATGAATGCAATGCAGTGCTGATTTCTTCAACGAAAGATCTAGAAAATAAACTGACTCATCTTTTCCACCCACCCACCTCACTAACACTTTATGATCTAATTCAGAACAATTATATTGAAGAAAGTGTAGTAGATGTTCCATTTGAACAACATCCAACTCTTGATTATGATAATGAGACTACTTTAATCAATGATTCTTCCTGTCATACCATTTATGACTCGTCTCCATCAAAATTTGATTTTTCCAATCTAATCACTTTTCAAGAATATGATAGCTTAGTCTTCCACCCTATCGAATATAAAGGCCCCTTAGAAAATTAAATTTCATGTCCTTATTCTGTGAATTCACAACCCATCTATCCCAAAGTGAAAGATGATGAATTATATGCCTATAAAATTACACATTTTAATGATGAATATGATATTGAACTAGGAACCTTATTTACCAGGATAGAGTCAAAATTAAACCAAGACAACATGAATTGTCACACGCAAGAGGACATCACTTAAAATGACATCGATTCACCTCTTTCTAAAAATTATTATGAGTCTGAAACTTTTTATACAATAGAGACATATGAAACATTAAAGAGTCATAAAATCAGTTAGTGATTATAGTGGAGAACACTCATAATTTTTTAGAAAAAAGGGAAGAATGGGATTTTCTGGAGGATCCTGATTTCATTATGCCACCTGTTCCAACAAAGAAATATGAAGAATGTGGTATAGAAGAAACTTTTGAAAATGATATCATTCTTTAAATGATGGATTAACCTACTCCAATTGAGCCTGACCCACTTTCTCCATTCATCAATGTTTAAAAAACTTCACTTGAAATACCCATATATGCTAGAAATAATCTTGACCTCGGTAAAATCAATGAAACTAAAAATTATGAATTGAGTTAGAAACTAGAAAATTTACTTATGTTAGTGGTTAGTAGTGAAAATAAAATTGGGATACATCATCGACCCAAATAATTAATTCAAGGATATAATGGATATAAGTCATCCACTAAAATATTCTAGTAAGTGAATTTATTTTCTTGTCCACATTCAAAGCGGTAATATTCTAGATATTCCCACTGATGACCTTTGCAAAAACTTCAATTATTTGGTGAGTTTTTCTTTATAAGAGGTATATTTATTCTATTATGAGATGGGATATTTTTATTTCATTCCACCCCTCCAATTTTTTGACAATTTCCTGTTGAGATATTGTATAGATTTTAGGATAATCTCATTTTTAATGAATGGATTCCACACTCCCACTACTAAAGAAGAAGATTCATGGTGTAAATTTCCATTTGATCTTGGTGGAGTATTATCAATGTATGGTTAAAGATGAAGTAAAATTAGCACTCAATGGGAGGAAACCCATCATTAGTCTGTTTTCATTGAACTGTGTTTATTTTCATTTCATTTAGTTTTTTTAGTTAATAAAATGGAATGCGTTTACCACAATATGTTTTCTTATAGTACTACAGTGGATTTGAGTTCATCATATATATTTTTACCATCCACATGTTAATTTGATTTTAGTGTTATTTATTTTATAGTATGTGGGTATGTGTTTTCCATGTGTAGATTTTACAGGTATATCATTTTTAGAGTATCATCAGATACAAGAAGCCATTCCATGTCCATCTGAACTTACATAGGGAAGTGTTTTATTTTCTATGAAATTTTATTCTTCCAAAATACTATGTAAAATAACTAACTCAAAAAAATTGAAAAAATAACATTCCTATCATTGTTGAACCCACATGAAAGTTTTTTTTTATTTTTTTCATAACATGTTCAGAGGCACACCACTTGTGTCCCAAGTAAGTATGAACACATAATTCCTATTTGGAATGATTTGATCCTTGATCTCATGACTTAGATTATTTTTGATAGTATTTCATGCTTATATTTTTTTGGAAACTTGTATATTTTTGAGACACCTATTTACACTCATGCTCATCTGTTTTTTATAATATTTTATTTCCATAACCATGAGGATTTTGGCCCATTTTTACATCATCAATTATTTCTCATTTTCTTGAGTGAATCTCATCCATGTTATGTATTCTCTAAATTTACATGTTTTTCCATCAAAGTGATAGGAATTTTGAAAGCTTCACTAAAATGATCAAGGAATTTGTTTGAGATATTTACCCACTTTGACCAAATGAGTGTCACGACCCTCCTTCAAGATGAGGGAAGGGATAAAAAAATGACGTGACCTTCCTTCTTCAAGATGAAAAAGATATCCTGAGTCTCACCTCCAATAGGCCCTGGGATGGTGACCAGAACCAAGGGTATACAAATCTCACAAAATGGGAGGCATTAACCTTTTTATAGTAACCAAGATCAAGAGATAAGATATATCAACCTCATAAAAACTCTAATACATATATATAAAAGAATCCAAAATCCATACCACATGTATGTTTAAAGTCAAACTGCAAGAAGTACAATGAAAAGATCCAAAGTAAATACCAAGAGAAAAAATCTAAGTAGCGACAAAACAACTTTCCCAAATCCTGAGTTATTAGGTTCCAGCACGGTCCACATAATCTCCCTAAAAACCTAAAAATAGTTTTATATATGTAGGGTGAGCATACATGTATACTTAGTAGGATAAATCAAAGTCTCTCACGCACAAGTGGGAGAAGCATACTAATGAACCTGTGAGAAAAACAACAAAAACTCAAAAGCACCTAATAAGGTATAATATCCACCCCAACCTCACCAAGTCATGCTCACCCAAATAATTTAAGTAAAGTAAAGTAAAGTAGTGAGCACATCGATTATAGGGTACCCCGCACCACTTCCCACTGGTTAACTGCTCATACCTAATGGTGAATGTCCTGACACTACCACAATCTTCCACAGGCCCCACTGTCACAACCTTTGCCCACACACCTGGGCCACATTCCATATCCATCCCACAAACACCTGGGGCACAACCACATCACATCCCGCCCACAGACACCTGATCCACAAAATGAAAAACTCATCTCAAAGAAACCTAGGAAAGTAAAACATATCTCACCCTAAAGACACCTGGTAAGCACACCTCACCTGCAGACACCTGGGCCTCACAACCACACCACAATCTTCCCGAAGAGTCTTGGGCTACCAATGATTATAATAGGGAGAAAAGAAGATCCAATAAACAACTATCCATCCTCCCACTAGGATGTTGGGAAAGGACACCCTCCCCCATAATAATGGGGGGTGTTCGACACATAGTGATCAACATGGGTAGGGTGCGTATAAAAATTACAAGGAACTACACACAAACACACATAAAGGTACCAAACACTTAGTGAAACCTATGGGTTTTCAAAAAAAACAACCAACCCACATAAAACTGCCCTTTCTGCCACCTCTAATGCATAGCCACATAGCCATCCATAGACTTAATTCATAACCCTTGCCAATTCATTAAACCAATTATCACTCTGCATTAAATAGTTCATTTGATTATTTATTCCATACCTACCTAGGAAACTACCAATCAAAACACACCAAAAGTAACATCATAACACACACACACTTCGCAAAAGTCTCTAGAAATTTTGGGAAGAAGGCCCATGTAAGGTAACACCATCCTTCTTAAAACATTATCCCTCCCAAACCATCTTCAGTATCCCCACTACATGAAAACAACCACATCCCACAACAATAACAAAACTCGACCAGGTTGCAGTCCCACTACACAAAAAGACCATGCCCAACAACCATAACACAACCCATATTCAGACCCACTATTCAATAAGTTCATCCATTCCACAATCAACCAATCTCTCAACCTGATATTCCATTAAACCACCTATACCACCCCATACACATAGCCACACTACTATCCACATCACCACATGATCAACACAAAATACAAGGTTGAACCAAACCATACACATCATACAACCACACCAAACAATAATGTTTATTCATATTTATAAATCCTCATTATTTAATTTCACTTTGATAAAGCAGGGGTTATCACAGAATAAGTTTGATTTTGGTGAATCCATTTAATTAACCAAATATATGTGATTAATCAATATTTAATGTTTATAACTGTTCAATAGAGAATTAAAAACATGTATTTATGAGTCTGATGCACAAACAAAGACCACCAAGGACCATGATTTTCAGGAGGCATATGACCAACACAATTCACAATATGGATCAAAGATAACAAATAAAACAATGCAATCGCCATCATCATATTCCCCACCCCTTATTTATTACTTATTTTAAAAAAATGATCCAACCATATTCACAAGAAGACATTAGTATGCCCACCCTACATGATACACAATTGAAAGAGATATGAAAAAATCCCTACCTAGAACAACAGTTGATTAAAAACACATCCTTGCACAAAAAATAGAGGGTCATGCAAGTAACAAGAAAGAATCCAAGGAAAACTGGATACATGGTTATAGTCTAGATACAAATACTTAGGGAAGAAAGGTTCTGGGTGCACACATAGGAAATAGAAGGGTTCAAAGAAATAGAGGATCTCAGCTTTAGAAAAGCTTGATCCTATATCAACGTAAGGGAAATGATTTCAAGGTCCATTAAAGTCGGATCATGGTCAAGATTATGTATTTTGATTATTTTAAAGTCCCCAGAGTGTTAGGTTATTAAATATATAATTAATATCCTTTAAAACTCCTTTAGAAATGATAAAATAAGAGTTTAAACTTGATTTACATCAAATAAAATGTAAGAGGGGTGAAATTGGAAAAGGCTGGAAATGACTCACTGGTGGGTGAGTCACCGACGTGGGTCAATGACATGAATCACTGACATGAGTCACCGACATGACCCAACAGCAGTGAGTCACCAGCATAACTCACTGATGCCAATCATCGATGCTTGACCTACTAACGCCTGACCTACCGATGCCCAACCTACCGACGCCCCAACCTATTTATGCCCGACTTACCGACGCCCCAACCTACCAACGCCCTAAACTACCGATGCCTCTACCTAATGACGCCCTGTCCTACCAATGCCTTAAACTACTGATGCCCTAAACTACCAATTCCCAAACCAACCGATGCCCTGACTTACCGATGCCCTGACCTACCGATGTCCTGACCTACTGATTCCCTGACCTACCGACGCCCTGACCTACCGATTGAAAAATTGTAATTTTGGAAAACTCTTGAAATGAGCTACCATTTCCTCCAAGAACACCCCAAACACTGGATTTTGAAAAATTAATGGACTGGGGAGGTTTGAGACATTACATCATATACCTCTCAAACTATTCTCACCCTTGATAATTCAAAACCAAACCTAGAAGAAAGTGGGGTCTGAACTACCACCCCATAGGATACCTCTCAAGGATAAACCACCCTGTGTTGTTCAAAATGTGGAGTGAAACCTCAACATACAAGAAAAAATCCTCCCACATATACTAACCCAAACATTCAAAAGATAACCCACACAAGCACCAACTATCCATACACATGAATTAGGGAATTCCTTCCTCCATGTCAAGATACTATCTTCTTTGGGAGACACTGAATCACCTGCACATATTTAATCGAATATAAATTAATGCATCTTAATCAAGAATCTGGTCTCCCACATTTCACTTGTTAGGACTCCATCACACATTACAGAATAAGGAAGCAACCCATCTTATAGAAAAAAAGGTTTAAGAACTGCATCACAAAGAAAAACACACAAGAAAAAATCAAAATAACTTCGGGTACTGGGAACACATATGCGTCTCCATTTCCCAAGTACTCTCCTCTAGCCCACCATGCGTCTACAATACATGAAACAAAGGAATGGTCCATCCACGCATCACCTTCTCCCAATGATCCTAGATCTCCACTGGCTGCTCAATGAACATTGCATCATCCTCGATATCTAACTCTCCCCATTCAATGACATAAAAGTCATCATGAAGATACCAAAAAATTTGGGAGACATGAAAGATATCGTGGATCATATCCAAATACGATGGCAATTCCAACTGGTATTTCACCTTTCCAACTCAACCCAACACCTCAAAAGGTCCGATGAACCATGAAGAAAGATTTATACCTCTACCAAACCTCCACTACCTAGATCGAGGGGAAACCTTCAAGAACACATGGTCCCCAAACTCAAACTCCAAGGGAATCCTCCTATGATCGACATATGACTTCTACTGGACCTGTATTGCCTTCATCCTCTCACAAACAAGCCACATCTTCTTGATCATGCTCTACACCACATTGAGTCCAAGAAAAGCTATTTCCCCAACTTCTGTCCAGCACAAAGGTGAATGACACGACCTTCCGTATAGATCTTCAAACAGAGCCATACCAATGGTAAAGTGGTAGTTATTGTTATAAAAAAAACTATACAAAGGGAAAATGGAATACCAAAAACCCACTGAAATACAAGATGTATGCTCATAGAATGTCCTCCGATGTCTGGATGGTCCTCTCTGTCTTCCCATCTTTCTAAGGGTGTAGTGCTGAGGCATAACTGGGTGCCAAAAGCATGCTGTAATCCCTTCCAGAATCGTGAGGTAAAAAATGCATCCCAATCCTAGACAATGGATCTCATAAATCCATGTATCCATACAACCTCATACATATACCTTATCTTCAAGGCATACAATGTGCTAGACTCCTTAATTACTAAGAAGTGATCTGATTTTATCAGCCGATCCACCAATACCAAGATAGCATTACAACCTCCCTGAGATTTGGGTAATACTGTGATAAAATACATCTAGATGTCATCCCAATTCCACTTGGGGACATCTAGGGGCTGCAAAAAAACTACCAGGTGATTCTTAGCCTTCACCTACTGGAACACTAAGCACTTTTCCAAAAAATCCACCACTGTCCACTTCATCCTGGGCCACTAAAACCATTCCCTCAAGCCACAATACATCTTTGAAAATATAGGGTGTAATACTAGGGGTGAAATATGAAACTAAAAAAAAACTCCCTCATGCATCGCCACTGGAACAAAAAACTTATCATGGAACAACATCCTATTCTATCCATCCTCTGGCCATCCATCCAGAGCATTACCCTGGTCAATGCGATCACGCATCACCTCCGTATCTAAGTCTCCAAACTGAGACTCCTCTAACTTATTCCTCAGAGATGAATGCACCGTCATATTAAACAGATATCCTCTACCGCCATCCATTTCTATATCTAAGTGAAAGACAACTAAATATTCCATCACCCTCCAAGAATCCACAAATTCTCAAACTACCTTATTCTATGACTTCCTACTCAAGGAATCTACACAACATTCCCCTTTCCTAAGGTGTGAGAGATCTTGAAGTAGTAATCTAAGAGAAACTCCATCCACCTTCACAACCACAAGTTTAGGCATCAAAGGGAAAAGATATACCTCAAACTCTTGTGATCTTTGAAGACCACAAAGCGCTCCCCAATGAGGTAATGATGCCACAAATTCAGTGAAAAGATGACTACCACTAAATCCAGATCATGGGTGGCATAGTTATTATCAAGGGGATGTAACTTCCTAGAGCCATAAGAGATCACTCCCTATTACTGCATCAACAAACAACCCAATCCAAGATAGGAAACATCGAAAAACACCTCGAACATCTCCCCTTCCCCTAGAAACCAGAGCATTAGAGAATTGAAGAACTTTCCCTTTAGGTAACTGAAAGATACCTAACACTGCTCACTCCACACAAAGGCCTGGCCCGTTCTGGTTAGAGCCATCAACATAGATACAAATTGATATAAATAAGGTACAAATATTTGGTAATATCCTGCCAGATTGAGAAAAATGTGAACATCTACCACATTCTTGGGTGATTCCCAAGAAACAACTACCTTGACCATTGATGAGTCCACTGCTACACCCTGATAAGACACCACATACCTAAGAAAGTGTACCTCTATTGTATAAAAATTGCACTTATAAAACTTCCATAGAGATGGTGGCATTGAATAACTTCCAAGAAAGTCCTAAGATGCTCAGTATGCTCCTCCTATGACTTCAAGTAGATCATAATTTCATTAATGAATACAATGATGAACCAATCCAGGAACTCATAGAAGATGGAGTTCATAAGTCCCATGAACATGGATGGTGTGTTTGTAACACCAAACTACATAACCATGAATTTAAAGTTCCCAAACTTGTATTTGAAAACAATATTCAGGATTTCACCCCCTTCAACCTCAACTGGTGATACCCTGACTGTAGATAAATCTTAGAAAACCAACTTTCTCCCCTCAACTAGTAAAAAAGATTATCTATCCCCAGGAGAGGGTAATGGTTCTTGATCTTTACCTGATTCAACCTACAATAGTCTATACACATCCTCATACCACTATCTACCTTCTTTTAAAAGAAGACTAGAGCACCCCATGGCGACACACTGGGATGGATAAATCCCTTCTTCATCAAGTCATCAATCTAAATCTGCAACTCCTGTAGCTTAGAAGGCTCCATCTGATAAGGATCCATCGAAATAGGACTAGCACTGGGTTGTAAATCTATCCCGAACTCAACATCACATTGAGAGGGTAGAGTCACAACCTCCTTGAGGGAAACATCCAAGAACTCCTTGAAAAATCCTATAAAATCCACCTTCTCAGCATCCAATGATTCCACTAATAGCTTGGCCAAAAATGAATGAAGAGGATTCATGCATTGACTACCTACCTGACAACTCATCTCACCAACAAATGATACATGTTGGCCATCCACTTCTGAAAATATGACTCTACTTTGGAATCATTAAATGAAAAAATTCATATAAAACAACCATTCTATGCCAAGGATGGCATCATATGGATGAATCTATAGTAATAAGAGATCCCTGCTAGACTGATGTAGCCCCAACACCAGTCTACATCCCCAAAAAACATCAAACAATCTGGTCTGACCTCCGACTGGTGTGCTAAACACTAGGGGAAAGGAAATACTCTCTATGTATAGTCCCAAAAAATGGGCTAGAGTGGGCGAAATGATGGAGTACGAAGATAAAAAATGTAAGGACCCAACCCCAGTTGCCTGGAGTCGGTGACTTATTTGATTACATTGGCATAAATACAAGGAAAACGAATCCCAAAAGAACGAGTATTTTAGTATTATTGGAAACAAGATACATACATAATTTCGACTTTACATAAGGAAAGGAAAAACAACACCAATTTATTCCACTAGTGTCATCACATCTCCAAGATTATGCTTGCAAGTCATTCATAAATTACTTCTTCATGTCCTAAGAAAATGAAACATAAGAAAGGGGTGAGATCAAATGCCCAGTAAGAGTAAGCAATACAACAGAAGTTAATATAAACATTAGACATGGTGAATAATTGAAAACACATGCCTTTAAAATAATTAACTTGAACACATTATGGCAGAAATATGAGCTGAATAAATAATGCCATAATAAAACATAATCATGGGTATTATACTAGTCGAATAACCACATGAACTTCAAATACTAGCTTCATAATGAGGGAAGTGAATATGCCAGACATCATAACCATACCATCCAAGCCTCGTGCTAGGACCATAAAATAATCATTTTGTTAAGGCCTCGTGCCAAGACCATAGTTTATCTCATGAGACCTACCGATGCATCGAGGGGATATAACGGGCCCCACCCATAAAATAATAAGTTCAATGAATTCCTCATATGATCAGGGATAAAAATAAACAAAAAATACATTCATATTGAAACTATCATATGAAATGTAACTATCTTTCCCCAATCATTAAACATAAAACACTAACCATTCAGAATAATATGGTGAATGGTTTTAGGGTAGATCATCCACAATAGAGTTAGTCATAAACAATTAAATCAAATATGGTAGATGAATTCATAATTTATTAAACCTAATAATACCATGGAATCAACAAGAGTGTTGAATTAGATGAAAACACTCTTATAAAATCATTAATAAATTCTGGAGATAAATACTCTTTTATTTTGAAAAGAAGATTTCTTTTGGAAAATATTTGTATAAAACCATAAGTGAATTAAGATAGTATTTTCATAGTAAAATGACTTATTTTATAAATATAATGGTTTCCAAAAACAGATTATAGAGTGCCCTTGAAAATAGGTAAGAATTTGAGAAATTCCCTTGAATCGGGCTTGTATTTTTGATTTTTTTTGAAAATTCCTTTTAAAATGTGTAACTATCCATAAAATAAGGAAAGGTTCTGGTTTGTAAACATATATATAATAATCACACAGAATATATGATGAGTAAATAACAATATATAAGAATTACATTGAGGTAATTAGACAATGAAAGTATCCCGAATAAAAGTGGAAGTTCGGGTGGAAAAACCCTTACCTTAACTCCAAACGTGTTCCGCTCTTGTACTTAAGCTCCTGGAATATGAAATTATACTTGTTAATAAATTATTTCAGAACATATTATACATGTTTTTATTTTACCATAATTCTGGTTAGTTCATTTATATCTTTATTGACAAGTTATTGTATAGAATTTCGTCGTTCTGGAGTGTTCATTTCCTTTATTTTCATATTCGGTTCACTTGTTTTTAAGTAATGGAGTTCATGTGGAAAGGTTATAAATCTCCAGGATTGGAATTATATATTATTTATTAACATAAATAATTTTTAATGGTCATTTCTATCATTTGGTTACATGGAATGAGGAAGAATCCTTAAATGACAACCACTTCGATTATTCGGCGGTATTTGGATTATTATGAACTAGTTTTGTCATATAACTTAATTATATGTACATATCCTAGTTCCTGAATATTAATTATGTTATAATAAATATTTTATAGTTTAGTTCAACCATAAATATGGTTTCATTACTAGTAATGAATAAGAAATTGAAGAATGAAACTTCGTCATCCACGAAGGCTATAAATTAGAACCTCATGGCCGTTGATTTCGTTTAGAAAAATAAAAGGGAGGGAGTAAGAATATTTATGATGGTTCTTCCATTCACATGATATAATTCCAGTACATAGATTATACTGTAGTTATCATGATCATTTAGATAGAGGAGGTTAGGAGAGAAAAATAAAAGACATGAACTTGAAAATAAAAGAAAAGTTAAGAGACCCCTTATGAAAATTCGGCAGCCTAACGACGTCACTTAAAATTTCATAAAATCAAATGATGAGAGAAAAAGGGTATCTCATCATATTGAAATCAAAAGGACAGTAATAATAATGAATAAAATAAAACCTCAACATATGAGAAAGGAATTTCAAATAGATAAAATAAAAGAAGTGTCGACTTAAAGAAGAGAATGAAGGATTCCCTTACCTTGTAGAATAACTCCTAGATCTTGAAGGATGGGACCTTGGGGGATTAGGGACACCTTAGGAGGAATCCTAGAGAGGTAAAACCACCAGATCTTCGAAGATGAGGGATTTTTAATGAAAGAAAATGAATGGATGAGTGGGTATTTATAGAAAAAGAGAGGTAATTTTTTAATAATTTCAAAGTGACACCTCATTAGTGGTTTTTGCCAAACCATGGGCTTGCCCATGGTATTTTCCCATGGTTGAAGCCACTCGGGACACCTCATGTCATAAGTTAATATACAAAAGTCGACCATAATTTTGTATTTAATTATTACACCATTATGATTTCATTAAACTACTGAAAACTCAAAACTGTATTTTTACTATTCATGAAAAATTCACGTATTTTAGACAAATCCCAAAAATTCACCCCTACCATTTTTTGATGTGTATAATTAAAAAGTGAAATCCATTTTTCAAAAATAATTTTCTAAATATTATTATTTTAATTTTTAAATAAGGTCATAGTTAATTCGAAAAATAACAATCTTGAAGTGCAATTAGTTTTATGTGAAATTGAAAAATTAATTAAGATCTCATTATCTTATTGCCTTAAGAAAATAAAATAATAATATTATTTATTATTCATAAGGGTCATATTACTATTCATATTACTATTCATAAAGGTATTTTACTATTCACCAAAAATCATGTTTTTTTTATCAGACTCCAAATGACTTACTGAACACAACTCTAGATGACCATTTTTTGAAATTCAAAACATAGAAGAGGCAAAGTTGTGTTTAATGGTTAAATTATAAAATTGCATTCTATATTTATTTTCAAAACCTTGGGGTGTTACATTCTCCCCAACTTACAAAAATTTCATCCTCGAAATTTATAGAATATTACCTAAAAAAGATTCGGGTATGTCTTTAACATAAGCTCCTCAGGATCCCATGTTGCTTCCTCCATCTTATGGTTCCTCCATAGAACCTTTACCAGTCGAGTCATCTGATTTCTCAATCTTGTTATCTAGTATCAAGAATCTTGATAGACTCTTCACAATAAGATAGACCGGGCTCAAGTTCTACTTCTTCATAAGTGAGTACATGTGTTGGGTCTGACATGTACTTTCTTAACATTGACACATGGAACACATTGTGAACCTTGGAGAGACTTGGCGGCATTTCCAAACGGTAAGCTACGACCCCAATTTGGTCCAGAATTTCAAAAGGTCTGATGTACCTAAGACTTAATTTTCCCTTATTACCGAATCTTATAATACCCTTATATGGAGATACCTTTAAGAAAACGTGATCACCTTCTTGAAACTCCAAATCCTTCATTCAGTTATCTATATAGCTCTTTTGCCCAATTTTAGCTATTTTGATATGGTTCTGGATAATCTTCACCTTTTCCATTGTTTCTTCAACAAGTTCTAGGCCCACGATCTTTCTTTCACCAACATCATCCCAACAAGTTGGTGTACGACATCTCCTCCCATATAATGCTTCATAGGGTGCCATCTGAATACTTGAATGGAAGCTATTTTTGTAGGAAAATTATACGAGAGGTAAATAATAATCCCAAATGCCTTGAAAATCAAGTGAAAAAGACCTCAACATGTCTTCCAATGTTTGAATAGTCCGTTCTGATTGTCCATCAGTTTGTGGGTGGTAGGCAATGCTCAAACAAAGATCAGTATCTAGGGCCTTCTGAAGACTTTTCAAGAATCTTGATGTAAAATGCGGATCAAGATCAGAAACAATAGATAGGGGTACTCCATGAAGTCTCACAACTTCATTAATATACAGTCTTTCTAGATGTTCAAGTGATAGATCTTCTCTTATAGCAAGAAAATGCGCTGACTTGGTAAGGCGATCAATAATGACCCATATTGCATCATTCCTTCTAGGAGTCTTTGGTAGTCCCATGAAAAATTCCATCGTGATATTATCCCATTTCCACTCAGGTATGGGAAGAGGTTGCAATACACCTCCAGGTTGTTTCCTTCCAGCTTTCACTTGTTGACAAAACATACATCTTGACACAAAATCAGTAATCTCCCTCTTCATGTTGTCCCACAAAAAATGTTCCTTCAAATATCTATACATCTTAGTGCTACCAGGGTGTATAGAGAAATTGGAACTATGAGCATCATCCAACAATTCCCTTTTTAGATCAGGTATATCGGGAACACAAAGTCTCTTCCCAAATTTTAAAATTCCATCTTCATATATGAAGTCACTCAATCTCCCATCATCCACATATTTAAACTTCTTTTGAAACTCTTCATCATCAGCCTAAGAAATTTTTATCCTTCCTAGTAAAGATAGTTTGGAAACCATTTGAAAAAGCATTGATGTTTCACCTTCCATGGTTATTCCCATATCCATATTTACTAGATCCATGAAAATAGGATTCCTTTCAACTCTCATCTTGTTCAAAACTCCATGATCCTTTCTGCTCAAAGAATCTGCCACCTTATTTTCCTTCCCCAGGTGGTAGTGTATCGTGCGATAATAATCCTTGAGTAGTTCAAGCCATCTCCTTTGCCTCACGTTGAGTTCTTTCTGTGAGAAAATATACTTAAAACTCTTATGATCAGTAAAAATCTCACATCTTTCACCATAGAGATAATGTCTCCATATCTTCAAAGAAAAGATTACAGCAGCTAAATCAAGATCATGAGTAGGATAG
Organism: Viscum album; assembly: GCA_963277665.1. Lineage (NCBI taxonomy): Eukaryota > Viridiplantae > Streptophyta > Magnoliopsida > Santalales > Viscaceae > Viscum > Viscum album. The sequence continues at coordinate 2,082,799,950 of OY728160.1, read as the reverse complement.
TTTTGCTCATGAATTTTTAGCTGTCGTGATGCATAAGCAATAACCCTATCATTTTGCATAAGGACACAACCAATTCCTTTCTTTTAAGCATCACTATAAATGACAAACCCATCATTCCCTGATGGTAGAGTCAATATAGGAGCATTGAATAATCTTATCTTCAGTTCTTTGAAAAATTCTTCACAATATTTTGTCCAAAAAAATTTAACCCCTTTACGTGTGAGCTTTGTTAGCGGGTTAGCCAGTCTGGAAAAATTCTGCATGAAACGCCGATAATAACCTGCTAAGCCAATAAAACTGCGTACCTCTGTTATGTTTATTGGCATGGGCCAATCTTGGATTGCCTTTGTCTTTTCAGGATCAACTAGGCTTCCATCCTTAGAGACAATATGTCCAGGAAAAGAAATCTCCTAAAGTCAGAATTCACACTTTCTAAACTTCCCATATAATTCATGTCTTCTAAGAGTCTTCAGGATAATGCGCAAGTGATTTTCCTGATCTTAGTAGCTTTTGGAGTATACCAAGATATCATCAATAAATACCACTACAAAGTCATTGAGATATTCCTTGAAAACTCTGTTCATTAGATCCATGAATATAGATAGTGCATTAGTCAATCCAAAAGGCATTACTGTAAACTCGTAATGCCCATACATGGTCCGAAATGCTGTCATTGGAATATCTTCCTTCCTCACATGCAACTGATGATATCTAAATCGAAGATAAATCTTATAAAAGTAATGAGATACATGCAGTTGGTCAAATAAATCATCAATGTGAGGTAGATGATACTTGTTCTTTATTATTATAGCATTGATCTCCCTGTAGTCGATACATAACCTCATAGATCCATCTTTCTTCTTAACAAAAAGGACAGGGGATCCCCATGGAGAAACACTAGGGAGAATAAATACCTTATTACTTAATTCCTCTAGTTGTTTATTTAGTTCCACTAATTCCATAGTGTCCATTCTATAAGGGGTCTTCGATATGGGCTTTGAACCAGGAATTAAATCAATGGAAAACTACATTTCTCGTTCTGGAGGATGTCCAGGTAAATCATTGGGAAACACATCAACATATTCTCTCACAATAGGTAAATCCTCTATTTGAACATTCCTTTCCTCACCCACAGTTATTTCATTCTCTTCCTCCCCAATAATTGAATTTAGTTGAGCTACTGGGGGTGGATCTAGATAAGAATCAGGTGGTGACAATTCTTCTCTAAAGACAAGGTGTTCTTTATCATCGTCATCAAAAATCGTAACCTTCTTCTTCTTACAATAAATTTTTTCATCATGGTCCGAAAGACAATATATACCAAGGATTATATCAAATTAAATCATGGGTATTACTATGAGATCAGCAAATAAAGAACATTTATATGCCCTAATGAGAATTGATTCACAAAATTTTGTATCAATGATACTTCCCTTAAGAGTTTTGAATGAAAAATCCCTTGTTAAATCAAATTGGAAAATTCTAATTTTCTTAGAAAACTAGGAAGATATCAAACAATTCGATGATCCAGAATCAAATAAAGCGTTGGCTAAACTTGAGGAAAAAATTAAAGTACCTGCCACCACATCATTAGGAACTTCAACCTCTGCAGTTGTGATTGCATAAGCTTGTCCCTGATCCCTTGTCCTTCATTGTTGCATATTTACTTTATGTTTTGGACAATCATTAGAATAGTGTATCATATCTCGACAACTATATCATTGAAAATCATTGGCTTTCTTCTTCCCTTTGCAGTCACCAACAAGATGGCCTTTCTGACCACATTTGTAGCATACACCTTTTCCTATTAAGTATGCACCAGGGTGTTTCTTTACATAGTTGTCACATGGTGGAAATTATAATCTTCCCTTATTCCCCATTTACTTATTTCCTTTTCCAGGGTTTTCAGTAGCCCTCTTCTTTTCTTGCTTTCCCTTAAATTCATAAGACTTAGAGAATTATTTTTCTGTCTTGATGACACATGAAACTATATCCTCATATGATGAAAAACGTTGGGAGACCAGTGCCCACCGGAGGAATGACTTTAGGCCATCAAATAATTGATCAATTTTTATCCTTGGATTTCGTATATAGTTTACAACATGTATTGATAATCTTGTGAAGTTATCTTCATACCTTGTAACATTATCATCTTCCTTCTACCTCAGATTCAAGAATTGTCTCCCCATATCTTCTCGCTGCTCAGGAGGAAAATATTGTTCTAAGAAGATTTCCTTGAAATCCCTCCATTACATATCTTCTATCTCTTCCTCCTCCTTTGTGTTTTGGATTAATTACCACCACTGATCCACATCTCCTGATAGACGATATACTTCCATGAAAACCTTCTCTCTTTCATTACATCCCAAAGCGAGAAATATCTTCTCAAGGGAACATATCCACTGCTCTGCTACAAATGGGTTTGTAGTCCCATTGAATGATGGAGGCTGTTGTCGCATAAAGAGATCTAGCATGGATCCTTCACGTGGTGGATCCAAATGTTTCTTATAGGTAAGGTTATTATTCATAACCTGAGTAAGTTGTCCCAGTATAGTTATGAGTTTCTCAGCACCAGTCACAACACCAGAGACAACATCATCATCTTGCGTTGAAGGAAAATCCCTACAGGGGACACGTGCATTCGTGCGATTTCCATTCCGTCCACTAGGTGACATATCTAGATAATTAAATACACTAGATTAGGTTATGAATCATAATGTATAATCTTAAATTAAAAATACTCAGAAAAATTGAGATCCTATGCATGACTAATCCCATATTCACAAATATGTTTTCTTTGAGGAATATTTAACATTTCAATCCTTCATAATGGATTGTAAAGAAAATGTGAATTATCCTAAGCATATCCCTCGAGAGTGTCATAACCAAGAGTGCAACAAGGCCCGTTGTTGTGCACTAGTTCCTGTTTGAGTCTAGCTCAAAGCGGTGTTTTTGGGTTTTACCCCTAGATACATCTGCGCTAGAGCCGCCTCTACCTGTTCGTATCCAGATAGGGATGTATTGCTTGAAAGATCCACATAATATATTCCTTACCAAAAATACCAGGATGTTATTTTATGTATTTCCTCAAATAATAACTTAGAGACTCTTCCCTAATTATACATTTTCTAAATCTAGTTTCAAAGTATTCTATTAAACTTCCTCTGATACCAACTATAAGGACCCAACCCCAGTTGCCCAGAGTCGGTGCCTTATTTGATTACGTTGGCATACATACAAGGAAAACGAATCCCGAAAGACTGATTAGTTTAGTATTATTGGAAACAAGATACATACATAAGTTCGACTTTACATAAGGAAAGGAAAAAAAACTAATTTATTCCACTAGTGTCATCACGTATCCTAGATTATGCTTGAAAGTCATTCATAAATTAATTCTTCATGTCCTGAGAAAATGAAACATAAGAAAGGGGTGAGATCGAACGATTAGTAAGAGTAAGCAATACAATGGAAGTTAATATAAACATTAGACATGGTGAATAATTGAAAACACATGCCTTTAATAATGAACTTGAACACATTATGGCAGGAATATGAGTTGAATAAATAATGCCAAAATAAAACATAATCATGGGTATTCTACTAGTCGAATAACCACATGAACTTCAAATACTAGCTTCATAATGAGGGAAGTGCATATGCCGTACATCATAACCATACCGTCCAAGCCTCGATCTAGGACCATAAAATAATCATTTTGTGAAGGCCTCGTGCCAAGACCACAGTTTGTCTCATGAGACCTACCGATGCATCGAGGGGCTATAGAGGGCCCCAACCATCACATAATAAGTCCAATGCATTCCTCATATGAGCATGGATAAACATAAACAACAAATACATTTATATTGAAACTATCATATGAAATGTAACTATCTTTCCCCAATCATTAAACATAAAACACTAACCATTTGGAATAATATGGTGAATGGTTTTAGGGTAGATCATACACAATAGAGTTAGTCATAAACCATTAAATAAAATATTTTAGATGAATTCATAATTGATTAAACCCAATAATACAATGGAATCAAAAAGAGTGTTGAATTAGATGAAAACACTCTTATAAAATCATTAAGAAATTCTGGAGATAAATACTCTTTTATTTTGAAAAGAAGAGTTCTTTTGGAAAATATTTGTATAAAACCAGAAGTGAAGTAAGATAGTATTTTCATAGTAAAATGAGTGATTTTATAAAGATAATGTCTTCCAAAAACAGATTATAGAGTGCCCTTGAAAATAGGTAAGAATTTTAAAAATTCCCTTGAATTAGGCTTGAATTTTTGAAACAATTTTGAAAGTTCCTTTTAAAAAGTGTAACTATCCATAAAATAAGGAAAGGTTCTGGTTTTTAAACATATATATAATACTCACACAGAATATATGATGAGTACATAACAATACATAAGAATTACATCTAGGTAATTAGACAATGAAAGTATCCTGAATGAAAGTGGAAGTTCGGGTGGAAAAACCCTTACCTTAACTCCAAACGTGTTTCTCTCTTGTACTTAAGCTCCTGGAATATGAAATTATACTTGTTAATAAATTATTTCAGAACCTATTATACATGTATTTAGTTTACCATAATTCTGGTTAGTTCATTTATGTCTTTATTGACAAGTTATTGTATTGAATTTCATTATTCTGGAGTGTTTGTTTCCTTTATTTTCATATTCGGTTCACTTGTTTTTAAGTAATGGAGTTCATGTGGAAAGGTTATAAATCTACAAGATTGGAATTATATATTATTTATGAACATAAATAATTGTTAATGGTCATTTATATCATTTGGTTTCATGGAATGAAGAAGAATCCTTAGATGACAACCACTTCGATTATTCAGCGGTATTTGGATTATTATGAACTAGTTTTGTCATATAACTTAATTATATGTACATATTCTGGTTCATGAATAGTAATTATGTTATAATACATATGTTATAGTCTGGTTAAACCATAAATATAGTTTCATGACCAGTAATGAAGAAGAAATTGAAGAACGAAACTTCGTCGTCCATGAAGGCTATAAATTGGAACCTCATGGACATTGATTTCATTTAGAAAAATTAAAGGGAGGGAGTAAGAATATTTATGATGGTTATTCAATTCACATGATATAATTCCAGTATATAGATTATAATATAGTTATCATGATCATTTTGATAGAGGAGGTGAGGAGAGAAAAATAAAAGACATGAATTTGAAAATAAAAGAAAAGTTAAGAGATCCCTTATGAAAATTCGGCAGCCTAACAGCATCACTTAAAATTTCATAAAATAAAATGATGAGAACAAAAGGGCATCTCATAATATTGAAATCAAAATTACAGTAAGAATAATGAATAAAATCAAACCTCAACATATGAGAAAGGAATTTCAAATAGATAACATAAAAGAAGTGTTGACTTAAAGAAGAGAATGAAGGATTCCCTTACCATGTAGAATAACTCCTAGATCTTGAAGGATGGGACCTTGGGGGCTTAGGGACACCTTAGGAGGACTCCTAGAGAGGTAAAACCACCGGATATTCAAATATTAGGGATTTTTAATGAAATAAAACGAATGGATGAGGGGGTATTTATAGAAAAAGAGAGGTAATTTTTTAATAATTTCAAAGGGACACCTCATTAGTGGTTTTTGCCAAACCATGGGCTTGCCCATGGTATTTTCCAATGGTTTAAGCCACTTGGGACACCTCATGTCATAAGTTACTATAAAAAAGTAGACCATAATTTTATATTTAATTATTACATCATTATGATGTCATTAAACTACCGAAAACTCAAAACTGTATTTTTACTATTCATAAAAAATTCATGTATTTTAGAAAAATCCCAAAAATTCACCCCTAAAATTTTTCAATGTGTAGAATTAAAAAGTGAAATCCATTTCTCAAAAATAATTTTCTAAATATTATTAATTTAATTTTTAAATAAGGCCATAGTTAATTCGAAAAATAACAATCTTGAAGTGCAATTAGTTTTATGTGACATTGAAAAATTAATTAAGATATCATTATCTTATTGCCTTAAGAAAATAAAATAATATTATTATTTACTATTCATAAGGTTCATATTACATTTCATATTACTATTCATAAGGGTATGTTACTATTCACCAAAAATCAAGTTTTTTCTGTCAGACTCCAAATGACTTATTAAACACAACTCTAGATGACCATTTTTCGAAATTCAAAACACAGAAGTGGAAAAGTTTTGTTTAATGGTTAGATTATAAAATTGCATTCTATATTTATTTTCAAAACCTTGGGGTGTTACACCAAATCAAACAAAGAACAAGAAAGAGTACTAAACACACTGATCGTACCTCAAACGATCTCTGGACCTTTTGGAACTACGACCTCTGTAGTGTAAAAATGACCACACTCAGATCCTCTACCCCTCTTATTTCGACTGCCCCCTCAACCACATATGAGTTGACGTCCCTGAGGAGGACCCTAAGTTCTGCCTATACCTACTCTATCTCCTATCTGTTGAGCGAGATCCTACTGTCCCTATAGCTGAAAAGGCCTAGATGGAAACTGCTACTGAGGTAGGTGATGAACCTGCCCACCTCCACCATAATGAGCTCAAACTGGGCACTGAATCTAAAGGTGCCCCCAAACTCCACAAGTGAAACATCTCTGTACCAATCCTATGGTAAAAAAATAAGGACCATATGGTCGAAACCGAAACCGCTGAGGTCGACTCCCCAGTGGCCGAAACCTCAAAAGCCCTAGAGCCTGATACCTACTGCTGGAAGAATTTAACTTTATAAGACCCTATTGGCTACCCTATTGTGGTAGAACTCCTCATGATTGCATCCTATCAACCACTTATTCCTTTTTATGGACCTTTAGGTATGTTGACAAGGTGAAGGGAGTAACTGCGTACTGGAGGGAAGGACAAAGTGCCTCCTCTAAGCATCTCTCATGAGACTCCTCATTCGGAATGAGATATGGAGCAAAGAAATGGAGATCCTTGAACTTGATCCCCAACTCTCATAACAAAGTACTCAACTACGGGAGGGAGAGTATCTTTTATTGCTTCTCATCCTTCCTGGTCGAAGAAAGGAATTCTGCTTGGAACTCCTCAAAATTGACCCACAGAACATCGGTCTCCTTCCTCTCCCCTAGGTAGAGCATACACCACTAATGTGAAACACCCCTCATCTGACTAACTACCAGTGGAACCCAGTACTCCATCAGAGCCTAGATTAGGCTGAAGGCGATCTCAAGATCCTCGATCCATATCTCTGTCTCCATGGCCAAGAAACTGCCCTCGTACTTTCCTAGAGTCTATCACTGGAAAGCACGTAATATTATCTACCACTGGTTGTCCTCCTCCTATGGATCAAACCTCCACTGATCAGCCAGTTTTTCCTGCTGAGCCTCCATTTCCTAAGCCATTCATGGATAATGACTGAGTTACATTGCTAAAAGGTAAACAAGGAACTCCTAAGCTCGAGTAGTATGGAATTTATCTAGGATTCATTTAAACTCATTATTTATTTTAATTTCCTAGAAACACAAAAAAAAACACAAGTCATCATAACGAATAAACCTTTCATAGGTTCTCTACCCTACAAACAATGTAGCCTCATTTGGTCATTTGGTAGACTCAATGCCCTTACATAAGATCATGGGACCCCTAAAATACCATGTCCTAGATGGTGTTCCCTGGACTATGTCACACACTAAGATTGCCTAACACTACTACCCTACCATCCCATGAAATACTCACTATACCTAACTCCAAACTCCATCCTATCTCTCATCCATCAGCCTTTGATACCATTATATCAGGACCCTCCTTCTTTAAGATGAGGCAAGGGATGCCAAAATGCCATGAAATTTCTTCTTTAAGATGAAAAAGAGATAATGAACCTCTAGTCCCACCTCCAATAGGCCCAGGGGTGGTGACCAACACTAAGGGTATACAAATATCACAAAATGGGAGGCATTACCCATTTTATAGTAACCAAGATCCGGAGATAAGATGTATCAACCTCATAAAAACTCCATGACATATATATAAAATAATCCAAAATCCACACACATGTATGTTTAAAGTAAAACAGCTAGAAGTAAAATGAAAATATCCAAAGTAAATACTAAAAGAATAAATCTAATTAGTGACACAACAACTATCCTGACACCCAATATAGTAGGGTCCAACACGGTTTGCATAATCTCCCTGGAAACCTGAAAATAGTTTTATATGCATAGGGTGATTATACAGGTATACTCAGTAGGAAAATCCAGAGTCTCTCATGCACAAGTGGGAGAATAATACTAATTCCCCTATAAGAAAAAAAAAGAAACTAAAAAAAACCTAAAAAGGTATACTATCCACCATAACCTCACCAAGGAAGGCTTACCCAAATAACACAAGTCAAGTAAAGTAACATAGTAAGCACATCGATTATAGGGCACCCTGAACTACTTATCATAGGTTAACTTCTTATACCTAACTCCAAACATCCTAATTCTACCACACTCTTCCAAAATCCCCACTGTCACAACCTACCCACACACACCTGGGCCACATGCCACATACCACCCGCAAACACTTGGGCCATAACCACATCACATCCCGACCAAAGTTACCTGAGCCAAAAAACCACAACTTCACCCTGAAGACACTTAGTAAAGTATAACATATCTCATCCTAAAGACATCTAGGAAGCAAACATCACCCAAAAACACTTGATCCTCACAACTGAACCACAATATGCCTGGAGAATCTTGGGATACCAATGCCTAGAAGAGGGATCAATGAAGAACCAATAACTAGCCATCCATCCTTCCACTAGGATGTTGGGAAAGGACACCCTCCCCCATAATAATGGGGGTGTTATGAAGATAGTTCTCAACATGGGTGGGGTATGTATAGAAATAAAAAGGAACTGCATGTATATATATAGGTACCAAACACTCAACCCAACCTATAGGTTTTCAAAACAAACAACCAACCCACACAAAACTTTTATTACTACCATCTCTAATACATAACGACATAGCTATCCATAGACTTAATTCATAACCCCATACAATTCATTCAACCAATTATCACTCTGTATTAAATTATTTTCTTGATTATTTATTCCATCCCTACCTAGGAAACTACCAAACACCGAACACCACAAGTAACATCATAACCCACACACACTTCAAAAAAGTCTCTGGAAAATCTGGGCAAAAGGCCCACGCAAGGTAACACCATCCTTCTTAAAACATTATCCCTCCCAAACCATACTAGGTATCCTTGATACATGAAAAGCACCACATCCCGTAACAACAACAAAACTTGACTAGGTTACAGTCCCACTACACAAATAGACCATGCCCAAAAACCATAACACAACCCATATTCAGATCCACTATTTAAAAAATTCATCCATTACACAATCAACCAATATCTCAGCCCGATATTCCATTACACCACCCATACCACCTCATACACACATCCACACTACCAGCCACAACACCACACGAAAAACACAAAATACAAGGTCAAACAGAACCATACACATCACACAACCACACCAAACATCAAAGTGTATTCAAATTTAGCAACCCTCATTATTTAATTTCACTTTGATAAAATAGGGGTTATCATAGAACAAATATAATCCTGGGGAATCCATTTAATTAACCAAATATACATGATTAATCAAGCTTTCATGTTCATAGCCATTTAACAGAGAATTAACAATAGGTCTTCATGAGTCCAGTGCAAAAATAGAGACCACCAATGACCATGATTTTTATAAGTCATAAGACCAAAAAAATTCACAGAATGGATCAAAGATAATAGATAAAACAACTTAATCAACATCATTGTCTTACCCTCCCCTTATTTATTACTTATTTTAAAAAAAATATCCAACCGTATTCACAAGCATACATCAATATACCCACCTTGTATGATACACAATTGAAATATAGATGAAGGATTCCCTACCTGGAACAACATGTGATCAACAAATCCCAATTTTCCTAAAAAATAGAGGGTATCACAAATATAAGGGAAGACTCCAAGGAAAAATGGATCCACAGCTACAACATAGATTTTAATCCTTGGGGAATAAAGGTTATGGGTGCATGAAGAGGAAACAAAAGGGTTCAAAGGAAGAGAGGATTTCATCTTTAGAAAAGCCAGATCCTATATCAATGGAAGGGAAATGGTTTCAAGGGCCATTAAAGTTGGATCATGGTAAATATTACATGGTTTTATTATTTCAAATTTCCTGTAGAATTAGTATTTTAAAGATATAATTAATATATATTAAAAAACCTTTAGAAATGCTCAAACAAGGTTTTAAACTTGATTTACGTCAAATAAAATGTAAGAGGGGAGAAATTGGAGAAAGTTGGAAATGAATCACTGATGGGTGATTCACCAAAAAAATCATCAACATGAGTCAACGACATGACCCACCGATAGAGATTCACCGACGTGACTCACTGACACCACTCACCGATGCCTGACCTATCAACGCCCAACCTACCGACGCCCGACCTACCGATGCCCCGACCTACCGATGCCTTGACCTACTAACGCCCTGACCTATCGATTCCCTGATCTAGTGATACCCTAACCTAAAAATTCCCTGACATACTGACACCCTGACCTACCAACGCCCTAACCAACCAATGGAAAAACTAGAATTTTGGAAAACTCTTGAAATGAGCTACTGTTGCCTCCCAAAACACCCATAACATTAGATTTTGAAAAAGTAATGGTCTGGGGAGGTCCGATACATTATATTGAGACACCTATAAATTTTCTCCATCATGAATCCCTTATAATAAATGAATAATCCTTTTTAGTTTGATCACATAACCAATACCCTTTCCTACCCATTTCTTGAATATTTACTTGATAATTTTTTATCTAAGTGTGGGGGAGAAATTTATTCACAGAGAGGGTTGTTTGAGGGATATTGAGGGATTTGATGCACATGAATTGAAATTATTTCATCATGATCATATGAGTTATGTTTCACATTATTCACATTCATTACATATATTTTTATATGGGAATGTAGATTCTTTTTGTTTCTAACAACGAGTGCTTTTGTGGTTATTATGTGGTAACCCTCACTTTTAGGGATACCTATAAAAGTGATGACTCATTTATCTATGAGATAAAGAGTTTTCTATATGACCTACTTTTAGTAAGATTCTACATCATACACACTACTTGTGTACCTTTATTTTGGATTGTGTATAACATTTATTTCATTAGGTTTTGGATTTGATACTCACTAGTTTTTCCTGACCATCTTATTTGAGTAAGTTGTGTCCCAAAAATAAGAGAAAAGGAAAAATAAAAATCAAAAAATAAAAAGAAAAAAGAAAAATTGGATTATAATATTATTGGGGTCAAGAAATGTTTTAAGTATGGGGGAGTGAAATTTTGAAGAAGATATTTAGTTTGACACTTACCATGCATTAATTTCAAAATTTTACCCTCATTTTTCCAAACTGTCAATTTTTTATGACCCAAAATCTCATAGCCTTAGAGAAATTTTATCCTAATGTGAAGCTCTTGATATTGGTGTTTTCATTTTAATTTCTACTAGTGGAGATCTGAAATTCATGGAATGCCTATGGTAATAATGCATGTGTACAAGAATTGATCATATATTTGATCAAATTTTTTGAGTGATGTGAGTGATTGAGAGGTAGGTCACATGATGCATGAGTGCACATGATTACTTTGGAAAGACCATGAGTGGAAGGGAAACTATTTTTAAAAATTGGGATATTAAATAAAGCATGATATTTTGTGGGAAAAAGATATGGAAAAATTTTGAACTTGTAATTTTGATGTTTTGATTTGTTTATGGGTCCACTTATGTATTCTTTCTGATTTTTTTTCCCAGGAGTGAAAACGTTTAAGTGTGGGGAATTTTATGTACATGAATTCACTTGTATTTTTATAAAATTTTAACTTATTTTTAATTTTTTTCTTACCCGCCTTTAGTGTTTTTAGGTTCTTTTTATAGTTTTTTTAGAGCTTTGGGTATTTTTAGATTTTTAAGGAATTTTATATTAATATTAGTTATTTATTATTATTTTTAGCATATATTAATTATAATATTATTAATATAAGTACTACTATTATTATGTGTATAATTATATTAATTTAATTTAGCTTGTAAGGGGTGCGATCACACTAGCATTAATGTACCATTAATTTATCTTGTAAGCTTAGTATATATATATTTATGTAATTCTATCTATTTAACTAGTTTAGTTTTTTTATTATTAACTTTTATTATTATTATTATTATTATTATTATGTGTTTAATCATTTGTATTTCTAATTATATCCATATATTAGTATATCTAATTATATATGTGTGTGTATATATATATGTAATTATATATAATATTTATTTGTTATATATTATTATTATTATTTTATTAATCTAAAATTTATTTTTTTATTCTTCCTAAAGGAGGGCATAGGGGTAACATCATATTCTAATAGGGAAAAACCCTAGCCGAGTGGACTACTAGATCGATCAGCCTCCTCCTGCTGTAATGACACACCAAATCCACGAGGTAGCCACCCTTATTCAGTAGGGGTGAGACCCTAGAGATCAAAGGGGGAGATGTAGCACTATCAATCTTACACCTCTCTATGCAGCACCTCATCCACACTGCACACTAGGTATCACCCTCTTCCATCACATGACACAACGTAAGAGCATTATCTTCTTCCATGAATACCCATAGGCACACCATTCTCCTATAATGCCTCTATCATCATGCCTCCTTCTAGCATCCTACCCTAATCCAACCAGAGCAGCACACCGCTTTTACACCTCTATACCAGCAGTACGACTCCCTTTATACTACACACCAAGTCGAGAACATCATCAAAATCCTACCAGCAACCACAAACCATCTCAGTGGACCTCCTCTTCCCTTATAACCCTAACAAGTGGTCGCCACTCTTCTATAACCAAAAATCCATCATCCTCCTCCTTCATCACCACCACTAAGACATTATTCCTCTTTATGCCTCACACATTCGGTCTGGGTGGGTTTAGTTTTTAGTGATTTTATTGTTTCAAAAAACTTTGACATGCATGGTGGAATCAATTTGATTCCAGAGATCAGAATCGTATAGTGATAGAGAACATTGATCTGATCATTTTTTGGTGGTATTATGGTTTGGTTCTACATAACAGTGATTGGCAGAGTGATGATTATTATTGAATAATCATCTACGATAAATTGTGGTGACAATTATGATGACACAAACATGGTGATATTATCTTATTATTATTTTATGAGTCATTTCATCATCATGAAGGGATAATTCTTTGGGGTTAGAGTGTTGACTAATGTGAAGGTAATTGCATGCCTTTATTTTGTTTCCATATTTGAATTCTAGTTAATTATTTTTGATTGGATGTTTAGTTAATTAATTATATTTTTTTGGAATATTTTTCATTTAGAATATGTGCACCTACTTTAGTGCCTGTTCATGGAATACCTAATAAGTAATCATGAGCATGAGATCATCAAATAATTTATTTATCAATAATTCAATCATGCATGTGAGATAATCATAAATCGAAAACGAGGTAATTCTAAAAAAATAATTATATTAATTGAAAAATTAATATTTTGTGTGAATTATCCTTCAAACTTGAATGAGTGATACTTAATCAGTGATCTTATATGAGTGAACTCAGTACAGATAGATACTTAGACTTTGTGAGAAATAGGTCATTGCATTTCACTAAGTGATTCAATGCTACAATGACACACAAATTATTCATCATGACATAGAATGAAATGATGAATGATTTGTGTGAAAATTAGAATACTTTATAACATTAGAGAGAAATACATGACTTTATTTTGATTAAATTTGGAATCATTGATAATTGAATAAATAAATATTCTGATGTGAGAATTAAATAACTGGTATTTCATACACCTTAATGGATGTCACAACTCTAACACTTCCATATCTGCTGGTTTCTTCCATAGTTTAATTTAATTTAATTATATAGTTTTATTTAATTTAAATAGTAATTTTTAAATAATTGTTTAGTTTTTATAAGTTTTAATTGTTAATAACTTTTAAAACCATTCTTCCTAAAAATTATCCTAAGAGGATATTCCTAGTGTCTAATCACATTATCTATATGGTTTGTTTTTTCTCACTTCTTCTACAATAGTTAGTAGGTTAATACATTTTCAAATTGGATGCCCTATGATGTGAATTCCATCTATGTTGATGAAATATTACTTATTTTAAACGAGATACCAGTCTTTCATTCAGTTAAGACATGGTTGAACATGTGTTTTTCCATGAAGGGATTAGTTGAAGTATCCTACATTCTAGGGATCAAGATTAGTCGTGATAGATCTAAGAAGAGAGAAAGATGATGACTAATATTACTTTCACATCAACTATAGGATCATTTATATATTCCATGCTATATACTAGGATTGATGTTTACTACTACTTGAGTATGGTAGGTAGATATTATAACTAAGAGAATTACATTGTATGATAGTCAAGACTATCTTAAAGTATCTAATGAATACTAAGGATATGTTCTTGGTTTATGGAGAAGATGAGGAGTTAGTCATTGTGGGATATATAGATACTAGTTTTCAGATAGAACACAATGATTTTAAAGTTCATTCAAGATATGTCTTCACCTATAATAGAGAAGATATGAACTGGAAGATCTCAAAGTAGGTAATAGTCACCATTTTTTACATTAGATTTTGAGTATATTGCATCTTCTTATATAGTTAAAGAAGTATCATGGATACACATATTCATCCAGGAGTTTGATTTAGTGCATAGTAAATACCCTATCACATTGTATTATTATAATACTGTAATGGTGGCTATTTCCAAGGATCTGAGGTCAAATTAATGGATGAAGAATATACATTAGAATTTTCAACTCTTGAGGGATTTTTCTCAAAGTGGTGAGGTCATAGTAAACAGTTTTTCTATAGCAGAGAACATGGTGGAACTATTGATTAAAACCTTATCTTAGAAGAATTATAAATATCATGTGGGTGATTATATAATCAAATTCCTTAGCAGTTGGATCCAGTGAATGTGGGAGTTTGTTGGAGTTGGTGCCCTAAAACCAACTACATTGTACTTTAGATTAACTATATGTTCATGGTATTGAATATCAATAAATATCTTATCACATGATGTGTATTATTTTACATTACATTAATGTTATAATGTTTTTAGATTATTTATCACATCAAAAGGTTAAATCAGTTCCTTTCTATAATGAGAACCTTATAGTGTTATGATTATATTATTAAACATATTTTATATGGTCGAATGATATCTATCTAATGGGAAAGAGATGATGTAGGATATCAAGTTTTGGAGGATCATAAGAATCTGAGACTTCTTCTCATGAACTCTACACTTGGTAATCTCTAAGAGAGAAGGCTATGAGAATAGAATCACCAATAGTAATTTCACATATTATATGTTTCATTGGATATTATTATTTACATACATGTGTATTTTTCTTTAGAATTGATATTATTATTAATGTATATAATGCATCACACACTTAGATGTATTAATGAAAACTATGATGAAATTTTCTCACAATGAGGTTGGATATGTTGGGTGCATCACAAGTGATATAACATTAATCAATAAGTCATGAAAATATTTTTCTATTCTATGTTCATGGAAGTAGATATCTCTATCCCTTTAATTTTAATGTAAATGTCTCATTAATTTCATGGACATGGTAGTTTTATTAAAAAATTCATTTCAGGAAATTCAAAGAAAATATATCAAGCATATAGGTTGATAACACATATGATGAAACTTTCTTGATGAGATATCAAGGCAAAGAGATTATATTACACAGTGAGAATTCATATGAGATTTTTTCCATTACAGCATTAATGGATTTATCTATGGTTTCCTTGACTTGTTTTTAGACACTGATCTTGGAATTTAGGCGAGGTAGCCTAATACTATTGAGAAAGAGGCCTTGAGGGCCACACACTAAGTGTATCCAAATCCTTAGTTAAATTATATATGAATTTAATACTGGTATTAATATTATTATTAAGTTTTGAGGAATAAAATTTATTCAAGTTATGTTTGATTATTAATATTCAATCACTAATTTTTGAAAAGAATATATATGTTCATTAAATATTAAATAAATATTTATTTTCAAGTAAGTAAATATAATATTTATTTATTTATTGAATGAATAATGTAATGATATTCAATTATTTAAATAAATGGTCATTATTCAAGGCCTGATAAATTCAAAGGATTATTAATAGACCAAACTAAGGGTCTGGTGAGAATGGTATATTTAATATCATTTAAATACATATTAATTTATTTTTTAAGAAATTATATTAAAATTATCCATGATTTTTTAATACATACAATAAATAATAATAATAATAATATTATTATTATTTGACATGGGATTCACTTATAATTAGGATAATATTAAAGGGAATTTGTGAAATAACCTATTCTCTAAACTATTATTTTAAACTTGATTATATCATTTCCAGGTTATATGTTTTTATGCACAACAAATCCACTCTAGATAATTCTCTCAATACCTAGAGATAAATTTCTATAGAATGCTATAAAAAATGGATAGCTTTGATCCTTCACCTCCCTCTTATGACTAAAGTGAACTATAATAAACCTTCAATATTGGAATTAATTCTTTTTGTGATCAATGGTGAATGAGGAAAGTGGTAAGAATCATTCACGATAGTGTCCATTGATTCTAAGGTGATGTTTCAAGGTTCATGGAGCATGTGTGGGTTACCATTAGAGGTATTTTATGTTGCATCCTTTATTTAAATGAGGTTATGTCTGGTAAAATAAATCTACAATGAATAAATAATAATAAGAAAGTCTAATTCATATTAATATAAATTAATTATAAATTACATGTGAAAAGATCCTCTATTTGAATCAACCAAAGTTTCTATCATCAAGTTCCAAATATTTATCTGAATAAACCGATGAAATATATTCATGGGAATGGGATTAAAATACTTCCACTACACCCATAAACCTTTAAACAAATGGGAAATGAGAATTAGTCTAAAGAAAGTATTATCCATCTTAAACAAAACTTAAAGAGGGGATATAATCTAGAAAGGAAGGAGACTCAAGGTTTAAGGATAGGAATTCCCAATTGAATTAGAATGATGAGAAGATCAAGGATCTCAATGGGAGGTTCAATTTTTTTTAATGAAATTAAAAAGTTCACTCCAATGTAAGCATCACTAAGTGGATAGTATGAACAAAAAAGTATAGAATTAGTGGGTAAATAGAAAACTCTTAATAAGTCTGGAAGAGAAGAATCTAAAAATAAGGTTGCTATAAAATTATAATTCTTTAGAATATTGGGACACACAATGATTGTGTGTTTATAATCCCAAGGTCTCAAAGGTGGAAGAAAATATATTATATCAATATATCATTCGAGAAATGAATACACAAAGTACAAATTTACTGAGACATGTTTTTTCTAGGTTTTTAATGAATTTAACAACAATTGTTAGATATATAAGGAATACTTAAGAAAACCAATCCAAGATCACCATCAAGATAAATGAAATCATGCATAATTTTGAAATAAATAATCTATAAAAGTAAACCTTACATTGTTTCTACCACTACAATATCTTCGTACAATCTTGATGAAGATTACCAAAAGGTAGCCAAAATATGTCCCACCTCTAGAGGTATCCATCAAATGTTTAATCACATGAAATTTGGGTGGGAATAATCTTCTAAATACATTATAATAGAACCACACAATGTAAAGGTAGTATAGGAACAAGAGCCTTAGGTTTGAGGGAGTTTTATCCAGAGATCGACCAATCTTGTGTGCACACACCTTTCCCATTAAATGGGAACTAAATCCTTATATAGAGTCATTAAGGACACTCCTTGAGTTCACATTCATTTACTCATGTATTATTACACATGAGTAAATTCCTTGTACACTTCATTCAAATATTTCACTATTTCGTATACTATATTCTTCTTCTTATGAAATGAATATTTAGTGATAGATAAACACATAAGAGTTTCACTAGAATGTTAATACTTAATGTTCATTCACCATGAGTATCAAAGATAGTTGAATGTATATTACCCTTATGATTTAATAAGTCATACACTATGAATTCATGGAAATAACACCCAACTATATGGAATAATCATACCTTATGACTGGATAAAAGTAAGTATCATGAAATAACATCTCATGCCTTATGATATACCTAAATTGTTAAATATGATTGAGTTTACATCATAAGAAAATGGTATTTTGGGAATATCTCATTCAATCTCCCACTTTCCCTAAATCCTAATAGACTATGTTCCATTTCATGTTATATCATATTATTCATGATAAATTATGAAATAATATCTAAAACTCTTCTATAAATTTTACATTTTCTTATAAATCAATAATCCACATCACCATGTATCAGATAATATGAAAGTTATTGTGAAAAACTACAAAAAACTCTTTTATATTAATTATAAAAAAAATTTAGAGCATAAATTTGAGTCATACTAAATCCCCATTCAACCAAACAAAAAGTGTGGCCCCATAGGCTTTTTAATTCTGATAAATAATATGAATATCCTAATCAATAAATGTGGGAAAAGTATGGAATCTAGAAAAACATTAGTGATACTCAATCTATAAAAGCATATAACATGATCTTTATCAATTACATGTATATCTTTAACATTTTCCATTAGTTGTATCACATGATAGCATGCATTCTCATATGTTCCCTTTTTCCAAGACATTGAAAGAACTTGGGACATGGATTGTTTCAATCCCATAAAGATAAATTCATAAATTCTTGATTTTATGAGTATATACTAACCAAATTAATAAATACATCACATGTCATCCACTTTTATGGATGATCACATAAAATTCCTCTCATTTGAATAAATATTCTATTACAACCCAGGGGTTGTATGTTGGATTTTCTGAAAATCACTAATAGATGTTGATTGGAAATCATAGAAGGAAATTTATGGAATTATTGATAATAATTGAGGTATAAGATTATGAAATATTATTTTTGGATTTATTGGTAATGATAAAGAATGTTTGTTTTATTTAAATCAAATGAAGGATTGATGATGTTGAATGGTATTCATGAGAGGTTAGTTTAAGAGATATAATGAGAGAATTACTGAACACAATGTATGGAGTATTCATGAAATATGGGTAGGTTTGATAAATAATGAAAGTATAATGAATAATAAAGAAGTTTTTAAAAGGTTCATCTTCTAGAAATTGGGATTATGAAACCCTATAAAATTTATTAGTTTTTTTTCCAAATTTTAGGGTGTGAAAAATTAGTGGAATTATCTTCACCATGCCATAGTAAAGAATGGTTATGATATGATGAATTTAGAGTTTATTTTTAAAGTTATAGGAATAATTTGAGTATTTTAAGTGTCAAGAATATTCTATTCCATGGTTCCACTGACAATGACTTAGTTGTTAATGGAGTTAAAAAAGGTGTCCAGCCTAAGACGCTAGCACACTAAAGTAGCCAGCCCCCTAGATGGAAGCAACAAATCTTGAAAGTAGAATATATAGGGTGGTATATGTCACACCCCAACTTTTTGAATTAATTTTCAAATCAATATATCTTAGTTTTGGGTTCTCGTGCTGAGGTTTGGGTTGAGTCCTGATTTAAATTTTTTTAAGTTTAATGTTTTTAGTTGGTTTCGGACCCGTGCGCGGCCACCGCATGGTTGTCGGTAGCCACGCAGTTGGCCGTGTCGTGAAATTTCTCTTTTATTTTATTACTATTTTTTTTATTGTTATTATTATCATTACTATTTATATTATTATTATTATTATGGTTATTATTTTAGGGTATCATTATTATTATTAAATTTGTTCTTCATTTTATTATTATTATTACTAATTCTATTTTTTTATTAATGTAATGAAATGAAAAAAAAATCTAACCTAAACCCTAAAACACGGCCAAGTCTCCCCCCCATTTTTTTTCCGCTGCACGAGCCCCTCTTTTTTTCCCTTTGCTGGTCGTGGCCGCACCCCCCCTCTCCATCTTCCCGGTGCTCTCCCCATTCCCTTGCCCTAGCACCGCCGACCCCTGCGTGGCCTCCCCGGCGTCTCGGCCTCCCCGGATTCCCGGCGTCCCGGCTCCCCCGCGCGACCAGCACCCTGTCGCCGGAAACCCCACCCTCTCGCCGTCCCGCTTCCCTCCCCTTGCCTGTCCCGGCCTCCCCGTCACCGACCTCGCCCCGTCGTCCCGACCACCTTCCGCCGCACCGACCTCCTGCTGCCCTCCTCCACCGCAGCCCACGGACCTCGGCCTCCAGCCCCCTCCAGCGACCTCCGGCTGAGGTCCGACGAGCTTCGCCTCCGGCCAGCAGCAGCAACCCCCTGGCCGCGCTTTCCCCACCAGCCCGCAAGCTTCGGCGATGACCCGCAACCTTCGGCGCAACTTCCCAGAGAAGGTTTCCCCTATTTTCCTTGACCTTTTTGGTTTCCGATGAGTATAAGGTTCTTTTTAGTGTTCGTTTTGGGTTCATTTTGGTTCGCATTGTTGACTTAGGATCTAATTGGGATCCTGCGGGGTGCGATTGTGGTGCGATTGGTGTTTGACACCAATTTTTGAGAATTTTCGACACCCGATGTAAGTTGTTCTATGTATAAACTTTTGTGGTGTTTTAATTTGCTTGTTTGGTCAAATTAATATGTTATTTGACTAATTTTCTTGGTGTGAATATAATGTTGTTTTATGTTTAATAGGATTTTGATAGGTTTAGAAAAGTGTTTATGTGTTATGAATGTTTTGATTTTATGAAAACTTTTGTTGATCCATTCGCAGTGTTTCCTAAACCGTGCTATTGTTTTGCATGGTGCGCATGGGCTGAGAAATCCTGTTTTTGACATTTTTAGTGTTTTATAAACTGTGTTGTTGGTTTATTAAAATGTGAAAGGGTTGCAGTTGGGTTTTGGTGTGATGTCAATGTGGTGTTGTGTGCATTTGGTCATGAAAGTGTTTTTTTAAGGGGTTGATGTTGGTTTCATGTGTTTAAAGCCATAGTGTGTTTTCAAATTTTTTTTATAAAAATTTTAAATGATTTATTAAGTAGCGTGGTTGTTCTGATTTTTTTTAGGAAAACATGTTTAGACGCACGTGCTTTTAAAGGTCAATTTCATCATGTCGTGCGCTTTTGTCTTATTTCGTACTCTAGTGTTTCCTTGAAATAACCCGATGACTCTTTAAAATAATTAGTGAGTTATTTTGGTGTTATGTGGTTTTTACAAACACTTTTTAGATTTTAAAGTGGTTTAATAAATAATGTTGATGGTGTGTGTTGTGTTTCAAAAATGCGTCGGGGTGGTTCTTTCGCGTTGTTTGCTTGTTTGGATTGTTTTAAGTCTTCCTTTGTGTGATTTTGGTCTTATGCGTTTATTGCAGATCATTCGCAAGGTAGCCCCGCAATTTTGCTGTCATCAGTTGGCGCTTGCTTGTATGCCTGCGCGAGACATGTCGCGCCCTTGTGTTTGGACAACGAGCCGAGGTAGGTCCCCCATTGCACTTACCTTTAGATTTAGAATTTATTAATTTCTTGTTGTTTTATTAATTTTTAATGAATTAGAAATAATATTAGATAATAAAACTTTAAATTATTATTTAATGCGAAAAGAGCTGTTTATTTTATACCGAACACTTGTGACATTTTCTTGACGGGCGGACACCCAGTTTTGAAAGAATGCCTGATTGGCCTTTAAATATAATTCACGATATTTCAAATCTAATTCTAGTTTTAAAGATAAATGATTTATTCTGAACAAGTGTTTTGATCTTTTTGAGAAATGAGGTTTTACTTTAAAATTGGTGAAGGACCGTTTGGCACTTTAATGAAATAGATTATTTTGGAAAACTCACTCAGGGGGGGGGGGGCGATCATTGGTGGGTGTTGATTGTGTGAGCTGTATGTGATGTTTGTTCATTGTGACTGAATAATCTACATTTTGGACGCACCCCCTTTTTATTTCTTGTGTTGACATGGGAACCTGGCATATTGAGTGAATTTTCTGAGAACGATTACTGCACTAGTTTAGACCACGCACTGGCTAGTGGCCCCATAGCATGGGAATACTGAGTTATTTCTACTATGGGGATTGGGCCCCTCGGTTAGGCCATGTAGGGATATGCCGAGCATTAGGGCGTTATGACATCATCGAGTTAGGGCATGCCTTCAGGATGAGTCACATGTATAGTATGTTCTGGATTGTTCACGATCTCCTAGGTTCGACCCATGTTTCTTTTAGTGTTTATTTGTGTGTGGCGGATGATTGAGAGGTCGAGTTCGGTTGCTGACCCATGTGTGCCACTTTTACCATTTCCCTTAGTGTGTGTTGTGTGTGATTCTCCTTTTGACTAAAAACTAAAGTTTGGATTTCTAAATTGTTTGCAAAATGTTTTAAAAATGCAATGCACCTATTTCTTTCAACATTAAACTTGTTCTAAATTAAAAAGGGCAATGGAATGTTACTTGTTTTAGAAATGAATGTGTGTGGAAACCATATTTTATATAATTTAGTTCAAACCTGGAATTGATAAATTCTTTATTTATTGGTATGTGCATTGGGAATAGAATTAGTCGGGCCTACCTACTGAGTTTTAATACTCATGCCTATAGTGTTTTCTTGTTTTTAGTTCTGTTTCAGGTTCCAGATTCTGTTGTTCGCCTTGAGCGATGTTGGTTGTGGTATTGGAAGGTGGCCCAAGGGGTCACGTGGAGTTTTAGTCGTGGTCAGGTTAGTGGTGTTGTTGGCTGCTCTTTCTTTATTTGCATTTGTACCATTTGTTTCTGCTGCTTAATTTATTTTTTTTATTTTGGGCTAAATCGTTCCCACCTGTTTACTTTTGATGCCCGACACTAGTTGCCAGCCCGTGGGGATCGGGAACGCCCTTTGGGCCATGTCGCGGGCCAGCTCGGGTGACCGGTTCAGGGTCAACCCGGGTTGGTTCGTGACAAAATGGTATCAGAGGCAGGTTCTTGTTATTTGGGATGTCCTGTAGATGGAGATTAGGATTGTCGGGACTTGAGAGGTAGGTATGGGAAGGATGTCATGAACCCTCACCCGTTCCTCACCTCGAGTCGCCAGGGGTAGTCCGGGAATTGTGTCCTTGTCTCTTTTTGGTTTGTCTTGGATTGAGAGATGACAACGGAGGCAAGCCGACGTTACATCGTGATTTCACATGGAGTAGTGACCCATGTGGAGTCTGAGTGAACGGTTTGAATTCCTCATAGTGGTCGACGCTTACTTGGGACATGGCCCACTACCATGTCGCCAGGTTGAGCGTGACTACTAGTCCTTCACTCCAGTGGTTGATGCAAATTTGGGTGCTGCTTTCGTTTTGGTCGGTGTAAGTGCGTTGTTGGAAATGAAAAAAAAAGTTGTTGAAAATGGGAATGATTTCTTTTAAATGACATTAAATTTATGAAATGAGTTTTAAAACTGAAATCCTTTGGTTTGGAAAAACTGGTTTTCTCTTGGAAATTGGTCGAGAATGGTTTGGGGTGAAACCGCAGGTACTCTTTATGAACATTTGCACATGTGAGAGAATGTATAGAAATTGCATGTTGGTGCGTGTATGAATGGAATGTGGATAATGACATGTGCAACGGGTCATGAGATTACCTGGGTGTTTATTTGAAATTAAAGGCTTGACCATGTTTTTCTAAATTGGATTTTAAAGAGGAAAATGGTTTTGGAAAGTGATTTTGGTTTGAAAGGGATTTGGTATTTGGAAACTGGTCTTGAAACGAGAATTTAAAAAGAGGTGGTTTTGGAATCTAAAATGAAACATGAATTTTGGACAGGGAATTTTGGGTTATGTTTGCGGTTGTTTGTTTCTTTGAGATGGTTGTTTTGGATGAAGCCACTTTTTTTGATGTTGCTTCGATTGATATTGGTTTCGTCTTGGTGTTATATATCTTGTTCAGAAATGCTGCCCAGAATGATCCCTAGTGTTTTGATGAGTCATGCCCAGTTTTTGGTCTTTCTTGGACGTTGTCTGTCCTTCATGGTGATTGGAGTCTGTTAGAGACAGTGTAGAGGCTTGAAGAAGTCGAGCATGTCTTCAGGGTATTGGGAACTCCCGAAGATATCTGAGTGTGTATTGTTTTGGGTCTGTTTGAAGGTCCAGCTCTGGATGAGTAGGAGTTGTACGCCCACCGTTTCTGCAATTTGGGATGATGTGGCATTTACTTAATGTCATCTTCATTCAATGGTTTATACTTGTGGAGGTGAGAATGAAGGAAATAGAAGAGCTCATGCGTGCTCAACATGGCCAGCAGACGGTGAAAGCGTATGTCGACCATTTCAAGGATCTTGTGTCTCTTTTTCCAGGGGTAGTGTTGCAGGACTAGGTGAAGACTCATCCCTTCATCAGGGGTCTTCTTCCAGAGATCAAGGAGTGAGTCCTCCCTTTTTGGGAGCATCACTTTTGAGAAGTTAGTGCATGAGGTGTTCTTAGCTGAGTTGGTTTCTGGAGCGCAAACAGTTGACAATCCACCGTATGCAGTTGCTCGTGAAGGTACCCCATCTGATGAGCAGAGTGTGTCAGGTAAATTTGTTTCTAAATATTTCTTTGTAGTGGCTCTAACTTCCAGTTCGTTGGACCGTTTAATGGTGTACCGTCAGTATGTATGTTTACGGTATATGAGCCATCATGTCACATCTCTCCGAAGACGTGCCATCATTGCAGGTGCCTGAGTCATCTAGAGAAGTTCTGTAGGAAGCATCGCCTGAAGAAGGCACTATGACTGAAGGATTCTAGTGCCTGACTGTGAGGTAGAAGATGCTTCATCCACCAGAGCCCCAGCCATAGGTCTTGGGGTGAAGCTCGCGCGCAGTCAGGATTTTTTAGAGGTGTGATGCCTCATCTCGGGTTCCATGTTCCATGTTGGCAACGAAACATTTGAAGTCCTTCTGTTTCTGCCCTTCCACTGTTAAAGTTTTGGCGTTGTTGTGGGTTACTTTTGTCGTCGTGAGGTTGGGATGAACATGTTCGTTTGTAGTCTAAACAGTCTCGTTTTCCTGAATATGGTTTCCTGTATCGTGCGTTTTCTTTAAAAGTATGTTTGGACTTTGCGTGGGTTAATCTTTGTTTAACAGTGTTTTTATGGAGATATAAGTGCCTGTGGAGGAGTTCAGGTTTGCGGTTATGCTCAGATTTACCGCTTGGGTTGGGTTCTTCTTGGAGTTTTCTCTATTGTTTGGGCTTTCTTTGGTCTGAGTCGAGAGCTCCAAGTTTTGCGGTGGTGTTGTTTTTCTCATGGTATGGTGGTTAGTCTGGATCGGTCGAGAGTTCCCGTGTTGCCCCCCCTCCTGGGGTGGTATGTTTGGGTGTTAAATTTCCGCATCAGTGGTGTTCTTGTGGTGGGGAGAACCCTCTCGTGTTCTCCCGTTCCCTTGTGTTGTGTTTTCTTTCGGACTCAATTGGGCTTGGATCCTTGTTAGGTCTGTTGAGTGAAGCTTTTTGAATCGTTCGTTCTTTATTATTAAGTGTGTTTAAAACCATATGTGGATTGGTTTTGGGTTGGGAGTTCCCACGTTGACCCCCTCCCCGGGGCAGTGTATTTGTGTTCTAAAAGCCTCCGTGTTGGTTGAGCTCTTGTGGTGGGGAGAACCCTCCTGTGTTCTCCCCTCGTTTTATGTCGTGGTTTCTTCATGATCGGTCTGGTGTGACCTGTGGAGTAAAAGTTCATTTCGAATTTCTTAGCTTCTCGGTTTTGGATCGGGCATGAACTCGAGTTTTGGATATCTTTTGGCTTGGTGACTTTATGGGGGCATAAAGTTTTTGTGGTGCGGAGAATTGTCGCACCCCAACTTTTTGAATTAATTTTCAAATCAATATATCTTAGTTCCGGGTTCTCGTGCTGAGGTTTGGGTTGAGTCCCGATTTAAAATTTTTGAAGTTTAATGTTTTTAGTTGGTTTCGGACCCATGCGCGGCCACCGCACGGTTGTCGGTAGCCACGCAATTGGCTGTGTCATGAAATTTCTCTTTTATTTTATTACTATTTTTGTTATTTTTATTATTATCATTACTATTTATATTATTATTATTATTAAGGTTATTATTTTAGGGTATCATTATTATTATTAAATTTCTTCTTCATTTTATTATTATTATTACTAATTCTATTTTTTTATTAATGTAATGAAATGAAAAAAAAATCTAACCTAAACCCTAAAACCCGGCCAAGTCCCCCACCCATTTTTTTCCGCTGCACGAACCCCTCTTTTTTTCCCCTTTGCTGGTCGCGACCGCACCCCCCCCTCTCCATCTTCCCGGTGCTCTCCCCCTTCCCTTTCCCTAGCACCGCCGACCCCTGCGTGGCCTCCCCGACGTCTCGGCCTCCCCGGCTTCCCGGTGTCCCGACTCCCCCGCGCGACCAGCACCCTGTCGCCGGCAACCCCGCCCTCTCGCCATCCCGCTTCCCTCCCCTTTGCCAGTCCCGGCCTCCCCATCACCGGCCTCACCCCATCGTCCCATCCACCTTCCACCGCGCTGACCTCCTGCTTCCCTCCTCCACCGCAGCCCACGGCCCTCGGCCTCCAGCCCCCTCCAGCGACCTCCGGCTGAGGTCTGGCGAGCTTCGCCTCCGGCCAGCAGCAGCAACCCCCTGGCCGCGCTTTCCCCACCAGCCTGCAAGGTTCGGCGATGACCCGCAACCTCCGGCGCAACTTCCCAGAGAAGGTTTCCCCTATTTTACTTGACCTTTTTGGTTTCCGATGAGTATAAGGTTCTTTTTAGTGTTCGTTTTGGGTTCATTTTGGTTCGCATTGTTGACTTAGGATCTAATTGGGATCCTGTGGGGTGCGATTATGGTGCGATTGGTGTTTGACACCAATTTTTGAGAATTTTCGACACCCGATGTAAGTTGTTCTATGTATAAACTTTTTTGGTGTTTTAATTTGCTTTTTTGGTCAAATTAATATGTTATTTGACTAATCTGCTTGGTGCGAATATAATGTTGTTTTATGTTTAATAGGATTTTGATAGGTTTAGAAAAGTGTTTATGTGTTATGAATGTTTTGATTTTATGAAAACTTTTGTTGATCCATTCGCAGTGTTTCCTAAACCGTGCTGTTGTTTTTCATGGTGCGCATGGGCTGAGAAATCCTGTTTTTGACATTTTAGTGTTTTATAAACTGTGTTGTTGGTTTATTAAAATGTGCAAGGGTTGCAGTTGGGTTTTGGTGTGATGTCAATGTGGTGTTGTGTGCGTTTGGTCATGAAAGTGTTTTTTAAGGGGTTGATGTTGGTTTCATGTGTTTAAAGCCGCGGTGTGTTTTCAAAATTTTTTTATAAAAATTTTAAATGATTTATTAAGTAGCGTGGTTGTTCTGATTTTTTTAGGAAAACATGTTTAGACGCACGTGCTTTTAAAGGTCAATTTCATCATGTCGTGCACTTTTGTCTTATTTCGTACTCTGGTGTTTCCTTGAAATAACCCGATGGCTCTTTAAAATAATTAGTGAGTTATTTTGGTGTTATGTGGTTTTTACAAACACTTTGTGGATTTTAAAGTGGTTTAATAAATAATGTTGATGGTGTGAGTTGTGTTTCAAAAACGCGTCGGGGTGGTTCTTTCGCGTTGTTTGCTTGTTTGGATTTTTTTAAGTCTTCCTTTGTGTGATTTTGGTCTTATGCATTTATTTCAGCTCATTCGCAAGGTAGCCCCGCAATTTTGCTGTCATCAGTTGGCGCTTGCTTGTATGCCTGCGCGAGACATGTCACGCCCTTGTGTTTGGACAGCGAGCCGAGGTAGGTCCCCCATTTCACTTACCTTTAGATTTAAAATTTATTAATTGCTTGTTGTTTTATTAATTTTTAATGAATTAGAAATAATATTAGATAATAAAACTTTAAATTATTATTTAATGAGAAAAGAGCTGTTTATTTTATACCGAACACTTGTGACATTTTCTTGACGGGCGGACACCCAGTTTTGAAAGAATGCCTGATTTTCCTTTAAATATAATTCACGGTATTTTAAATGTACTTCTAGTTTTAAAGATAAATGATTTATTCTGAACAAGTGTTTTGAGCTTTTTGAGAAATGAGGTTTTACTTTAAAATTGGTGAAGGCCCGTTTGGCACTTTAATGAAATAGATTATTTTGGAAAACCCACTCGGGGGGAGGGGGATCATTGGTGCGCGTTGATTGCGTGAGATGTATGTGATATTTGTTCATTGTGACTGAATAATCTACATTTTGGACGCACCCCCTTTTTATTGCTTGTGTTGACATGGGAACCTGACATATTGAGTGAATTTTCTGAGAACGATTGCTGCACTAGTTTAGACCACGCACTGGCTAGTGGCCCCATAGCAGGGGAATACTGAGTTATTGCTGCTATGGGGATTGGGCCCCTCGGTTAGGCCATGTAGGGCAATGCCGAGCGTTAGGGAGTTATGACGTCATCGAGTTAGGGCATGCCTTCAGGATGAGTCACATGTATAATACGTTCTGGATTGTTCACGATCTCCTAGGTTCGACCCATGTTTCTTTTAGTGTTTATTTGTGTGTGGCGGATGATTGAGAGGTCGAGTTCGGTTGCTGACCCATGTGTGCCACTTTTACCATTGCCCTTAGTGTGTGTTGTGTGTGATTCTCCTTTTGACTAAAAACTAAAGTTTGGATTTATAAATTGTTCGCAAAATGTTTTAAAAATGTAATGAACCTTTTTCTTTCAACATTAAACTTGTTCTAAATTAAAAAGGGAAATGGACTGTTACTTGTTTTAGAAATGAATGTGTGTGGAAACCATATTTTATATAATTTAGTTCAAACCTGGAATTGATAAATTCTTTATTTATTGGCATGTGCATTGGGAATAGAATTAGTCGGGCCTACCTACTGAGTTTTAATACTCACGCCTATAGTGTTTTCTTGTTTTTAGTTCTGTTACAGGTTCCAGATTCTGTTGTTCACCTTGAGAGATGTTGGTTGTGGTATTGGAAGGTGGCCCAAGGGGTCACATGGAGTTTTAGTCGTGGTCAGGTTAGTGGCATTGTTGGCTGCTCTTTCTTTATTTTCATTTGTACCATTTTTTTCTGCTGCTTAATTTTTTTTTATTTTGGGCTAAATCGTTCCCACCTATTTACTTTTGATGCCCGACACTAGTTGCCAGCCCGTGGCGATCGAGAACGCCCTTCGGGCCATGTCACGGGCCGGCTCGGGTGACCGGTTCAGGGTCAACCCGGGTTGGTTCGTGACAGTATAGGAGAATAAATCCTAGAATAGGTTAATTTAAAGAGTTATTTTAGACCACTATGTACGAAGACACTTTAAACAATTGGCCATAGTTCATGGAAACACCATAGGATCTGTTTGAGTAGTGGATGCCGTATTTTTGATGATAAGGTGAAGAGTAGTCATGATTGAAGTTCGATATGGGATTTATATGAAATGGGATATGCCACATGATAGGTGAACACACCAAAAATTATAGAGGTTTAATTACACATAAATAACTCTTATGTTACACATCATATAGTAGAAAGCCAAACCTCAAAGGTGATCCACCAATTTTTGGTGTCATTGAATTTTTTTAGGTACTAAAACCATGGAGAGGAGTCCATGCCAGAATATAGTTAAATTGAAATAAGGTCCATTACATTGTGTATCAGTTAAATTTTGGTGGAAAGGCCACATTACAGATAGTATGGAGTGAAACAATTCCATGAAATATAAGGATATTTCACCATGAAGGGTCTTTTTTTGGAAGTGGCATAGTCTAGGTTTTTATTAAGTCTATAGGACTTTATAGCAGGTTGGTTTGTTACATGATACAACCTATATGGTATTTGAAGTCAGTTATGCCAAAAATAACTCATCACACCATATATATGGATGTTTTTTTCATGATATATGGGTTCTGTAGGATCCAAAAATGAATGATGATGTGGTTATTTCTTAGAGGATTAGTGATTATTTGGGAAGCGAATCACTACCAAATTAAAATTCAATGGTGTAGATTTATCTAGGAATTAATCCAAGGTCTGAATTGAATCTGGAGAAATTGGATGTTGATTTGAGATTTGAATTCCAAATTTTAAATTCAAATCATTACAGGATATATGATAATAAGATGTGTAGAATTGCAGGTAGAACATGAGAGGGAGTAGACTAAACATAGAGAATATAGGGAACTATGTGTTCTAAAAAGAGAATAAGGAAGGGTTAGAAATATGGGTTCATTTCATATCTCAAATAGGGAAATTGATGTTTTTTTTGAATAAAATTATTATTGAAGATAATATTTAGATGAAGTAAGAGTTGTAGCGTATCAAATTTGATAAAGAATAGGAATTGTGTGTTCCTAGGGGGAAGGTGATATCAACACAAGATTATATTGAATGTATGATTTAAGAATATAGAGTTACTACTGGATGGAACTCTATTGAATATTTTTCTTAAAAGTAAAGTATTTAGGCGTAGTAGATTCCGATCAAGCCCATGCCGAAGAGGATTTTTCAATGATTCCAACAAATAAATCATAAGAACATAACAAAAAACAATATATATCATCATTATATCCAAATAACCATAAAGAATAATCTAATAACCTTGAGAGAGGATATTTCATGTTAAATTTATAGTTAATTTAATAACATGAAATTACCTCATTATTTAGTACATTCTTCGATGTAGATATTGATTGATCAAATGTATGTTCAGATTGTTCCATTGTTGCATCAAGTGGATAAAAAGTATAACCCAATAGTGGTGATCCACACATTCTACTTGATCTCAAAGCATCATTGATGGTACTCCATGATATAGCATAGTGGTATCAGTTATATAGCACCGCTTAACTTTGATTGGAACACAATCCATTGGGCTTCAAGGATTGATTCTTACTATCTCATTTTAGAGAGGATGGAAAGTGGTGAAATAATACTCTTGGTCTTGAGAGGATCCATAAATAATTTCTTCATGAATATAATTATTTATAGAGGAAATATTTGTGCACAATAAATGATTGTAACACTCACATAGAAATAATATACTCAGGTATATATAGAGTTAGGGTTAATAAGATTTGTAATTGAAAAAAGTCCCTTATCCAATATCTTAATCTTAAAAAAACCCCACATTTAATAATAATAATAATAATATTTCATTGATGTGTTCTTGTATCACAAATAATAAAAATAAAAATAAATAAATTAAAATTTATTTAAATGATATTTTGTATATCATTTCCATTACTGGGTACCTTACTCGACCCCGTTCACTTTCCTCAGTATTTACTGAACCTCCAAATATAAATATTATTAATTTTATAGATAAAAAATTAAATATAATATTAAAAAATTTGTAAATAAATATTTATTTAATATTAAGCTCACATAAAATAATAACTATATATATTCGATCAATAAATCCTAAATAACCATTATTCCTCAGTCTTGAGAATAATATCTATTACAATAATTAAATTCTAATATAATTTAATTAAGACCAATGAAAACACTATGCGTGTGACCCTCTATGCCTCTTCCTTAATGGGATTAGATAGGCTTTCCTAAAGTCCAATGTCATTGTCTAGAAACATGTAAAGGCACCCATAGAGAATGAAGTTAATGTTACAAATATGGTAACCACATATAAATTATCACTATGTAATATAATCAATTTTTCTTGATATCTCATCAAGTATGTTGCATACTCATGTAATCAACATATATGATTGATATTTATTTCTTCGACAATCTAAAATTAACCCTTAAATACACCATGTCCATGGAATTTAGTTTGATATATCTATTCTAATGAAAGGACCAAGATATCAACTTTTGTAAATATGAAAGAAAAAAAATCCTTCCTTGACTTATTCATTAATAACATACCATTCATGAAGTACCTAACATACCCTACTTCTCGTAAACATATGGAATCATAGTTTTGGTTTATACATCAAATTATGTGAGTCATTATATGTATTAATAATAATATTAAAGTCTAAGGATCATTACACATGTTTATAGATAGGAAATAAAATGAAACAAAACATGTGGAATTCCTACTGGAGGTTTTTTCCTCATAATCTCCTATCATATACAATACCATGTCTGAAATTCATGATTTAAAATATCATATACTTATGAGTACTCACACTTGATATTAAATTTACTATGTTTCCTCTCATAGAATATAATCCTGACTATAAGACATTTTTATAAGAATATTGTTATATAACTCAATGTTCTCATCATAGTGAGGAAATGATATGACCTTTCAATGTGATAGATACTCTATGAAATCATCTCATTAAATTCACAAAAAATAAAAATAAATACATGCTGATTAATTTATTAATATTCAAGTCTATGAATATATAGGTAATATAAAGTAAAAAGTATTTGGTTTTAGGGAACCAACTCCAATAGAATCCCACTTGAACTAGAGATAAATAATAACTAATTGGTTAATTATCCCATGCTAAACATGATTCTTCTAAGTATAGATATAGTCACTAGGCCTACCATGTTTTTGTGGATAAGGTTTGTCATATAACCCATCTTTGTTTCAAATATGCTTACATCTAGCTCACTACCCTGAGAAAATATCTCATGTATTAATATTCATGAGTATTTATTTCTTATTAACTTTTCATAAATATAAAATCTCGGATAATAACATAGTAAAATATTATTATAATAATAAAATTACTATTACTATTTTTGTATAACCCAAAATTGAAAAAATCACTGCTAAACCACTTCTTAAACTATATTAGAAGTTGCAACATACTTGGTTGTTATAGATATGGTAACCATTATATATTATAAGTTTGTATTTAATATTACCTTTGGATCACCAATATCCTAGACCATAAATGATCTAAAGAAAAACTAGTATTATATCCCCTTAAACACTAGTATTCATATTTTTCTTTTTTACTAGGAACTCATATAGTTCTACATTCTCAAGTATTTTCATATAGTTTTAACTACATGTCTATGAATTTAATGTAATTTTTTTTTGATATTTTCACTCCATACAACATGAATAAGTAATATCAAACATCAGTACATATCATTATATATTTTAAATATTCCTATCACTTAAGATCATGTAATTCTATTTATAATCCCATTCTATACCCATGAATGATACTATGGTGAGATTTAATATAATGCGACTTAAGAAATAATTCACTCTTGAATTGTTACATTTTATATATTCAATACATGGTAAACATATATACTATGAATATATTTTAAAACCTATAGATATATGTCTATAGATCTTGTTATCAAGAAATATGGTCAATATTTTAAGTCATTCTTGGATAAATTCATTCCTTAGTTTTAAAAAATTAGAAAAACTAAATATTTGTTTTCTATATGTTATCAACATATCTATATTTAAAAAATTATCACTCTCACTAACCTTCTTTTAGACACAAGGTACTCAGTCATTATTTATAAAACCAAATTCCATTATAACTTCATCAAATCAAATGTTTCATGTCTTGGATCCTTTCTTTAATCCATAAATGGATCTCTATAGTTTATATACCTAATTGGAATACTTTGGAGTCAAAAAAACTTCTAGTCTTTTTTTATAGAAATCTTACTAAAGGTTCCAATTAATGAAATCTATTTTGAAATACACATACCAAATCTCATAGTCATGATAAGCTACTATGCCAAGTATAATTCTAATGGATTTCAGTATAGAAAGTGGTGAAAATGTTTCATCATAGTCAATTCATTTATGATATTTAAAACCTTTTGCAAACAGTCATGCATCATAGGAACTCACTTATCCATCCATGTTTAATTTATTATTGAATACAAATTTTCAAAAAAATGGATTCACATCAACAAGAGGATCTACCAAAATTCATATTTGGTTTTAATACATTGAATCTATTTCATAATTTATGGGTTCTTTCCATCTTGTAGATTCTATGTCACTTAATACTTCCTTGTAAGTTACATGATAATTATTATCAACTAATAACGAGTCACCATCCTTAGTGACTAGAAAACCTTATCTTTTATGTCCTCTAACCTCTCTTGTACTCCCATGCAGTACTTGTGTCTCTAGAACTTCCTATTATATGGGGATTTATGGAATATATTCTTATTCAAACTCTTATGTATCTTGAGAATGAAATTTATTGAATTGTTTATCACTTCCATTATATCTTTTGTATATGTGTTCCCTATTTAGAAATATGATGTGTCTTTCCAATATTATAAGTAATATCCTCATGTTCCCTTAGGTTATCCTATAAAGTTATACTTTATGCCTTATGAAGTACATTTTTTAACTAAGGAGGCCTTAAAAAACAGTTCACATTCCCATGAACATAAGTTAGACAACATAGATTCCCTTCTACACCATAGTTTATATAGAATACCATTTTTTTCTTAATCTAGAATTTAGTTTATAGTTTATTCCAATATCTATAATGTGCATCCCCAAAAGGATAATATAAGACTTGCATGACATATCATTGATATCACCATGTATATAAAGGTGTGGTTCCACCTTTCACTTAAACCATTCCATTATGGTGTTTAAGGAGGAGTGATTTGAGATAGGAACCCAATCCCCTATAGATAATCAACGAAATCATGATTAATATATCCTCCACCATGGTCTGAGTGGAATTTCTTTATCTTATTATCAAGTTGATTCTCAAATTAATTATTGTATTCCTTGAATTTATCAAAGGATTACAAATTATAACTCATTAATTAGACATATCCATATCTAGTAAGTCATAATTAAAAGTTATGAAGTATGAGTATCCACCCATTAATTCAATAGAAAATGGTCCACACACATATGTATGAATAAATTCAAGAATATATATGAACCTTTCACCCTTTCTACTAAATAGAGATTTTGTCATTTTACCTTGTATATAAGAGTGACATATCCTAACTTGTTGTAGTTAAAAAGAATATAAATATCCATCTTGATATAATTTTATCAATAAATTTTTGTTTGCATGACCTAGATGGTGATTCCAAAGTTTGGTGTGATGTGATTCACAAGAATTAAATTCATTATTGATTTCCATTACTTGATTTGTGTAATCCAACACAAAATTACTATAATTAATATGTACCTTACCATAAAATATTAAATATTTATAAAATAAGTAGTTTTTATTCCCAAACATGAAAATAAAACCATCCATATCAATATTGGATATAGAAATAATGTTTTTGGTAATGGATTCCACATAATAATAGTTATTTGAAACTAAGATCATTCCAGTTGGAAATATGAGGTGGTAGTCTCCAATTACTACTACAAGAAGTCAAGCTTAATTAGTATCTCATATATTAGCCTCAAATCATGAAAATCTTTTGAATCTACTTGGTTACTATAATTGGATACCAATGTATGAAACAAAATCTATATTCAATAACCAATTTGTAAAAATAGATAGCTTTCATTTGATAATGAACACACCATAAGCTTCTACTTACTTATTTTTCATGGTGAATTCCTTCATCCATCATACCTTATTTCCACATGAAAAACATAAAGCATCATGTTCCATTTCTGTCCCCTTGATCTTCTTTCTCTTGGATGGGTGTTTCAAAGAATCCTTATACTTAGTGTTAGTCTTGGGGATTTTAGCTTTTACCTTCCTCTTATTCACCCTAAGAATAAAAGGTTTCTCACAATTCATGTCCTTATCAACCAATAAAAGTAAATTAAGGAGATTTAAGAGAGAAATTTCAATGTTTTTAATAATAAAATTCATAAAAAAATTAGAGAAACTCTGAGGGAGTAAATCAAGAATAAGATTTATGCACAATTTAATTGATTAGTTTATGACCTAGAATTCGTAGATGCTCAATGTAACAATCATGACTACATGAGGTATAGTTAGTACCCCATACTCTAATTTTTCATGTAAACAATTCCTTGAATATCTAAAACCACTCATGTATCTCTCTCTTGATAAATACCATATATACTCTTGAGAATTCTATATGCATCCATGTTCTCATGATCCTTGATGATTTCTTTATAAATAGATGAAATCATCAAAAAATGGACATCTAATACACCATACAAGTGTTTTTATAGACAATGAGATCTTTACTAATTACCTCCTTAGTAGGAGGGTCAAAAAATGGGGATCCTAGCACATAAATCTTTCATTGAGGGAATAATAAAATGCACAAGTTCTAGTACCATTCTTATAAGTCGATACCAGTAAAAATATTATCTTTATCTATAATAGATCTTAGGAGCATTGTGACTGATTAACTATATATTCTACTATAACAATATAATATTGCATATAAGTACTTTATATTTATTACTTAAATATGTGAGATGGAATAATTTAATTTTCTTATTATTCTCCCACAATTTTTTCAAGTCTCAATAGCCCTCACTATTGGAAAATAAATGTATTGTTGTGTTTATATTTTAGTGCAAAGGGTTTATATTTCCATCCTATAACCCAAGTGAGGTATTGGTTAATTACTTGAATGTATTTAGGTATGTGGCTTTCTAACTGATAACTCATATCTCTTTTATCCATTGAGTAGGATCCTTAATCCTAAAACCATGACATGGATTTCCTTTACAATTGAGTCTAAATAAAATCAATTTTAGTGAGGTATAATTATCTTTATTCATACTTGGTTAAGTCAACCTAAAACCTTCATAAAAAATACCTGATAAAAGTATGTGTCCTAATAAGGGATAGAACAATACATAGTTCTATGGCTCCATTATTAATTAAGTAATATTAGGCTTATTCCAGCCTATTATTTTATTAAGGGGTTTTTTGTTATGAATATACATGTCTTGTTAATATTATATGGATTTTAATTAATTAATTAACCATGTATTTGATAAAATAAATTTACACATAATCTATTTATTCTATTTTATCTGGTATATATAATTATCTTATTTAATTTATGTGATCTAGTTTAATAATTATATAAACATGCATAAAAAATAGGTAACCATTAATTTGATAAAAATAAAACAAATAAAGTTAACTTATCATGAAATTTATAATAGTTGATTCATTAATTAGAAAATAAATCAACATATGATCATAGGGTATAGAATTTTAGAGCCTATCTTGGCTCGAGTAACAATATTTCATCATTTAACTTTGTATCTTCTTGGTTGATTTCACCCATAATTAGGTTTTGAACCACCTCCTCTCCTTGGAGCTCTATCCTTTACATATGTTTACTCACATATAGGTGAGAGGAACCATAAGAATGGTTAATGAGTTTACATTAAAGAAACCATAAACATGTAGATCTTACATAATAAAGGTGAAAGGGATAACTAATATACCATCATTTTAATTTAATAATAATAAAACCCATGTAATTAATTTAAAATAAATATAACATATACATTGGTCAATAAATATCATGATCAGTCACATAATTTCAATGAATATGAATTTAATAAACTAACATTCATTTAAATCATTCTTTATGAAGATAAATTACTCTAATTAATAACTTAATTATATTATTAATTAATTAATTTACTTATCTTCATATCTATCCAACCAATCATAGATATTACCATCCAATAAAATTTTAGAAAAATAAAATGAATTAATTTTATTTAAAAATTAATTAAGTATATGACATGTACTTGGAGGCCACACAATGTGTATCCATCTAAACCACTGGGTGTGTTCCATGTGTAATGGTACGTACCCTCCAGTATATTACATTGTGGGAAATATGGTGTTTGAGGTGTCCTGGGAGGTCAAGGTGACTCATTCCAACACTTCATAAAATTCCCAGTTTTCTAAGTTTTCTAATAGTGCCTCATGCTGGAGGTGTCTTAATGAAGGTGTATATGGCATCCCTCCTTTTTATTATATAACGTTTCATTACATTTTACAAACAGAGGATCTTTAAAGTCTAGTGTCTTGGAAATCAGGTACATAATACATGAAAAAAACATAAAAAATTCTTCTAAACCACTCGTAAGGCTTCATCATTGGTTCATACTATGTACAATTACTGCATCACATATCTTGGAGACATACATCAAAGGAAAGGGTGAGCAGAAGGCTCAGTAAGGAAAACAAGTGAAACAGTTGACATGTGATTTTGAGCAATATTAATAGAAACATGATAAAAGTCATAAAGGCATGAGAAATTTAAGAATATGAATATTATAATAAAAATAACATTAATAATAACTTGAATATGTGGCTAAAACATTTCATTTAGTAATTCATGAACATATCACCAAGGTTTATCCCCGAGGTTTCATAAAAATTACCAAGGTTATTCACCAAGGTATCGTGAAACTGTCATCTCTAGAGATTAATTATTTACCCAATGCATTGGAGAGATATCAGGGAGCACCATTAATATGTCTTTAATTTAATGTGATCAACATATATCATAATAAAACATTTCATAAATAACCCATATAGAATAAAAGAAATGGGTTTCATTTCAAAATCATGACATTTTAAAAGTTCTTAAAAACTTGATCATTAAGTCATTTATAACCCATGGAAAGGGAGTGAGGGTTATATTTATGTCAATTAAAGAATAAAATAGATTAATTTTATGTATTTATTAATACCACTAGATATGAAAATAGGATTGGGAATTCACATAAATAAAACAAGAGAATTTCTGGAGAGAAAGAGATAGAAATTTTGAGGTGAAATTTCTGCAGCATAACGACTATATAACATGGTTTTAGAAAACATTGAAAGAGAGGGTTAAAGAGTAGCCCAATAATAAATAAATTATATTATAGTATAAATAAATAATAACATGGATATAATAACATGGTATGGAAATTTTAATGACATACCACATGAAAAGGAAACATGAAAGAAAAGAGAAGACGCGATTCCTTTTACGAAAAATTCAACAGCCTAACGACGTCACATAAAAATTCAGAAAACAAATTGATGAGATAGAAAAGGGCATCACAATAATTTGACATGAAATTTACAGTAATTAGAAAATATATGAACATACCCTCAACAAAAAGATATGGAAACTAGAAGACACAATATAAAGGAAGTCATAGCTTAAAAGAGGAGGGTGAAAGATTCCCTTACCTTGAAGAGTAACTTAGAAATCTTGAAGGTCGGGACCTTGGGAGGATTGAGGGAACATTAGGATGAATCCTTGGGAGGTAAGGAGACCATAAATTAGTTTAGGATTATTTTGGAATGAAATTAATTAGGTAAATGGCTTGGTATTTATAGGAAAAGTGAGTGAATAAATTATTAATTTCCAAGGGACACCTCATCGGTGGTATTTGAAAAACCATGGGCTTGAACATGGTATTTTCCCATGGTATTGACCACTTGGGACACCTCATAGAATATCTTACTATTAATAAGTCGACCAGAAAGCTTACATAATTATTACATCATTAATGATTTCATTAAACACCCGAAACTCAAAACTGCATTTTTACTATTCACCGATAATTCAACTGTTTCAGAAAAATCCCAAAAATTTACCCTAACCTAATATATAAGATATGAATTAAAAAATGAATTCCATTTTATGAAAATAATTTTCTAAATAATTTTAATTTAATTTTTAAATAAAATCATTATTTATTCCAAAAATACAACTTTAAAACTATAACTCATTTTGTAACACCTTAAAAAAGTAATCAAGGTCATATAAAAATATCTTATACCCATAAGACAATAAAGTAAAAATTTATGATTAAATTTTATGAAAATAAATTTCCATTTTAAATTATTAATTTAATTATAAAATTGTAAATAAAATATTTATGGCATACAAAAATAAAAAAACTTAAACTATGATCATTTTTTCACTTTTAAGATGTCTAAAAAGTATTTATACATTCATGAGTGAAGTTTCTATTTTTTTTCCAAATTACTATTCATTACTATTCATATGGGTATGTTACTATTTCTACTTTACTATTCACTAAAAACCAAGTTGATCTTATTAGACTCTAAATTTATCACTAATCACAACTGTAGAAGACCATTTTTTGAAAATCATTTCAAATTATTAATTATTTAATGAATAATAAAATATTTTAAAATACCCCTTTTTTCCTAAATTCATCAATAATACACATCCTATATTTATCCAGATATTTGAAATTCACAAAATTTTCCATAAGAATAAATAACAATTTTATTTGTATAAAGGAATTACACAAAGCAGCTAATGTCTCGTTACATAGCCCCTTATAACACCAGCATATGACCTAAGTGTATGGTGTGCTATGGTGATGGAATCTTGGGATGCTCAGACAACATTTCCTGAGTGGTGATTTCTATTAGCTTGAACTTCTCCCTTAGGCGATTCTGTTCTAGCTTCATACGTTGAAGTTCGGCTTGGGCTTAGTCCAGAGCAAAGCCCAGTGATGCTACCTCCTTCCCAAGCTCCGACAGATGGGCTTCATATGGCTCAAGTCTACTGAATGAGGCCATTAAATCTTCTTTCTGTATTAATTAACCAAGATAACCATATTTATAAAAACAAAACATTAAGATTATAGTTTCCAATGGTCATATTGACCAACTGTCATATAACAGTCGAAACCCAACGATCTCATTTTAATTATACCCACTTAATTAATTAAAGGATATAGTTGTGTTGAGTATAAAATAAAATTTCACACAAAATTAGGAAACAAATATAATTAAAATTTTCAGGCCGTTACATTCTTCCCCCTTAAGAAATTTTGTCCCTGAAATTTTATCCCTTACCCTCTAATGGGAAATTGTGTGCGTACTTCTGTCTCATGGACTCCTCTGATTCCCACATGGATTCTTCACATTTGCGGTTCCTCCACAACACCTTAACATGGTGGGTAGTTTTGTTGCGTAGAACCTTATCTCTACGATCCAAGATCTCCACTGGCAACTCCTCATAAGATAGGTCATGTTCCAGTTATACCACCTCTGGATTTAGTACATCCGAAGGGTCAAGTATATACTTCCTCAAGAGGGATACATGGAAGACATCATGAATTTGTGCTAGATTTGGAGGAAGTGCAAACCGATAGGCCACTGCTCCCACACTATCAAGGATTTCATATGGGCCAATGTACCTAGGGCCGAGCTTACATTTCTTACCAAACCTCATGACTCTCTTCCTAGGTGAAATCCTAAGAAAGAATTTGTCACCAACATCAAACTCCAAGTCCCTTTGACAGTTGTCGGCATAACTCTATTTCCGAATCTGAGCAGTCTTAATGTGTAGCTGGATGGCATGGACCTTTTTTGTCATATATTGCACAAGATCAGGCCCAAGAAGCTTTCTCTCACCAGCTTTATCCCAACAAGTAGGAGTTATACATCGCTTCCCATATAGAGATTCATAGGGTGCCATTTGAATGCTCGAGTGGAAGCTATTGTTGTAAGAGAACTCAACTAAAGAGAGATATTGATCCCATCCACCTTTAAATTCCATTGAGCAAGTTCTCAGCATGTCCTCGAGTGTTTGAATAGTCCTTTCTGATTGGATATTAGTTTGGGGGTGATAGGCCATACTGAAATTCAGTTCAGTGCTCAGAGATTGTTGAATACTTCTCTAGAATTTTGATGTGAACCTTGAATCATGATCAGATACGATAGAAAGTGGAACTCCATGCAGCCTTACCACTTCCTTCACGTAAATCCTGGAAATTTGATCAAGAGATAAATCTTCACGAATGAAGATAAAATGGGCAGTCTTGGTGAGACGGTCCACAATAACCCATATCACATTATTTCATTTGGAATTTCTCAAGAGACCAGTGACAAAGTCCATAGTGATATTGTCCTACTTCCATGCTGGTATGGGTAGTGGTTTCAATACCCCTTTAGGAATTTTCCTTCACTTGATAACACACCAGGCACCTTGAAGTGTAGTCAGCAATATCCCTTTTCATATTATCCCACCAATAATGATCACGAAGGTCCCTATTAATTTTCGTGCTATCAGGATGTATAGAGAAAGTAGAGCTATGAGCTTCATCCATCATCTCCTTATTTATTTACAGAATAGATAGAACACATATTCTTGTACGAAATTTCATTACACCTTCTTGATCAGTATTGAACTCAGGAAACTTTCCATCCTTCACAGCCTCAAACTTCTTCTGTAACAAAGGATATTCTTTCTAAGCTTTCTTGATCTTATCTAGTAATGACATTTGAGAAATCATTTGGGCTAGGGTTGATGATTCCCCTTCATTTATGATTCCCATGTCCAGTTTTACTAGGTCATTGATCAAAGGATCTCTTTGAATCCTCATAATGGATAGAATAACGGGTTATTTCCTGCTTAATGCATCAACATCTTTGTTTTATCTTCCAGGATGATAATGAATTGAAAAATCATAGTATTTAAGGAGTTCTAACCATCTCCTTTGTCTCATGTTCAATTACTTTTGTGTGAAAAATATACTTAAAACTTTGATGGTCTATATATATATAACATTTCTCCCCATAAAGATAGTGCCTCCATATATTCAGAGCAAAAACAACTACAGCCAGCTCCAGATCAAGCGTAGGATAGTTCTACTCATGATTCTTCAACTGTCGAGATATAAAAGCAATAACCTGGTCATTTTGCATAAGGATGCACCCAATCCCTTTCAGAGATGAATCGCTAAAAGTAATGAATCCTTCTCTACTTGAGGGCAGAGTTAAAACATGTGCAGTAACTAATCTCTTCTTTATCTCTTGGAAACTTTCCTCACACTCCTTTTTCTAGATGATCTTGACCCCTTTTCAAGTTAACTTGGTTAATGGATTAGAAAGTCGTGAATTTTTTTTCACAAACCTCGTATAATATCCTTCCAATCCAAGGAAACTATGAATCTTAGTTATTGTTTTAGGCTGAGGCCACTCCTCTACAGCTTTTGTCTTTGCAGGGTCAACTGTGATTCCTTCATTGGTTACAATGTGCCCCAAGAAAGAAACTTGTTGTAACCATAATTCACATTTACTGAACTTTACAAAAATTATCTCCTTCCATATAGTTTTTAAAAATAACACTTATATGATCCTCATGCTCCTCATGAATTTTGGAATATATCGGAATATCATCAATAAAAACTACCACAAATTATCAAGGTAGTCTTTAAAAACTGTATTAATCAAATCCATAAAAATAGCAGGTTCATTAGTCAGTCCGAAGGGCATAACAACAAACTCATAATGCCCATATCTTGATCAGAAGGCAGTTTTTTGGAATATCTTCTTTATTCAACCTCAATTATTGATAACCAGATCGAAGATAAATCTTAGAGAAGAATTGAGCCCCACGAAGTTGGTCAAATAAGTCATTAATTCTTGGAAGAGGGTATTTGTTCTTCACTGTGATCCCGTTCAGTTCTCTATAATCAATGCATAGCTACATCAATCCATCCTTCTTCTTTACAAAGAGAACTGGTGCTCCCCAAGGAGACACACTCGGTCGGATAAACCCTTTCTCCAAAAGATATTGGAGTTGTTTCTTTAATTCCCCCAACTCCACATTTTCCATCCTATATGAGTTCTTTGATATTGGATGAGATCCAGGTATGAGTTCAATGGATAACTCTACCTCTCTTTCTAGGGGAGGTCCATACAACTCCTCAAGAAATACGTCAATGTATTCCTGGACAATGGTAACATTTTCTATCCTCAAAGTCTCATTTCCTTCTTCTTCTTCATCGACATAAATAAGGATATAGGTGGTTCTTATAGACAAAGGTCAGGTTTAGGTATCTCTCCTTGGAAGATAACTGTAGTTTTTTTATTCAAGACTCCTGAGATTTCCTTACTTCTATATTTGATCTTATCATTATACTTTGAGAGCCAGTCCATCCCTTGTATAATGTCAAATTCTAGCATGGGAATGACTACTATATTTGCGATAAGACTGTGCTCACCAATTTAAATACTATAGTTTCTAAACACTGATGATGCTTGGATAATCCCACCAAGAGTCTTGACTGATAACTCTACTTTTATCAAGTCAGGGTTTGATTCTAAATTCTTTGAAAACTTAGAGGAAATAAATGAATGCGTAGAAATAGAATAAAAAAAGTACTTTCTAGCTTTGAGAGAACAACAAGAGTACTTTCTACCACATCATTTGGAGCTTCAACTTTAGCTGTCATGATAGAAAAAGCATGACCTTGCTCCCTTGGCCTTTGCTGAGGCTGATGGTGGTTCCCCTCCACTACCCTCGGATTTGGATAGTGATTGGAAAAGTGCCCAAGTTTTCCACACTTAAAGCACCGGAAATCAGGTAGGTCCTGCACCATCTTCCCCTTGACGTTAGTGTTTGGAAGTTGAGGTTTTACCTCAATATGACAATTCCTCACAATATGGACATCTCTTTCACACTTGTAGCATTTCCCACTCCCAAGCAGGCAGTTCCCCGAATGCTTCTTCCCACATTTATTACAAGTGGAATGTTGCACTTTCTTGCCTACTATTCCTTGATCAAAGATCCTCCCTAATCTTGGATCCATTGATCTATTTTTGTTGTTGGATTTATGAGACCACTACGTCTCACCAAACTCCAGTTTGACTTTCATCGTACTTCGCACGATCTCCTCATAGCTGTCATAATCTCAGTTGGCTAGATTCTTCCGTAGATGAGG
Source organism: Viscum album (assembly GCA_963277665.1). Taxonomy (NCBI): domain Eukaryota; kingdom Viridiplantae; phylum Streptophyta; class Magnoliopsida; order Santalales; family Viscaceae; genus Viscum; species Viscum album. The sequence goes on along the minus strand of OY728160.1, from coordinate 2,082,755,190 downwards.
TCTTAGTCCACCAAAGAATCTATCAACCTTTACTTTTGGATCTATGACAAAGCTAGAGGTGTAACGTGAAATCTTTGTGAAGTTCATCTCATAGGTTCCCATAGATTCATTCTCCTTCTTCTTCAGCTTGAGAAACTCCTTCTCCATTATTGTTCTCATGGAATGAGGGAAATACTTACTGAAGAAGATCCCTATGAACTCTTCCCACTCCATATATTAAACCTCCACTCTTTGCCTCGTGTTTTTAATCATCTACCACCACTTATCAACTTCTCCTTCTAAGAAATAGACAGCCAGGGTGACCTTCTCTTGCTCTGAACAGTGGAACATAGAAAAGATCTTCTCGATAGAGATGATCCACTGCTCATCAATCAATGGGTCAGTCGATCCACTGAAGGTTGGTGGTCTTTGATGCATAAATGACTCAAAATAATGTTGTTCCCTTTGAGGTGAGATCGGTCTCTTAGCTTGATTCAAGTTATTTCCCATAACTTGAGTCAGTTGGTTCATCATTCACATGAATGTTTCCATTCCGGCTTCCATCAGAGGGCCGTAAGCACATGGTCCATTGCAGTCACCATTTATATGGTTACTCCTATTGCCCGCCATTTCTAAAAGAATAAACCTTAATGATAAAATTATTTCATTTATGAATCTTTTAACTATAAAGGATTTATGTCTTAAAACTTCTTTAAACAATTACATTTCCCTATAAATCCTTCATAATGATTCATAAAAAGTCTATGATTAACCAAACATATCCCCAGAGAGTTTCGTAACCAAGAGTTCAGTAATTCCCATTGTTGTGTACCAGTTCCCGTTTGATTCTAGATCAAAGCGGTGTTTTCGGGTTTTACCCCTATATACATCTGTGCTAGAGCTGCCTCTACCTGCTCGTATCTAGACAAGGATTTATTTGTTTGATAAACCACTTACTCAATACTCACCAGAATAAAAGGAAGTTTTCCTATATTTAAACTTTTATATAGGATTCTTCCGGAAGTTTTCATATCCTAATTTCCATAAATAACTAAACTATCCTTTGATACCAACTATGACATCCCACCTTTTTATTACATAACTTTTCATTACATTTTACAAACAGAGGATCTTTAAAGTCTAGTGTCTTATAAATCAGGAACATAATACATGAAAGCAACATAAAAAATTCTTCCAAACCACTCGTAAGGATTCATAATTGGTTCATCCTATGTAAAATTACTGCATCTCATATCCTGGAGACATACATCAAAGGAAAGGGTGAGTATAAGGCTCATTAAGGAAAAAAAGTGAAACAGTTAACATGTGATGTTGAGCAATATTAACAGGATCATGATAAAAGTTATAAAGGAATAAGAAATGGAAGAATAAGAATATCATAATAAAAATATCTTGAACCATAATTTGAATATGTGCCTACAAAATTTCATTTATACATTCATGAAAATATCACCAAGGTTTATCCCCGAGGTGTCATAAAAATTACCAAGGTTATTCACCAAGATATCGTGAAACTGTCATCTCTAGAGATTAATTATTTACCCAATGCATCAGAGCGCTATTAGGGAACACCCTTAATATGTATTCACTTTCATGTGATCCACATAGATCATAATAAAATATTTCATAAATAACCCATATAGAATAAAATAAATGGGTTTCATTTCAAAATCGTGACGTTTTAAAAGTTATTAAAAACTTGATCATTAAGTCATTTATAACCCATGGAAAGGGAGTGAGGGTTATATGTATGTAAATTCTAGAATCAAATAGATAAATTTATGTATCAATGAATACCACTAGATATGAAAATATAATTGGGTATTTACATAAATAAAACAAGAGAATTTCTAGAGAGAAAGAGATAGAAATTTTGAGGAGAAATTTCTGTAGCATAACGACTATATAACATGGTTTTAGAAAACATTGAAAAGAGATGGTTCAAGAGTAACCCACTCATAAATAACTTATAGTACAGTATAAATACATAATAATATGTATATAAGAAAATGGTATGGAAATTTTAATGACATACCACATGAAAAAGAGACATGAAAGAAAAGAGAAGACGTAATTCCTTTTACGAAAAATTCGGCAGGCTAACGACGTCACATAAAAATTCAAAAAAAAATTTGATGAGAGAGGAAAGGGTATGTCAACAATTAGAAATAAAATGGACAGTAATCAGAAAATATATTAACATACCGTCAACAAAAATAGATGGAAACTATAAGACACAATATAAAAGAAGTCATGGCTTAAAAGAGGAGGATGAAAGATTCCCTTACCTTGAAGAGTAACTTTGAAAGCTTGAAGTTCGGGACCTTGGGAGGCTTGAGGGAACCTTGGGAGGACTCCTTGGGAGTTAAGAAGACCAGAAATTCATCGAGGATGATTTTTAATGAAATAAATGAGGGAAATTTCTTGTTATTTATAGGAAAAGTGAGTGAATAAATTATTAATTTCCAAGGGACACCTCATCGGTGGTATTTGCAAAACCATGGGTTTGCCCATGGTATTTTCCCATGGTATTGGTAAATTGGTAAAACTCATAGAATATATCACTATTCATAAGTCAAACAGAAATCTTACATCATTATTACATCATTAATGATGTCATTAAACACCCGAAACTCAAAACTGCATTTTTACTATTCACTGATAATTCAACTGTTTCAGAAAAATCCCAAAAATTTACCCTAACCTAATATTGATGCTATGAATTCAAAAATGAAGTCCATTTTATGAAAATAATTTTCTAAATAATTTTAATTTAATTTTTAAATAAAATCATTATTTATTCCAAAAATACAACTTTAAAACATTAACCCATTTTGTGACACCTTAAAAAAGTAATCAAGGTCCTATAAAAATATAATATACCCATAAGACAATAAAGTAACAATTTATGATTAAATTTTATAAAAAAAAATTTCCATTTTAAATTATTAAATTAATTATAAAATTTTAAATAAAATATTTATGGCATACAAAAATACCAAAACTTAATCTATGACCGTTTTTCACTTTTAAGATGTCTAAAATGTATTTATACATTCATGGGTAAAGTTTCTATTTTTTTGTCAAATTACTATTCAAATATGTATGTTACTATTCCTACTTTACTATTCACTAAAAACCAAGTTGATCTTATTAGACTCTAAATTTCTCACTGATCACAACTGTAGAGGACCATTTTTTGAAAATCATTTCACATTATTAATTTTTTAATGAATACAAAAATATTTTAAAATACCCCCTTTTTCCTAAATTCATTAATAATACACATCCTATATTTATCTGGATATTTGAAATTCACAAACTTTTCCATAAGAAGAAATAAAAATTTTATTTATATAAAAGGATTACACAAATAAGCTAAGTTCTCGTTACATAGCCCCTTATAACAGCTGCATATGACCTAAGTGTAAGGTGTGCTATGGTGATCGAATCTTGGGGTGGCTCGAACAACATTGCTTGAGTGGTGATTTATATCAGCTTGAACTTCTCCCTTAGGTGATTCCGTTCAAGCTTCATACGTTGAAGTTTGGCTTGGGCTTGGTCCAGAGAAAAGCCTAGTGATGCTACCTCCTTCCCAAGCTCCGACAGATTAGCTTCATATGGATCGAGTCTACTGGATGAGGCCATTCAATCTTCTTTCTGTATTAATTAACCAAGATAACCATATTTATAAAAACCCAACATTAAGATTATAGTTTCCAACTGTCATATTGACCAACAATCATATAACAATCGAAACCCAACAGTCTCATTTTAATTATACCCACTTCATTAATTAAAGGATATATTTTTGTTGAGTATAAAATAAAATATCACACAAAATTAGGAAAAAAATATAATTAAAAATTTTGGGTCATTACAGTGTATCACCCTGGAGGTGGATCGTTGGCTGTAACACCCGAGATTTTTATGAGTAATATTTTGTTCAAAGGAATATTTCACTACACACTTTCTTGGCTTACTTTACACGCAATCGCGACCTTCCTCGATAGCTTGCGTCGTACGCAATACCGAGTTTCACTAAACAAAGATATGCTATTAAAATATTATTAAAACTAGCCATTATGAATAGTAATAACCACTTTTTGAAATTTTATAAATTTTATTTTTCAAAATAGACTTCATTTTTGGATTCGGAATACCTAAATTAGCCTAGGGTGAAATTTTGGTATTTTTCTGAAAACTTTCAATTTTTGATGAATAGTGAAACCACTAAGTGGTAGGTTAAAAACTGAATTTTGCATAAAACTTAATTTTACCGCTTCTGTGAATGGAATTTCGAAACTCCGGCAGACACAGTTGATATCAGTAAGTAAAATGTGGTTCAATGAGATAAAAATAATTTTTTTGTGAATAGTAACTTTTTACTTTTTTTTACCGCGGTTAATAGTAAATAGGGTAACTACGGGTAAATATGATATTACTATTACCCTAACACATGTCCTAATTCTATTGGATAAGTGTAATTCGACCAAAAACAACCTTATGAATAACATATGACCATTTAGGCCCACTTGGGTTAGATTAGGACATTTATTATTAATTTATTTAAAGAAGGGTTAAAATAGTTAAAATCAAAGTTTAATAAGTAAATCATTTTTCATATGGGGTTATATATAAGATAAATTCGACAATAAATATTCTTAGAAAGATAAAAAGATTTCCTACATAATGGTATTTTATTTATAATTTTTAGACATTAAATAATTTAATTTAATAATGACACAACGATGATGCAGTAATTATCTTATTTATGAAATATTGACATAATTGATGTTATAAACACCAAAATAAATGTAATTCGAGACTTTTTATGAATTACACTAATTTAATAGGTTACTATGATATATTAGTTTTGATTTAATCAACTTGGTTCGAACATATAATTCTTTTATAACTTTCACAAAAATCATATATCAAATAGTGTCAAAATTGACACAAAATAGTTTTTAAATCAAATATTATATTATTAATTGTTATTTTATTCCTAAAAATCTAAGGTTCGGCCAAATGACTTATAGAAGGATATATATATTAATAATAAACAATTTGGGGTTCGTTTGGCATGTTATAATAAGTGTATTAACCATATAGTGAAAGAAAACAAAAAGACACGGTAAAAGTTAAATTATTTAACTTAGAGTTAAATCTAATTGATAAGGTTAAAATAATACCCTAAACTTGTCTAAATCCTATTGGTTGATAGGATTTCGACCCATCCCCACTTTAGCTTCGAAATAAGACCCTTTGGAACCATTATAAACTGATTTTGACTTTAATATAAAATAATATTTTGAGATATTCCTAAGGTGCCCCTCTCCTCCCTTATAAAAGGGCACCACCTCCCTCTCCTCCTCACACCAATTTGAGCACTCAATCTCGGCCAACCCCTGCCATTTTCTCCTCTCCACTTCCCTAGAATAATCCTAGAGGTCCTGGTCTTCTTCAAAGACCAATCTTAGTTCCCTAAGTGGAGTATTCAAAGAAGCGTTCCAAAGAAGAGGTAATATCCATTACCGATCTTTTCAATTTCTTTCTTCTTCAACTTATTCTTCTTTAGTTGTATCATGATAAAGTAATAACATCAGTATTACTTACATACTGATATGTTATTATAAATATGAAACAACCCTAATTCACCTTCTATCCATCCTACGAAAAAATGAAATCACCGCGCGTGCATACGTACGGAATACCGTCTCCACGCCGTGGTGTAATCTATTTTCCACCTTCACTTTACAAGGATGGGTATAATGGTGTAATGAGTAACTATTTATGATTATTATTAAGTAATATTGATACTGAAATAATATATATATATACTCCAATACAATTCCATGATCATAGGAACGATATCATCACTCGTGCGTACGTACGGAATACCGTCTCCACGATGTGATGCGACTCGTTCTACATGATCATCATTACATAGTAATTATATAAATGAATTGAATGAATAAATATGATATATGTTACACTAACACCATTCTGGATATAAGGTATCTATAACCTTAAAATAAGAATAAGAATTTATTCGACAAAACACGCATAAGAACAAAAGGCAATAAAGACCCGAGTAACAAGTAACAATGAAATATTACTAATAAGAAGCTAAGAATATGACCATATATGATATCATATCAATATGTATGATTCTGGAATAAGTCAATAACATTATTTAAACCATTATACAGGAGCTTCGGACACGTACAAAGCAAATCGGACCTAAGGTAAGGGAAATATCACAATCTCATTTTTATCCGAGATTGTTTATTCGTAAGTATTTACTGGGGTGTATTTTATCATCCACATCCATGTTTCATAAATATGTAATATTATTTCCATCCACCTAAAATTGTTTAAATCCATTTTTACCCTTCGGTGAGTTTTTAGTAATATGTATGAAAGGAATCTTTTGTCGTTTTTCGTACGAGGTACTTTTTGACTTTTCCGACAAAAGTACGAAGAATGTTTTTTTTAACTTATAAGGAATGAATGGATTTTTAAAACATTATTTCCAAGAAACTTCCTTTACAAGTTTTCAAGTTTATTTTTAATCAACTTATTTTATTTTAAAGTTGTATGACATGTTATGAAAGGAAAAATGTTTTTGAAGTAGAAATGATATTTTCCTCAAGAATGGAGTTCAAGTATTTTATCAAAATTATTTTCCATCTAAGATAATAAAAGGGTTCTGTTTTTATCCCTATTATTACATTGGTTTGATTATGTTGTGATGGAAATATTTTTATGAATTCCTTTATCTTATATGAATTGTTTTATGATGACATGTTGTTTAAGAATTCCATTTTTATTACATGGGTTACGCTATGATGTATGGTTTATGATTATGTGGCACACATAAGAAAGGATTCATTATAAGATGGGTGGGACCTATATCTCCCTCCAATGCATTGGGTAAAGATTTATATCTCTTGAGATAGACATGGATGGAACGGAAGGTTATTTCGGTTCAGTGAAACAGGACTGGAACGAGGGTGACTCGGTTCAGAAAGGGACTTTTTCCACTAAGATCGTCTTGGAAATGAGTCATGACTAACAAGAAATGATTTTCAATGATTATGTGTGCATTCAACAAAGTTTCAAGTTTTATGTTATGATTATGGGGATCTCATTTTCACTTCTATGATTTGTTCCATGTTAAGATATTATGATCTCTTTTGCAGGTTATGATTTTTAAAAAGATATGATATGATTTTTATTTCCTTTATTTTCCCTTGATGAGCATTTGAGCTCATCCTTTTATGTTTTCTTTTCCCCAGGTCAGGAAGATGGATATTAAGTAGAATATGCTAAAGGGACCCTAGATATGATGAAATAAATGGGAGACACTGTAGAATATTTATGAACCAGTTGTTTATGTTTCCCAGTTTCTAAAGACACTATACCTATACGGTCCTTTGTGGTTTTGTCATATGTTGTAATAAGTGTGCTTAAATTTTGAAGTGTTAACAATGTATGTAAAGTATGGGATGTTATAGTTGGTATCAGAGGAAAGGTATAGTCAACCTTTGGAAACTAGGATGTGAAAGCCTTAGTAAGAACCCTAAGGATAAGTCTAAGCATAGAACACAATCTTAGTGTTTTAGAAATGGCCATGAATACCCTAGGATAAGACCTTAAGTGTGAAATTTTATTCTTGATTATGTGGTTTTCCTATTATAATTAGTGTTTCTCACACTATTCTTCTTGGTTTTAGTCAATGGCTGGAACCCGAAGGAACCGTGTTAATGCGGAATGCGATGGGCAATGCAATGATTGTCCCCCTGAGCAACCAAACGATATGGGAGCTGGAATGAAAAATCTTGTAGCCATGCTCACACAACTTTCTCAAGCTATGAATCATGAAGGACTTCCAAACGAGCAAAGGAAGGAGAAAAATTCTGTTGAATCCTTCCTGAGGCAGCGTCCGCCTTCTTTCAGTGGGTCTACTGATCCATTAGTTTCTGAACAATGGATTAGTACTACTGAAAAGATATTTTCAGTTCTTCAATGTTCTGAACATGATAAAGTCATCCTATCAGTGTATCGTTTGGAAGGAGATGCTGATCAATGGTGGAATCTTATTAAGAATACGAGGCAAAGGGATGAAATTGAGTCTATGGAATGGGACGAGTTCAAGAACTTATTTTTCAATAAGTACTTCCCTCGTATTCTCCGAACAAAGATGGAGAAAGAGTTTCTTGAACTGAAGCAGAAGGATGATGAATCTGTTGGTACCTATGAAGCAAATTTTACAAGACTTTCAAGGTACGCTTCTGGTATTATTATCCAACCTGAGAGTAAGATCGATCGATTCTTTAGTGGATTAAAACCAAGTCTTCGAAGGGCATTAGCCATAAGGGACTTCAATAGCTATGAGGAAATCGTTCGATGTGCTCTCAAAGTCGAGATGGAGATTGGAGTAACCCATCAGTCACATGGGTTTGATAAGAAGAGGAAGATGGAATTCAAAGGAAAATCTAAAGAGCACACTGAAAAGAAGATGAGCTTTCCCTTATGCTCTAAGTGTGGAAAGAAACATGGAGGGAGTTGTATTAAAGGGACAAGTAAATGTTTCAAATGTGGAAAGGAAGGTCATCGGGCATTTGAATGCCGCGATAATGGGAAGAAGATGTCTAATGATGCAAACAAAGGAAGGGATACACAGAATGAACCTATTACACTTCAATGTTTCAAGTGCAAGGAGATGGGGCATTATGCCAATCAATGCCCAAATCCAAGGGTTGATGATGATGGACGACGTCAACAAAATATTAAGGCTAAAGACAAAGGAAATTCACATGCAATTTCTATCAGCGATGTGGAATACGATAACGAAGTGGTGAAAGGTACACTTACCATCCACTCTAAAGTAGAAAATGTTTTATTTGATTCTGGATCCACCCACTCTTTTATTTCTGAAATTTTTTTTAAGGGTATCACCGTATTACCTCAACAATTAGATGTTGAGTTAGCTGTGACAACACCTAATGGCACAACAGTCGCATCAAAAGTTTATAATTCTTCTCCGATCGAAGTTTGTGGGAAAGTGCTTCCTGCAAATCTTGTGATCCTTCCTTTAGTGGAATTTGATGTGATTCTTGGCATGGATTGGCTTTCTCTACATGGAGCTCATATCAATTTCCAAAGAAGGGAAGTCACATTTCATATTCCAGATCAATCTACGATCGTCTATCGATGCAAGGATGAACATAACCTTCCAGTGGAAATTCCTTCCATCTTATGGGTCTTGATACCACTAAATGAAGGTTATTTATCTCAAATGGTTGGTGAGAAACTTACGATTAAGAATATGCCCATCGTATGGGAGTTTGATGATGTCTTTTCGGAGGAATTACCAGGTCTTCCACCAAATCGTGAAGTTGAGTTTTCAATAGAACTCGTACCGGGTGCTTTGCCTATTTCAAAGACACCTTATAGAATGGACCCAATTGAGTTGCAGGAATTGAAGAAGCAACTCCAAGAGAATCTTGATAAGGGATTCATACGCCCTAGTGCATCACCTTGGGGAGCACCTGTTCTTTTTGTTAATAAGAAATATGGATCAATGAGACTCTGCATTCATTATCGATAACTTAACAAGATCACTATCAAGAACAAATTTCCTCTCCCACGCATTGATGACTTATTTGACCAACTACACGGAGCTCAATACTTTTCCAAGATTGATCTTCGTTCAGGGTATCATCAATTAAGGGTCAAAAGGGAGGATATACCAAAGACGACTTTCCGTACAAGGTATGGACACTATGAATTTATAGTGATGCCATTTGGTCTTACTAATGCCCCTGCTATCTTCATGGATCTAATGAATAGAGTATTTAGAGACTATCTTGATCAATTTGTGGTAGTCTTTATAGACGATATTCTTGTCTATTCAAAGATCAAGGAAGAGCATGAAGATCACTTGAGAATTATATTGAAGACCCTAAGAAAGGAGAAGCTTTATGCCAAATTTACCAAGTGTGAATTTTGGCTTCAAAAAGTTGCATTTTTGGGTCACATAATCTCAAAAGAGGGGATATATGTGGATCTAGAAAAAATAGAGGTTATCGAAAGATGGTCAAGACCAACAACAGTAACTGAGATCCGAAGTTTTCTAGGTTTGGCTGGATATTATCGACGTTTTGTAAAGGATTTTTCATGATTATCTAATCCACTCACCAAGTTGACTCGGAAAGGAGTTAAGTTTGTCTGGACGGAAGAATGTGAAGAGAATTTCAAGGAGTTGAAAAGAAGGTTATCCAGTGCACCTGTGCTCACACTACCTTGTAGTGGAGAAAGGTTTGTGATATACAGTGATGCATCCAAGAAGGGATTGGGGTGTGTTCTTATGAAAAATGATATGGTGATAGCTTATGCCTCACGACAGTTGAAAATCCATGAGCAAAATTACCCAACACATGATTTGGAGTTGGCTGCGGTAATCTTTGCATTAAATATTTGGAGGCATTACCTTTATGGTGAAAGGTGTGATATTTATACTGATCATAAAAGTTTAAAGTATATTTTCACACAAAAGGAGCTGAATATGCGTCAAAGAAGATGGTTGGAGCTGATTAAGGATTATGACTGCTCAATCCATTACCACCCTGGGAAAGCAAACAAGGTGGCAGATGCATTAAGTCGACAAGACCATGCTAGTTTATCCATGATGAGGATCACAAAAGATCCAATATTTATGGATTTACAAAGGATGGATCTTGGAATTATAATGGAAGGGGAAAAATCTTATCTTTATCAAATGAATGTTCAACCATCTATACATGTGAAGATTAAAGAGGCACAGAAAGAAGATGTAGAGTTACAAAAGAAGGTGAGAAATGTTCCTGAATTCAACATTGATTGTGATGGGATAATAAAGTTCAGGAATCGGGTTTGTGTTCCTCCCATCCCCGAATTAAAGAAGGAGCTGCTGGATGAGGCTCATAGTTCATCATTCTCTATTCATCCTGGAAGCACGAAGATGTATAGGGACCTGAAAGAGTACTTCTGGTGGGATGGCATGAAAAGAGATGTTGCTGAATATGTCTCTCGATGCTTGGTTTGTCAACAAGTTAAAGCTGAGAGACAAAAGTCTAAGGGGATGTTACAACCATTGCCCATACCCGAATGGAAATGGGAAAACATCACTATGGACTTTGTCACAGGACTTCCTAAAACATCCAAAGGCAATAATGCTATTTGGGTCATAGTTGATCGTCTTACAAAGTCTGCACACTTCATTGCTATTAGAGAGGATTTCTCTCTAGATCAGCTTGCCAGGATATATGTAAAGGAAGTGGTAAGATTGCATGGAGTACCACTTTCTATTATATCTGATCGGGATCCGAGATTTACCTCAAAGTTCTGGTGAAGTCTTCAGCATACTCTGGATACAGAGTTGAGTTTCAGCACTGCTTATCATCCCCAGACAGACGGTCAGTCTGAAAGAACAATTCAAACCCTAGAAGATATGTTTAGAGTTTGCTCTATGGATTCCAAAGGAGGTTGGGACCAACACCTACCTTTGGTGGAATTTTCTTATAATAATAGCTTTCACTCCAGTATTCAGATGGCTCCTTATGAAGCTCTCTATGGAAAGAAATGTAGGACTCCAACTTGCTGGGATGAAGTAGGGGAAAGAAAGCTATTAGGACCTGATCTCGTTGATGAAATGGCAGAAAAGGTCAGATCTATTCAACAACACATAAGAGCAGCTCAGAGTCGACAGAAAAGTTATGCCGACAACCGAAGAAAAGACCTAGAGTTTGAAGTGGGTGATAAAGTGTTCTTACGAATATCTCCCTGGAAGAGGGTTATGAGATTTGGAAAGAAGGGGAAGTTGAGCCCTAGATATATCGGTCCTTTCAAAATACTGGATCGTGTTGGAAAGGTAGCTTACCGATTGGCGCTTCCACCGAATCTCTCTCAAGTTCACGATGTGTTCCATGTATCTCTCCTGAGAAAGTACATACCTGATCCTTCATATGTACTCAGCTCAGAAGTTGTACCACGGGAGCAAGATCTTTCTTATGAAGAACATCCGATAGAGATTCTGGATCGTAGCGAAAAAGTCCTACGAAACAAGACCACTCGATTGGTGAAAGTTTTATGGAGGAACCACCAATTAGAAGAAGCTACATGGGAGCTTGAGGATATGATGAGGGAAAAGTATCCTCATCTATTTGTTACAAAGTGACGAATTTCGAGGGTGAAATTCTTTTTAAGGGGGGTAGAATGTAACACCCGAGATTTTTATGAGTAATATTTTGTTCAAAGGAATCTTTCACTACACACTTTCTTGGCTTACTTTACACGCAATCGCGACCTTCCTCGATATCTTGCGTCGTACGCAATACCGAGTTTCACTAAACAACGATATGCTATTAAAATATTATTAAAACTAGCCGTTATGAATAGTAATAACCACTTTTTGAAATTTTATAAATTTTATTTTTCAAAATAGACTTCATTTTTGGATTTGGAATACCGAAATTAGCCTAGGGTGAAATTTTGGTATTTTTCTGAAAACTTTCAATTTTTGATGAATAGTGAAACCACTAAGTGGTAGGTTAAAAACTGAATTTTGCATAAAACTTAATTTTACCGCTTCTGTGAATGGAATTTCGAAAATCCGACAAACACGGTTGATATCAGTAAGTAAAATGTGGTTCAATGAGATAAAAATAATTTTTTGGTGAATAGTAACTTTTTACTTTTTTTTACCGCGGTTAATAGTAAATAGGGTAACTAAGGGTAAATATGATATTACTATTACCCTAACACATGTCCTAATTCTATTGGATAAGTTTAATTCGACCAAAAACAACCTTATGAATAAAATATGACCATTTAGGCCCACTTGGGTTAGATTAGGACTTTTATTATTAATTTATTTAAAGAAGGGTTAAAATAGTTAAAATCAAAGTTTAATAAGTAAATAATTTTTAATATGGGGTTATACATAAGATAAATTCAACAATAAATATTCATTAGAAAGCTAAAAAGATTTCCTACATAATGGTATTTTATTTATAATTTTTAGACATTAAATAATTTAATTTAATTATGACACAACGATGATGCAGTAATTATCTTATTTATGAAATATTGACATAATTGATGTTATAAACACCAAAATAAATGTAATTCGAGACTTTTTATGAATTACACTAATTTTCTAGGTTACTATGATATATTAGTGTTGATTTAATCAACTTGGTTAGAACATATAATTCTGTTATAACTTTCACAAAATTCATATATCAAATAGTGTCAAAATTGACACAAAATAGTTTTTAAATCAAATATTATATTATTAATTGTTATTTTATTCCTAAAAATCTAAGGTTCGGCCAAATGACTTAGATAATGATATATATATTAATAATAAACAATTTGGGGTTCTTTTGGCATGTTATAGTAAGTGTATTAACCATATAGTGAAAGAAAACAAAAAGACACGGTAAAAGTTAAATTATTTAACATAGAGTTAAATCTAATTGATAAGGTTAAAATAATACCCTAAACTTGTCTAAATCCTATTGGTTGATAGAATTTCGACCCATCCCCACTTTATCTTCGAAATAAGACCCTTTGGAACCATTATAAACCGATTTTGACTTTAATATAAAATAATATTTTGAGATATTCCTAAGGTGCCCCTCTCCTCCCTTATAAAAGGGCACCACCTCCCCCTCCTCCTCAAACCAATTTGAGCACTCAAGCTCGGCCAACCCCTGCCATTTTCTCCTCTCCACTTCCCTAGAATAATCCTAGAGGTCCTGTTCTTCGTCAAAGACCAATCTTAGTTCCCTAAGTGGAGGATTCAAAGAAGCGTTCCAAAGAAGAGGTAATATCCCTTACCGATCTTTTCAATTTCTTTCTTCTTCAACTTCTTCTTATTTAGTTGTATCATGATAAAGTAATAACATCAGTTTTACTTACATACTGATATGTTATTATAAATATGAAACAACCCTAATTCACCTTCTATCCATCCTACGGAAAAATGAAATCACCGCGCGTGCATACGTACGGAATACCGTCTCCAAGCCGTGGTGTAATCTATTTTCCACCATCACTTTACAAGGATGGGTATAATGGTGTAATGAGTAACTATTTATGATTATTATTAAGTAATATTGATACTGAAATAATATATATATATATACTCCAATACAATTCCACGATCATAGGAACGATATCATCACTCGTGCGTACGTACGGAATACCGTCTCCACGATGTGATGCGACTCGTTCTACATGATCATCATTACATAGTAATTATATAAATGAATTTAATGAATAAATATGATATATGTTACACTAATACCATTCTGGATATAAGGTATCTATAACCTTAAAAGAATAATAAGAATTTATTCGACAAAACACGCATAAGAACAAAAGGCAATAAAGACCCGAGTAACAAGTAACAATGAAATATTACTAATAAGAAGCTAAGAATATGACCATATATGATATCATATCAATATGTATGATTCTGGAATAAGTCAATAACATTATTTAAACCATTATACAAGAGTTTCGGACACGTACAAAGCAAATCGGACCTAAGGTAAGGGAAATATCACAATCTCATTTTTATTCGAGATTGTTTATTCGTAAGTATTTACTAGGGTGTATTTTATCATCCACATCCTTGTTTCATCAATATGTAATATTATTTCCATCCACCTACAATTTTTGAAATCCATTTTTACCCTTCGGTGAGTTTTTAGTAATATGTATGAAAGGAATCTTTTGTCGTTTTTCGTACGAGGTACTTTTTGACTTTTCCGACAAAAGTACGAAGAATGTTTTTTTAACTTATACGGAATGAATGGATTTTTAAAACATTATTTACAAGAAACTTCCTTTACAAGTTTTCAAGTTTATTTTTAATCAAATTATTTTATTTTAAAGTTGTATGACATGTTATGAAAGGAAAAATGTTTTTGAAGTAGAAAGGATATTTTCCTCAAGAATGGAGTTCAAGTATTTTATCAAAATTATTTTCCATCTAAGATAATAAAAGGGTTCTGTTTTTATCCCTTTTATTACATTGGTTTGATTATGTTGTGATGGAAATATTTTTATGAATTCCTTTATCTTATATGAATTGTTTTATGATGACATGTTGTTCAAGAATTCCATTTTTATTACATGGGTTACGCTATGATGTATGGTTTATGATTATGTGGCACACATAAGAAAGGATTCATTATAAGATGGGTGGGACCTATATCTCCCTCCAATGCATTGGGTAAAGATTTATATCTCATGAGATAGACATGGCTGGAACGGAAGGTTATTTCGGTTTAGTGAAACAGGACTGGAACGAGGGTGACTCGGTTCAGAAAGAGACTTTGTCCACTAAGATAGTCTTGGCAATGAGTCATGACTAACAAGAAATGATTTTCCATGATTATGTGTGCATGCGACAAAGTTTCAAGTTTTATGTTATGATTATGGGGATCTCATTTTCACTTCTATGATTTGTTCCATGTTAAGATATTATGATCTCTTTTGCAGGTTATGATTTTCAAAAAGATATGATATGATTTTTATTTCCTTTATTTTCCCTTGCTGAGCATTTGAGCTCACCCTTTTATGTTTTCTTTTCCCCAGGTCAGGAAGATGGATATTAAGTAGAATATACTAAAGGGACCCTAGATATGATGAAATAAATGGGAGACACTGTAGAAGATTTATGAACCAGTTGTTTATGTTTCCCAGTTTCTAAAGACACTATACCTATACGGTCCTTTGTGGTTTTGTCATATGTTGTAATCAGTGTGCTTCAATTTTGAAGTGTTAACAATGTATGTAAAGTATGGGACGTTATATTGGCAGTGTCTCACCCAGGAGGTGGATCACTAGTGGTGTCTCACCATGGCAGTGGCTCGTTGGCAGTGTCTTGTTGGTGGTGGATTGCTGGCGGTCACTCATCTGGCGGTGCCTTGTCTGGTGGTGGCTCACTAGCAGTGCCTCATTTTTTTGTTACTCATCTGGAGGTCA
Organism: Viscum album; assembly: GCA_963277665.1. Lineage (NCBI taxonomy): Eukaryota > Viridiplantae > Streptophyta > Magnoliopsida > Santalales > Viscaceae > Viscum > Viscum album. The sequence continues at coordinate 2,082,739,140 of OY728160.1, read as the reverse complement.
CTCACTGATAGTCACTCATCTAGGGGTTCCATGCTAGCGATGCCTCATCTAGTAGTGCCTCATCTAGAGGTTCCTCATCTAGTGGTACCTTATGAGTTGTATTTCTAGTTCTTCCAGTTTTCCTTTTTTTTTCATATTTATTTTATGTAAAATGGATTTAATATCAAATTTAAAAGGATTTGAGTATAATTCAAAGGCCATAAATTATATCTTTATTTTCTTAAGATTCTGGAGGATTTGAAATGGTCAAACCACATGGTTTTGGCCAAATCCTCCTTTAATAGAAAATCATAACTGTATCTAATCCCATAACACGAATCTAATCTTCCTAAAGTAAAGATATATTTCCCCTTGTTCTTTCCTTATTTCTTTCTCTTGCTATGGGATATACCAAATCCCTCTTCCCATCAGAGTTGTGTGTCTAGGCTACTGCTATTGGTTCATGATTCCTTATAGGGTTACCTACTGTATGCACGCCCCGATTTTTGATGATAACAAGAAGTGCTGATCATCCTTCTTCTAGGTAGTATTTCCTTTGACTTTCTTAATAGTGAATCATGTTGTATGAGTATATTGATTTTTTCACTTGTGAAGATATTAGATTCCAAATTAATAAAGATAATGGAATTGGTTTAAAAAAACCAATATACAGGGGATGGGGAAAGAGACACATGATCTTGATATGTGATTTATGTTGCTAATATTGTGATTTTTATGGGATAACTACCCAATAAAAACTATGGCTATTGTGGGTCCTTATTTTTTCACTAAATGGTTTGTGGAATTCATATTGTTTGGTTTCTCTTGAATGCTTATAAAAATTGGTTAACTATGTATATTCATCCAATAAAGGGATACCCCAATATCATAGAGTTTCTATGATAAATCCCTAAATTAACAATAGTAATTAAATAAGGGATTCCTTATTAAATATGAAAATATGTTTTTCCTTGGTACGTGTGGTGATGTGGTTGTGGGAATAGTTTTTCATAGGGGGTTGGTTCTGTTGATATGATGAACTGGGTGGATGATTTTGAAGAAAGATAATAGTGTTTTTATGGGTGTTACCAAGAGTCTTTTCATTGATAACATGCAAAATATTCACCCTACATCTAGATGTTGTTGCATTATGTATCCTGAATGGGTTTTGAATGTAGAAGTAATGTAAAGTCATATTAATTTAGCAGGGATCTTCATCCTTTGAATAACTGTTACCATATTTCTTGATATGTGTCATGCTTGATAGTTTCTCAGGTAGTGATGGAATAATTAAATAATTTTTAATAATGTTTGTAATGTCTTGGGTTGGTTTGGTTAAAGTAATAGAAATGGTTAAATAAATTGGTTGGGAATGTGAAATAGGATTTGTGGATTATTGTGTGGAGTTGTGCACTTAGAGGTAGCAATGGAGGTGAAAGTGTTGTGAGTTGGTTTTTCGTCTAAGAACCCATATCTTGGGATTGAGTGTTTGGTATCATTTATATATACTTATATTTCCTTGTGATTTCTATTCACACCCCACCCTAGTTGAGAACTATATACCGAACCCCCCCTCTTCATGAGGGAGGGTGTCTTTCCCAAACATCTGGTGAGAAGTACATATGGATAGGTACCTGCTCTTTTCTACTCTCTCTTATAGGCGAGGTAGGTATTGCATAGGTTTTGATGGTTGGAGGTTTGTTAGTGAATTATATGGTGGTTGTGGTGTGGGATCCCAGGTGTCTTTAAGATGAGTTGATATGAGATGTGATTTCCCATGAGTCTTTGGGATTATATGTGATGTGCTTTCCTAGGTGTCTTTGGGATGAGATCTAATGTATTGTGAGGCCTAGGTGTCTGCATGCAAGATGTATTCTGAGGCTCGGGTGGTGTGGGTGGAATGTGTTGTGAGGCCCAAGTTTGTGAAGGTAGGATGTGATGTGGTATACAGAAGGGATGTGAGTTCCAGAACTCATGATGTTAGATGAGAGCAACATACCAGTGAGAAAGTGGTGAGGGGTACCCTATCATCGATGTGATTTATATTATATTACTTGACTTATGTTAGTTTATGATCAGGCCTTGTTGAGGTTGGATTTGGTTAGTATACCTATATAGGTTCTGCCTGGTTCTACTATTTTCTCATAGGTGCATTGGTATGCTTCTTTCACATGTGCAAGAGAGACTTTTTTTCCTACTGAGTATACTTGCATTCTCACCCTATGTATATAAAACTATTTTCAAGTTTCTTGGAGGATTTCAAAGACCATGCTGGACCCTACTAACTGCGATCATCAATAGTTGTTGATTCGCTACTTTAGCTTTACCTTTCAGTATTTACTTTGGAGAATTTATTATATTTGTATAAGTTCTATTTATACATGTATGTGGGATGGTTTGGGTTTCTATTTTTTATATGTATTGGAGTTGTTGTGAATTATTTATCTTATCTCCCTATCTTGAATCCTTATAAAGGGGAATACATCCCATATTTTTATATTTGTACACCCTTGGTTCTAGTCACCAACCTAGGACCTACTAGAGGTGGGACTCGGGGGTTATTATCTCCCTTTCTTCATTTCTAGCCCATGAGGGGTATCCTTGGAAGGAGGGGGGGGGGGGTCCTAATAGAGTGGTATCCGAGGTGATGGTTGAGAGATATGATGGAGTTTGGAGCTTGTAATAATGAGGATTTCATGAGGGTGGTATGAAAACAGTTCTAGTTGACCTTGGTGTGTGACGTAGGCCAAGGATACTGGCTAGAAAATGAGATTTTAGGGCCCCATTGATCTTGTGTATAATCTCTGAGATTTTTGAATATCCAAGTGAGATAGATCTTCTTGTAGGGTAGATACCTAGGAAAGGTACATGAATCATAATGAATTGTTTTCTTGTTTGAATTGGGTTGTTTTGTAAGGTTAAAATTTATTAAATAAAGAAAAATAATTAAAATAAATCTTAATAAGAATTATATACTACTTAGTCTTAAGAAATACTTGTTTTACTTTGAGCTATGGATCCTGGTCATTATCTGCATGTTTCTTAGGAATTTTAGGTTCAACAGGCTGATCTAGTTGATCTCTATAGGGTTTATCCTATTGATATTAATGATTAGTGGTAGAGGATTCTGTGCACTTTCCAACGATAGGTTTTAGGGAAGTATGAGGGAAATGTTTTAGATGTGGAGATTGAGAGCTAGTTGTAAGAGCTTGATATTACTTTAATTTTGATCCATTCCTCAACATAGAACTAGGTCCCTTTGTTAGTTAGTCATATATAGGGTGCTGCACATTGGTGGTGGATGCTGTATTTGGGAGAGTAGAAGGTGGAAGATGTTTTGTGGGTTTAATTCTACAAGGAGTTTCAGGAAGAGTTCCTTTCATAAACCATGAAAGTTCAGAAGAGGTAGGAGATACTCTCCCTTCAGCAGAGGATTATGTCAATGCGGGAGCTAGGAATCAAGTTAAAGGACCTTATTTATTTTTCTCTAGATCTTTTTATATATGAGGAGTCTCGTTCAAGACATCTTGAGGAGGCACTCTGTCCGTCTATCCATTATGCAGTTACTTCATTTATGTTACCAACATATCTGGAGGTTCAGAAGAGGGTAAATGTGATCAAGTGGATTCAATCTCAAGGAGGTTTACCTCAATAGGGGATCCAACGAGTTATTTAAGAGTATAGTTTTTAGATACATATCTAAGGCACAAGGAACTTTGAGGTTTTGACTGGTAGAGAGTCGACCTCAACAGCTTCCTTTCTAGATTTCTGGTGCTAGCGGTTTCTGTAATTTTCATGGGGTCTTTTCACCAGTGTGTTTTGGTTGTGGGGTTCATGTTCATCACTATATCCAGTGACCAGTAGTTCCCCAAGATCAATTTTTTAGAGGTGGATAGGTTCAGTTCCATCCTCAACAACAATTGCTAGTGAGAATGTTTGAGCAGCAGGGGAAGCATGCTTTTTATCTGCCAAGGGGTGATAGAGCAGGCAGAGGCCGACCACAGGATGTTCCTCATATTTAGGGACCGTGATCCAAGCATGGTTTTAGAGGTGGTTTTCAGCATAGAGGCATATGATTTAGGCATGGTCAATTGCATGTAGTGGAGGAAGCAGTTCCAGAGGGTTTATAGATTGTCTGAGGTATTATAAGTTTTTTTAGTAACATTGTTTGTGTCTTGTTTGATTCAGAAGCTTCACACTCCTTTGTTTCACCCTCTCTAGACTATGCGTTGGGACTATATATAGAGATAATTCTCATTCCCCTAGTGTTGAGTATGCTAGCCAGAGGCCAGAAAAACTTGTTTGATGCATGCTGGGGGTGTAGACTAACGATGGGACCACATCAGTCCCATGGGGATCTATTATTTCTATATATGAATCCAAACAATGTAATCCTAGACTTATAATGGTTATATTCCATACATTCTATTATCGACTGATTCTGGAGGAGAGTCATGTTTTCGGATGTGGATGGCCAACGAATGGTTTTCATTGGTGAGTGAGGTTGTCAGGTGGTAAGAAGGCATGTGGAGCCCCTTCTCTCCTTTTTTCCTGAGTTGTTGGTGGACGCAATGGATAATGAGATGGTAGAGGTTCCCAGGGTCATTGGGGAGTTCCTATATATTTTCCCTAAGGAGTTTGTAACAATAACCCCTCGACGTGATGTTGAGTTAGGTATAGACTTGTAGCCTGGTGCTTCTCCAATTTCGATGGCTTCTTATTGAATGACACCTTCTGAGTTGAGGGAGTTGATGATTTAGATTGATGATCTAATGTATAAGGTTTTATCCATCCTAGTGTATCATTGTGGGGTGATCCATTGTTGTTCAAAAAAAAAGTAGGACAGTGGTATGAGGTTATGTATAGACTATTAGAGGTTGAATCAGGTGATGACCATAAAACATTACCCTCTTCTAAGGATAGATGATAATTTCAACAAACTAAGAGGGGAAAGTTGATTTTCTAAGATCGATCTACGATCTGGATATCACCAGTTGAGGGTGAAGGAGGGCGATATCTTGAAGACTGCCTTTAGATGCAAGTATGGGAACTTTGAGTTTGTAGTCATACCATTCAGTGTTATATATGCACCAACCATGTTCATCGGAATTATGAATTCCATGTTCTGTGATTTCTTGGATTAGTTCATTGTTGTATTCATCTATGATATCTTATTCTACTAAAAGTCATAGGAGCATCATGCCAAGTATCTCATAACTTTCTTACATGTTCTTCGACGCTACCAGATCTATGGAAAGTTATCCAAGTGTAAGTTCTTAACATGATAGTTTCATTTCATAGGGCATGTAGTGTCTTAGTAGGGTGTCCTAGTATACCCTTCGAATGTTGAAGCAGTTCTTTCTTATGCATCACCTAAGAACGCGGTAGAGGTTTATAATTTCCTTGGTCTCATAGGCTATTATCAGAGTTTTTTACCCAATTTCTATTTATTTTTATCCCCATTGATAGGTTTGACTTGGAAATACCAAGATTTTATGTGGAGTAACCAGTGCTAGGCATCATTTGGTTTCCTGAAAGGGAGGTTGGTCAGTTCCCCAGTGCTCTGGTTGCCTGAGGAAGGGGTAATTTTTGAGGTATTTTGTGATGATTCCCATATGGGTTTGGGATATATGCTGATGTAGTAGCAAGAAGTGATCTCTTGTAGGTCTAGGGAGTTATTTCCCCATGAGTGTAAATATTCCACCCATGAACTATATCTAGTAGAAGTTGTGTTTGCGTTAAAGTTGTGGCAAAATTACATCATTTGGGAGTTCTTTGTGATCTTCACGGATCACAAGAGATCGAGGTATATCTTTTCTCAGCATGATATAAACTTATGGAAACGAAGGTGGATGGAGTTTCTTCAGGATTATGATATTGATATTTCCAAAAACTCATGAAAGGAGAATGTTTTGGATGAAACTTTGATAAGGAAGTTGTGGAAGGATGTTGTTTGGGAGTGTGAGGATGCTTGGATAGTGATGGAGGAGTTGGCATCCTTTAACTTATATGCAAGGTTAGATGGAGGTAGAGTCTATTTGTTTAAGATAAAGGTGAAATCTCCTCTGATGTAGTAGGTGGAGGAGTCTCAATGGAGAGTCTCATAGGCAGATGTGATGCACAATTATGTTGGTCATGGTGATGCTCTAGAGGGATGGCCAGAAGATGCTCAGAACCAGATGTTGTTTCATGAGAAGTTGTTTGTTTCAATGGCGATGTGAAATTTATTCCTTCATGAGTTTCATAGATCACCTTTGGAGGTACAACCAAGAGTTTCCAATATGTACTGTGGATTGAGGATGTAGTTTTGGTGGCATGAGATAAAATGGGAAGTGGTGAAGTTTGTGGTGAAATGATTGGTTTACTAAAAGGTAAATGCTGGGAATTGTGTTCTTGGTGGATTGTTGCATCATTTGAATGTTCTTGAGTGGAAATGGGATGAAATATCAATGGATTTCATCATAGGGTTACCCAGAGTTTAGAGAGGTTGTGATGTTATTTGGGTGATAGTTGATCAGTTGAAGAAATGGACCCACTTATTAGAGATCAATGAGTCGAGCACAATGGATGATTTGGATAAGAGATATGTGGATGAAGTGGTGCAATTTCATGGAGTTAAGAGGTCCAATATCTTGGATCAGGGTGCATGGTTTACCTCACAAGTCTAGAGGGGATTGAAGAATGATTTTGGCATTTAGTTACGCCTTAAAACCGGTTTCCACTCTTAGACAGATGGGAAGATAAAACAGACTATCCATACATTGGAGGATATGTTGCAATCTTTCATCTTGGACGTTAGTGGATCTTGGGTATGACACCTGCCTTTGGTAGAGTTTTATTATAGTAATAGATATCACTATTCTATTGGCATGAAACCATTTGAATATTTTTATAGAAGACTATTTCATTCTCCATTGTTCTGGATAGAGGTTGGGGATACAACTGTTCTTGGTCCCGACGTGGTGCAGAGTATGCAGAAAAGGTTCACCTTGTTCGTTAGAGGATGAAAGTAGCGCAAGACCGGTTGAAGTCTTATGCTGATTATAGGAAGAGGCCCTTGGAGTTTGTGGTTGGGGACAATTTTTCTTGATGGTTTCCCATCAACATGGTCAACAAAGGTTTGGAAGAGTAAGTAAGCTTTCTCCCAGGTTTTTGGGCCATTTAAGGTGTTGGGATGAGTTGGTGAGGTGGCGTATCAGTTGGAATTGACACCATATTTAAAGAGGATCCATGAAATACTTCACATCTCTTAGATATGTCAGTATCTTCATGATTTATCCCATGTCATTGAATGGGGAGAGTTAGATATTGAGGATGGAATGACATTTGTGGAGCAACTAGTAGAGATCCGAGATTGTCAATAGAAGGTGTTGTGTGGAATGACCATTCCTTTGTTTCGTGTGTTGTAGAGGCATGGTGGCTAGGAGTAGATTACTTGGGGTAGAGAGACACAAATTAATGCCCTATACCCAGAGTTTTTTTTAGTTTTTACTTGCTATGTTTTTCTTTATGATGTGATGTTTGAACCTTGTTGATTATGAGATGAGTTTTTTTCCATTGGTTTGTGATGTATGATAAAGTACTGACATATGAAAAGGGGAGAAACCGATTCTTAATTGATACACATTAACTATGATGTGATTAAACCCATGTAGGTGATTTAGTGTTTCCCATGGTGGATAATATTGTGACATGGATGACAAAATTACCTGATTTGTGTGTTCAAGATGATGTAGTTTGTTGTGGTTGTGTAGTGTGTTTTGTGGTCATTTGTCTTGAAGTGTCAACAAACATGATGATAAGGCATAGTTGGTAGATGTAGGAGGAGGTTTTATTGGGTGTAGAGGTTTCTATTTCATCTTTTAAATAGCACAAGGTGTTTTATTATTGAAATTTTACGTGTTTAGTTGATAACAGTGTTTCGAGTGTGATGAGATCCTTGAGAGTTATCTCAAGGGATGGTTGTTTGGACCTTTCCTCTCTTTAACTTTAGGTTGGTTTTAAATTATTGAAGGAAAGAATAGTTTGAGAGGTATCTGATTTAATAGACCATACCATATGGTCCATTACTTTGTGGGAAATCTGGTGTTTGAGGTGTCCAGGGTGGTCATGGTGACTCATTCCAATACTTTTCAAAATTCCCAGTTTTCCAATAGTGTCTCATCCCAATAGTGTATTGTGCTAGAAGTGTCTCTATAGAAGTGTCTCACCCTGTAAGTGTCTCTCTAGAACTGTCTCAACCTCGTAGTGGCTCACTAGCAGTGTCTCACCCTGGTGGTGGCTCGTTGGCAGTGTCTGACCCTGGCAGTGTCTCATCCCAGTGGTGGCTCGCTGGCGGTTGCTCGTCTGGCTGTGCCTTATCTGGAAGTGGCTCGTTGGCAGTGCCTCATCTAGAGATGCCTTATCTAGAAGTCTCTTACCTGTGGTTTCTCATATATCAGTGTCTCACTGGAGGTGCCTCATCTGGTGGTGCCTCCTAAAGCGGTAGTGCGCTGGCGGTGCCTCATGAGTAGTGTTTCCAGTTCTTCCAGTTTTTCCCTTTTTACTCTTTCTTTTATGTAAAATGGGTTTAATTAAAAATTTAAAAGACCTTGAGACCACTTCAGAAGCCATAAATTATATCTTTATTTCCTTAAGAGTCTAGAGGCTTTGAAATGGTCAAACTGTATGGTCTTGGCTAGATCCACCTTTAATGGAAAATAAAAACTATATCTAATCTTGTGGCTTGGATCAGGTCATCCAAAAGCTGAGATATATTCCCCCTTATTATTTCCTAATTGATTTCTCTTTCTATAGGATGTACCAAATACCTATTACCATTAGATTCTTTTTTCTAGGATGCTGCAGTTGGTTTGTGATTCTCTAGAGGGTTACCTACCGTATGTCCGCCCCTGTTTTTGGTTCAACCAAGAAGTACCGATCCTCCTTCTTCTAGGTAGGATTTACTTCTTATTTATTAATTTTAAATCAGGAGGGATGGGTATATAGATGTTTTTTCTTGTGAAATATTTGATTCTATATTAATAAATATAATGGAATTGGTTAAAAAAATCAATATACAAAGGATGTGTAAAGTGATGCATGATCTTACTATGTGATTGATGTTGCTAATATTGTGATTTGTATGGGATGACTACCCACTGAAAATCATGTTCATTGGGGGTCATTGTTTTTTAAAATGAATGGTTTATGGAATTAATGTTTTTTTTTCTGTTGAATGCTTATAAAAATTGGTTAACTATATATATTTAGCCAATAAATGGATTCCCCAGGATCATACAATTTCTATGATAACACCCTAAATTAACACGTGGAATTAAATAAGGTATGCCTTATCAAATATGAAAATATTTTTTCCTTGGTACACGTGGTGATGTGGTTGTGGGCACGATTGTGCATAGGGGGTTAGTTATGTTGATATGATGAACATGGCGGATGAGTTTGAAGAAAGTTAGTAGTGTTTGTATGGGTTGTTTTTTAGAGTCTTTTCATTGATAACATAAATAAAGATTCACCCCATATCTAGAGGTCATGGTATGATATATACTAAATGGGTGTTGAATATAGAATTAATGTGAATTTTTGTTAATTTTCCAAGGATATTCATCCCCTAAATGGATTTTATCATGTTTCTTGATATGGGTTGTGCCTGATAGTTGCTCAGGTAGTGATGGAATGAATAAATAATTGTTAATAATGTTTGGAATGTCTTAGGTTGGTTTAGTTAACATAATGGAAATGGTTAAATAAATTTCCTAGGAATGTGAAATGGGATTTGTTTCTTATTGTGTGGTGTTGTACACTTAGAGGTATTAGCAAAGGTGATAGTGCTGTCTGTTGGTTTTTTGTATGAGAACCCATAGGTTGGGATTGAGTGTTTGGTATCATTTATATATACTTATATTTACTTTTGATTTCTATTCTCACCCCACCCTAGTTGAGAACTATGGGTCAAAAAACCCCATCTCCATGGGGGAGGGTTTCTTTCCCAATCATCTGGTGATGAGTAAAAATGGATGAGTACCCAGCATTTTCCAATCTCTCTTCCAAGAAAGGTAGGTATTTCACATGCCATGATGGTCGGAGGTCTGTTAGTGCATTATATGGTGGCTGTGGTGTGGTACCCTAGGTGTATTCAGGATTATTTGAGATGATACGTGCTTTCCCAAGTGTCTTTGGTATGATATGTGAAAGGTTCTGTCATGGACTCTTTCAAATGATGTTCGATTTCGGGTTACTTAGGTGCAGTAGAGTGGCTGCCCAAGGTCGTCTCTCAAAGGAGGAAGCAAATTATAACAATTTCTTAAAGGTATTCTAAAAATAAAATAAAAGAGAATAAAAACACTACTTGTAAGTATGAGGTGTTGTTTATCATTTATAAAACTAGAAGAAGTTTGCAGTAAGGAGATTACAAGAAGAAGTTTGTAGTAAGGAGATTACATTTTTTTGTTTTTTATTTTTGAAATGAAATTCGATTAAAAATACACAACAAGAAGATGTTTTTTTAGACAATATTTAAAAGGAGTAATAGATATAACTATACCAATTAACTCAATTATTTATCATTATAATTTAAATTAACATTAAATTAATTATGATCCCTTAATTTTTTAAATCCTGAACCCTACGATAATTAACTTTACCACAAAGATGAAGTGAATTTAGCCCTAGGCTAACTTCGGAACATGCAATCATAGCACCCTGCTTTGATTGATTTTCTAAGGTTAGCTTATGGTCAGTGGTAAATTAATTCATATTTACATTTTGGATAATGAGGATGAATTGTGTTTAGGGAATATATTTTAACTCTACAAACTTATCCCATGTGGTCTTGTATTACCGATTAAGTTTGCGTTCTCACAATTTACACAAAATCTCGACCTCGTGTGATTTGTGTTTATTATTCAATTTCTTGATTAGTTTCATTTAAATTGAAAAATAAATTAATATATAATATTAAGTGAATTATATTTTCTCATTGATTCAAAATAAATGAATGAATACGGTTAGAGGTAGATTGATTACTAAGAAAACTACTATTCCATGGGTGGTGTTGTCATTGTGGAGACATTTTTCATGAGCAAAGGATTGAAAGGGTAGAACCCAATATAATCTCCAATATTGATTCCAAACCAATTAATAATATTAAAAGAAGAATAAATTTTAACAAAATAGAAGAAAATAGAAGAAATAAAATAATAACAAAGAAGTTTATTATACAAATGAAAACATTACAACATGATGAAGAGAAGAAGGCTTCGACGAGGGGAACCTTGCTTCAAGAGACACCCCTATTACAATGGTTATAGAATTTGGTTGAAACCAATTATAATCTATATAAAATCTCATAATGAACGTCCAAACCCCTCCAAATGATAAAAACACTAATTTATATAGTGGAGTGGAGGCTAGGTTACAAGTGGTTTCAAGTGTGAATGGGGAAATTCGGCCAAATATTTTAATCCAAATTGAACCGCCCATTATACCACCAAAAATCGTTAATCATATCTCCTTACATACAGATGATTTATGAGAAATTTAATCCTAGATCTCATCTAAAAATTTGGGCTTAATACAAGCACGGATGAATAATTTATGGCCCAAATACAGAACCCATGTCCATTCTAGAGAGTCCAGCCCACCATTGACTTAATGGTCCATTTACTCCATCCAAATGCACTATTTAGATATAGTGTTATGAAAAAAATATTTATAAAATTAAGTTAGGAACACTTTTAAAAAAATTTAAGTTTATATAAGTCATATTAAAATATTTATGTGCGAAATACTACAGTGCATTTTAAAAGGGTAAAACTTGAATTTTCGTCAAATTTTCAAATGAATGATCTAATCCCAAATATTTCATAAATGAATATATTTAGCACAATTTTAAGAAATTATTTCATTGATAATCAATCAAATATTAAACAAAATAGTGTTTTATCAACTCCCTCACACTTACCCTTTTTCACTTCTGGGAAAAACCTCATATCAAGTAAACATCAATATCAAATCAATTTTTTTTAAAACACATATTCTTGAGATCCAAAAATTCCACACCAAGAAACAAAAGATATAATTCCTCATAAAAAACCATTATTTCAAGTTCTCCATTTATATTATTCAATATATTTCCACTTCATTTATCCTCCCATGCACAAAACACTTACCTCACTTGAATTTTCTCTTATCACACAAATGTCAATTTTTTAGCAATGTCTTTCTCATCCAAACTCATACACGGGTCACTATAGGCTTGATAAATTACTACATCTCCACATAATATGAGTTAGGAAATATATTTATCATGAGGAATTTTCAGGGTTGTTCTGTGGATTTTGGTTGGTAGGATTAAGATGTGAAAAAATTATAAGGCTGAATGAGGGGGGCTTGACTCTTTTTGAAGAAAAATTGAATTAATCTAATTTTCACTTAAACATGGTCTTCTACTCAATCCCCATAGCATCAATTCATGTTCATCATCCTGAAAAATAAATGAATGTTCACACCAATCAACATTTCAGCAGTAAAAATGTCAATCTTCTCAAGAATTATTTTATTGAAAGCTCCAGATAGGCACAAATTTCTTTCCCTACTAGAAGCTCCAGAAAGGAACAACTTCAGTTATCCTGAAAGCTCTAGAAAAGGAACAACTTTCAATATAATGATTTTAGTTAGTATCAAACACATATCTTCAGAATTTAATTTTCTACCCAAAGTATCACATAATCTGGAAGCACAACACAATACAACTTCCCCCACACTTAAGTTCAACTAGATTATGAAATTTCACTTCAAGAGTTTGTTGGATAGGGAAAATTGGCTTGTAATGTGGCTAACCTAACAGAATGTTCATGGATTCTAAGGTATAAAAAGATTAAATTTTCAAAGTAGGACATTATAAAAAATTATTCTCTGAAATAGGGGCTTTAATACCAAATGAATTCCTCAATCATTTAAAACATAAGTACCTCAAACCCTCAAGTTTTGATAAGAATAAATCAAATTTTGGTTAAATCAAGCATGGTTTGGTTCTCTCAAGATGTGAGGTGAATGTGAATAATATGAAAATAATGGTTCAGAATCCTCAAAGTAAAGTGATTTTAAATACAAGGACAATGATATGTGGTATGGGATTCAAAATTCAGAGTACTTTTTCATGAAATTACTAAAGATTTGAACTTGAAACAAAGTTATTTTCAGCCTTCATTTAAGCTCGGTTTCAATGGATAAATGGTTTTACTTATTGATATGGATCTCAAAATGGTTATGAGAATAATTTTATCTCAAAAGATTCAAAAACACAAAAAAAATTGAAAAATAAACACACAAAATTTAAAAAACACACAATTTTTTCGTTGTTGTTTTTTTAAATCATTGAAAAAATAGGAAAACAATTGAAATTACTAAACTAAAAGGTTCCCTCCCCCATGGTTAAAATATTTCATTGTCCTCAATATGAACCAATGATATGATATATTAATATGAAATGTATAATTTTAAATTGGAAAAAGAATAAAAAAGTGAAAGGGTTAGGAACAGCCTAATATGCTCAAGTGATGATGGGGTCATGCAGTGTGATGAAATCCACTGCATCAGTAGTAATTCCCTCAATATATTTCTTCAAACTTTTCCCATTGAATGTAAATCTCCTTTAAGTTTCCTCTTGTGTGATCTAAAATACACCATAAGGAAAAACATTAGTCATAACATAAGGACCTAACCACATAGAAAGAAACTTACCAAGCATCAGCTTCAGTCATGAACTATAGAGCAAGACTTTCTCTCCAACTTGAAATTACATTTTCTGGATCATTTTTTCATGAGATGCTTTTGATATTTCCTTGCAGAGCCTTGAGTTCTCATATAAAGACAATCGAATCTCCTCAAGCTCTTGAATTTGCAGCTTTCTTTGGATTCTAGCTTAGGCTAAATCCAAGATGCATTTCTTTATATCCCAATAAGCTCAATGATCAACTTCTACAGGGATATGACATGCTTTCCCAAAAACAATCCGAAACAGGGACATACCGATGGGAGTTTTTTATGTTGTCCTATATACCCATAGTGCATCATCCAAGCACTTGCTCCAATCCTTCCTATTTGGCTGCATAGTTTTCTCCAAAATTTGTTTCAACTCATGATGTGAAACCTCAGCCTGGCCATTTTTTTGGGGGTGGTATAGTGTTGATATTTTGTGTGTCACCCCATAATTCTGAAGGAGGGAAGACAAATTCCGATTGTAGAAGTGTGTCCTTTGGTCACTGATGATGGCCTTTGTTACTCCAAACCTGCAAAAAACTTGTTCTTGGACAATGTCCACAACAACATGAGAATCATCAGTTCTGGTGGCCTTAGCCTCCACCCACATAATCAATGACAACCAAAATATATAGGAAACCAAATGAAATAGTAAAAGGACCCATAAAATAGATTCACCATACATCTAAAATTTCATAGAATAGTATATCATATCTCCTAGAAATGTTTCCCATGTGTTGGAAACGTGAGCATGAATTACAATACACATGAGAATCATGGAATAAGCTAGGAGAATATAATATAGAGTCTAAAACTTTCCTAGCTGTCCATTGGGGTCCAAATTTTACCCCACATGAAACTGTATGATAGAATTGTAGAATAGACTAAAACTCATGACCAGGAACACACCTCCTAATAACTTGGTCACTACACATGCGCCATAAGTAGGGATCTTCCCATACATAAAATATTGACTCACTTTTTAACTTTTGGACTTGATGTTTCTTTAAATTTGTAGGGATTTCGGATGCAACAAGTTAGTTCACTAAATCCGCATACCAAGGATGCATACCTGAGATGGAATAAAGATGATCATTGGGGAAAGTGTCCCAAAGTGGTACCTGGTCCAAGGTGTCATCCTCTAGTGTGTGAGTAAGCCTACTCATGTGGTCCGACACCAAGTTTTCTGACGCCTTTTTGTCATTTATCTCAATGTCAAATTCTTGAAGAAGGAGCATCCATCAGATTAGCCTGGGCTTTACGTCTAGCTTCTTCAAGAGGTACCTCAAAGCAGAATGATCAGAAAAAAACTACTTTAGATCCCAATAAATATGAATGGAATGTATCTAAAGAAAATATTACAATAAGAAAATCCTTTTTCATGGTTGTGTAGTTTTATTGGGATGAATCTAGTGTCCTCGATTCATTGGCAATCACATGTGAACATCTTTCCACCCTCTGAGTTAAGACAGCTCCAACTTTGAAGTTGGAGGCATCACACATAAGCTCAAAAGGAATTCATCACCGTGGAGGCTGTATGATCGGTGGAGTGGTTAGAAACTTATTTAGATCATAAAATGAAGTCATGCAAGAATCATCAAACACAAAATCAGAATCCTTTTGAAGTAATCGCGACATAGGAAGAGCAATCTTACTAAAATATTTGATGAAGTGACGATAAAATCCTGTATGCCCTAGGAAAGATCTAACATCACACACACATGAAGGATATGGTAAGGATGAAATAATGTCTATCTTAGATCTATCAACCTCTATCCCATGTTTTGACACTACATGCCCCAATACAATGCCATGATCTACCATGAAATGACACTTTTAAAAGTTCAAGACTAGATTCTTCTCAATAAAATGATTCAATACCTTTCCCAAACTAGAGATACAATCATCAAATGAAGACCCATACACTGTAAAATCATCCATAAATACCTCCATGCAGGTCTCAATAAAATCCAAAAAAAACTCACCATGCATCTCTGGAAGGTACCTGGGGCGTTGAAAAGTCCAAATGGAATCCTTCGGTAGGAAAATGTACCGAATGGACAAGTTAATGTTGTCTTATCTTGATCCTCTGGAGAAATAGGAACATGAAAATATCCAAAAAATCCATCCAAGAAATAGTAGTGTGTTTTATCAGCTAGTATCTCATGCATCTGATCGATAAATGGGAGGGGGAAATGGTCTTTACGAGTGGACTAATTTAGTTTCATATAATCAATACACACGCGCCAACTGTTTTGCACCCTAATTGGAATTAACTCATCTTTCTCATTTTTAACAACTGTAACACCACTTTTATTAGGCACAACCTGAATAAGACTCACCCAATGGGAATATAAAATGGGATAGATTATACCAGCCTCAAGAAAATTATCAACCTATTTTTTAATAACTTCTAGAAGGGTTGGATTGAGTCTTATTTTTGGTTGCCTCACTGATTTAGCCCCATCCTCCAAAAGAATCCTATGCATGCAAATGGAGGGGCTAATACCTGATATTTCAGCCAAGGTCCACCTGATTTCCCTGATATTCTCCCTCAAAAGATTCAAAAGTTTTTCTTCATGTTCAAAAGGGATATTTTTATCAATGATAATAGGTAATTTCTCACCACTCAACAAGTATGAGTATTTGAGATTTGGTGGAAATTTCTTGAGTTCCAATGTAAGAGGGTAGTGTATGGATGAAGAAATTGAAGGAACTTAAATATGTGCACAATAAACATGAGTATCAGAATAGAAATCATCATAATCAGAGAATAAAGCATCAAATCCATCAGCATACTCAATAGCCATGTCATAATCAGAGTTCAAATGATCAGAATATGATTCTATTTGAAAATAAAATCTAAGAGAGTATCGTACATTAGAAATAGGTGTGGAATTACTCTTATACATCAAACTAGAACCAATAATAATAATATCCCTAATCATAGGACAATCAAATTCCATGGGGTTTGTATTTGGTGGTTCAAATTGGGAGATAAAAAATGCAGAATGGTCCTTGGAGGGGTACTTCATGGAGTCCATAACATTAAATATAACAACTTTATCTCCAGAATCCATGGAAAGTGTACCCTCATTGACATTTATGACATTTTTTTAGTTTTGAGGAAGGGTCTACCTAAGATAATGGGATCATGATAACTTATCTGATCATCCTCCATGTTAAGCATGTAGAAATCTACTAGAAAGATCATGTCTCTTACCCGGACAAGTACATCCTCAAGAACTCCCACTGGATATGCCATAGCTCTATTTTCCAACTGCACCACTACTCTTGTCAGCTTCAGGTCACCAACCTGCAAAGAAGAGAATACAGAGTGAGTAATCACATTTATGGAAGCCCCCAAATCACAAAGAGCCTTAGAAAAGTGAAACTCCCCTATGGTGCATGGTATGGTGAATATACCTGGATCATCACATTTTGTTAGCATTACTAGAGTTGGTGTAATGAGTGTTGACACATTCCTTCCAAGATCGATCCTCTCATTTCCCTTGATCCCACTTTGATTGGTAAAAAGTTCTTTTAAGAATTTGGCATACCTTGGTATTTATTTAATTTCTTCAAGTAAAGGGATATTTATCTCCACATGCTTGAATGCGTCCAAAAATTCTTTTTTGCATCACCTCCTCAACCATCTTCTTGGTTTGTAAAACACTTTTTTGGAAATGGAAGGGGTTTAGAAGGAACATCAACAATATTTTTCTTACCTTTATCTTTCTCTTTTGGTTGCTCTTCAACTGGTATTGAATGGGGATTCTAGGGATTTGAGGTGAATCCCGGTGGAACGATAGGTGCATATGTATCAGTTGTTTGCTTCCCACTTCTCAGTGTGATGGAACTAACATTCCCCTTAGGATTTGGATTATGTTGGGATGGTAGATTTCTATAATTCTTACTTACCAATTCATGGAGGGTAGTGGAAATCTACATCATTTGAGTCTTCAACTCTGTCTACTCCGAACCTTGACTCTTTAGCTCATTCTATTGATTAAGAACAATTTTCTTCAAAAGGTCATCAGTGTTAGAATATACCTTGGGTGGGGGATTCCCTTGTTGCTGGCTTGTTGATGCTTGGGATTCAAATCTCCTTTGAGGTTGTTGGAAACCCTACTGGAAAGGAGGAGGCTGCTGGAAGTTTTTTTGAAAAGGGGGCCTTTGTTGTTGTCCAGAGCTATACCTCATGTCTTATTAATCTTTCCACCCTTGTTTGTATGCTGGTGTAAAGGAATAAAACTTCTTTTGGGGATATGGTTGTTGTTGTTGCTGATATGGTCTCCCAGGGAATACTGTTGTGAAATCCTCTGTCTCTTGTAGTTTTGGGAAATAGTCAGTTGGGTGGCTTGTCTCAGTAAAAATGCCACAAGGCCTTGAAAGAGGGGGTTGGGATGTCTTTTGTGCCAAATCAATCTTCCTCACCAAAGTTGTCAATTCTTCCAACTTGGTATCAATCAAATTACTTTCAAGAGAAGATGGAATTACCTGATGTACTCCCCTGACATGTGGTGTACCTCGATCGACAAATTGTTCAGAGTTTTGGGATATTTTGTCGATAAATGCACGTGAAGCTACTGGTGTCTTTTCCACCAATGCTCCTCTAGATACAACATCCACCATTCTCCTCTCCATAGGTGTGAGTCCTTCGTAGAAGTATTGAATGAGGAGTTACTCACTGATTTGGTGATGTGGGAATCTTGCACACAACTTCTTGAATCATTCCCAGTACTCATACATTGACTCCCATTGGGCTTGATTGATCCTAGAGATATCATTATGAATTTAAGTGGTCCTTGATGATGGAAAAAATATCAGCAATAAAAGATGTTTCAAATTGTTCCAACAAGTTACATCTTCAGGTTGTAAATAATACATCCAATCTTTCGCAGCTCCATCATGTGAAAATGGGAATGCTCTTAGTTTGATTTGATCTTTAGAAACATTTATGGGTTTAAGGGTTGAGAAAACCACATTAAATTCTTTAAGGTGTTTATTGGGATCCTCACCAGAGAGGCCATGAAATTTTGGAACATGTGAATAAATCCAGATTTCAGTTCAAAGTCTGATTCGAGATTCGGGTATGCAATACAATTTGGTTGATAGTTAATATCAGGTGAAAACAATTATCTAATAGTTATATTAAGTTAATTTCCATTATTTTTAGCCATTGGTTCTTATTTTATTTTTGAATTTGAATTTCTTCCAATTTCAATGATATTGGAGTGGACTAATTCTCTAACTGTTTGAATGTTGAAACTTCCCGTAGACTGAGAATGTCTGATTCGAGCCCTAAGGATGCATTCAATATCAGGGTCAAGATCTAAGAGATATTCTGGATTATTTCATGTCATAAATAAAATAAAAATGAAAATAAGGAAATTTTACCATAGTAAAATAAAAACTAGAAGTTTGAGTTGATGTTCTAAACAAAAGTAGAAGAAAATTAAAGAAGAAGAAGAAAAAAAATTCAGATTGGGTAAAGAAGGAAGAAAGAAGAGAGAAAGAGAGTAAAATGTAAAATAAAATAAATACCTATAATTGGTTGAAATAATTACATACCTCCCTGGAAATGGTTCCAATTTTAAAGGCACTATCATGGGTTCTTTCAAATGATGTTTGGTTTCGGGTTACTTAGGTACAACAGAGTGGCTGACCAAGGTCTTCTCTCAAAGAAGGAAGAAAATTATAACTTCTTAAAGGTATTCTAAAAATAAAATAAAAGAGAATAAAAACACTACTTGTAAGGATGGGGGGTTGTTTATCATTTATAAAAATATAAGAAGTTTTTTGGAAGAATATTTCATTTTTTTGTTTTTATTTTTGAAATGAAGTTCGATTAAAAATAGACAACAACAAGATGTTTTTAGACAATATTTAAAAGGTGTAATCGATCTAAATCTACATATTAACTCAATTACTTATCATTATTATTTAAATTAAAATTAACTTAATTATGATCCCTTAATTTTTTAAATCTATAACCCTACGATAATTAACTTTACCACAAAGATGAAGTGAATTTAACCTTAGGATAACTTTAGAACATGAAATCGCAGCACCCTGCTTTGATTGATGTTCTAAAGTTAGCTTATTGTCAGTGGTAAATTAAGGAAATTTTCCATTCTGGATAATGAGGATGAATTGTGTTTAGGGAATATATTCTAACTCTACAAACTTATCCTGTGTGGTCTTGTATTACCGATTAAGTTTTCACTCTCACAATTTACACAAAATCTTGACCTCATGTGATTTGTGTTTATTGTTCAATTGCTTGATTAGTTTAATTTAAATTGAAAACTCAGTTAATAGATCATATTAAGTGAATTAAAATATCTCATTTATTCAAAATAAATGAATGAAGAAGGTAAGAGGTAGATCAATTACTAAGAAAACTACTCTTCCATGGGTGGTGTTGTCATCATGGAGACATTTTGCATGAGCAAATGATTGAAAGGATATAACCCAACTCATATCCACTATTGATTCCAACAAAATTAGGAAGATTAATAGAAAAATAAATTTGAACAAAATAGAGGAAAAGAGAAGAAATAAAAGAATATCAAAGAAGTTTATTACACAAATGAAAACATTACAACATGATAAAGATAAGAAGGCTTCGATGAGGGGATCCTTTCTTCAAGAGCTACCCCTCTTAAAATGGTTTGAGAATTTGGGTGAAACCAATTCTCCTATACCTCAAATCTCCTAATTCACGTACCAACCCCTCCAAATAATAAAAACACTAATTTATATAGTGGAGGGTAGGCTAGGTTATAAGTGGTTTCAAGTGTGAATGGGGAAATTCAGTCAAATATTTTAATCCTACATGAACTACCAATTTGACCACCAAAACGCATGAATCAGCTCTTCTTCCAGAAGGATGATTTGTGGAAAATTTAATTCTATAGCTCCTATAAATTTTTTGGATTAATATAAGTACGGATGAAGTCTTTATGTCTCAAATATAGAACCCATGTCCATTCTAGAGAGTCCATCCCACCATTGACTTAATGGCCCATTTACTCCATCAAAATGCACTCGTTAGCTCTGTTGTCCTGAATAAAAGTTGTATAAAATTAAGTTAGGAACACTTTTAACATTTTTTTAGTTCAAATAATTCATATTAAACTATTTATGTGCGAAATACTACAGTGCATTTTAAAAGGGTAAAACTAGAATTTTCATCAAATTTTCAAATGAATGATCTAATCCCAAATATTTCATAAATGAATATATTTAACACAATGTGAGTAAATTATGTCATTTATTATCAATAAAATATTCAACAAAATAATGTTTTATCAAGATGTTATGCGATTTCCTAGGTGTCTTTAGGATGCGATGCGATGCATTGTGAGACCGAGGTGTCTGCGGGTGGGATGTGATGTATAGTGAGGCCCATGTGTCTTCAAGAGGGATGTGTTATGAGGACCAGGTGTGTGTATACATGATGTGTTGTGAGGCATAGGTATGTGTGGGTAGGATGTGATGTGGTATATGGAAGGTATGGGAGAGCTAGGACGTATGATGTTGGAAAAGAGCAGCATACACTGGGAAATTGGTGTGGGGTAACCTATCATAGATGTTATTTATATTATATTACTTGACTTGTGTTAAATAGTGAGTGTGCCTTGGTGAGGTTGGGTATGGTTAGTATACCTGTTTAGGTACTGTTTGGTTCTACTACTTTCACACAGGTTCATTAGTATGCTTCTTTCACATGGGCATGATAAAATTTGGTTTTTCTACTGAGTATTATTTTATACTCACCCTACGTATATAATTTTTTTAGGTTTACAAGATGATTTCACAGACCATGCTAGACCTTAATAGCTCGGATCCTTGACAATTTTTGATTCTCTACTTTAGCTTTACCTTTAGGTATTTACATTAGAGACTTTATTGTATTTTTAAAATTTCTATTTAAAAATTCATGTGGGATGGTTTGGGTTTCTATTTTATATATGTCTTGGAGTTTTTTTGGATGATTTAAATTATCTCCAAATATTGTTTTCTTATAAAGAGAAATGCCTCCCATATTGTGGTATTTTCACACCCTTGGTTTTAGTCCCTAACTCTAGGCCTACTGTAGGTGGGAATCAGGGGTCAATATCTCCCTTTCTTCATTTATATCCTAAGAGGGGTATCCATAGAGGGAGGGGGGTCATGACACTATGTATGTATACCATTTATCCACATGATATGTAATTTACATGAAATGTCAAATAATTAAATAATGGGTACCTTCAATGAATGACACACTAATGTATGTTAAATTATGTGGTGTGTAACAATTTTAATGCATGTAGAGTACATGATGTGTAATGACCATACATGACATGCAGTTCTTGATAATTATAGGTGCAATGAAAGTTCTTATTGAGGTTGATACCGACTTAACAATTGTCTGATTCGATTGACCATTCACATATTTTACAAGATGTAAACGTCTTGACCAATGAAAATTTTCCCAATAATATTGAAAAATAAGGTTGTTAAAACCAAGAGAAACTCTTTTTATATGGAATTTATAATTAATTTAAATAGATCATAAGAAAGAATACCTTAGTCTTGAGATCTTTCTTTATTGAAGATGTTTATTGTCTAAAAATATTTTTGGTTAACCGTTGTTTCTTTTGTAGGATTGAAGTGCATAATCCATCTAGAAGTGATCTACAAATGAACCTATAATATCTGAAAAATGATAATGTATTATTTGGTGATAGTGAAATAGATTGATTATCTTTTGGTGTTTATCTTGATCACTGGGATGATTCATTCATGATTGAAGAATTTTCCTTGAAATCTCATTCTTGAGATGATAAATGAGGAAGGAAAATCTCTAGAGTGTTCTTTAGTCTCGAGAGAGAGAGAAATCTAGATATTGATGTGAACAAAAATTCTAAATTTTTATCAATCTCTACACAATATACATATTCATCCATTTATATTGATAGTGTCAGGTTTAATAATTTTATTTAATTTCACAAAGACCCTTAAATAATATATTAAACCTTATATGACCCCATTCCAAGTAATAATAATAATATTACTTTATCATGTCATGCACTCACTGGAGCAATGATAATTATTATTTTACTAACTTAAAAATCAATATTTATTACCATACATTATCTTTTTCCACTATCCCACCTCATCATTTATCAAATACCTGAATAAATAAATATTTTATATATTTTTAATTAAATAATTACCTTGAAAATAAATATTTATTTAATTTACGTGATTAATAAATATTGAATAATATTATTACTCAAACTTGAGAATAATATTTATTCAAATAATTAAATTCAAATATAATTTAATTGAGATCATCATAAACACTTAGTGTGTGACCCTCTAAGATTCTTTATCATCATTATTAGGATGTTTTTCCTAAAGTACAAGATTTATATATAGAAATGGGCTAAGAAAACCAAGATAAATAAGTCAATGTTGCAAAATTAGCAAACACATATGAGTGTTTACTGTGTAATATAATCACATTATCATGATATCTCATCAAGCATGTTGCACACCCTTGACATCAACATATATTTTTGATACATATTTCTTTAACTATCCAAAAATAAAATCATCATTATACCATAGAAATATAATTTAATGTAAAAAATCTATTTCAATCAAATGGATGAGATATCAACCTCCATAAATATGGAAGGGAGAAATCCTTCCTCGACTTATTCATTAATAACATTCCATTCGTGATGCACCCAATGCACCCTACTTCCCATGAACACATGGAATTAAAATTTGGGTCATTAAATCTAATAACATGAGGTATGACATGCATTAATTATATTCTTAAAGTCTAAGGACTATTATGCATACTCATAGATAAAAATATCTGATGAAACATAAACATGAAAAATTCATACTGGTGGGTTTGTTCTCATAATCTCCCATCTTGGAGATTACAAAGTAAAAACTTTACGAGATAAAGTCTCAGATGCTTATGAGTACTAACACTTGATAGTAAACATACTATGTGACCCATCATATAATGTTATCTAACTATATAATAATGTTTAAGAATATCTTCATGGCATTTTAAGGTTCTCATCATAGCGGGGAACCGCTATTCCCTTATCAATGTGATAGATACCCTGGGAAATTATTACATTAAAGTCACATGGAAATATGGATTATATATAATAAGAAATTTTAATTAATATACATGTAATCAAAATTAAAAAAGTTAGTTCTATAACACCAAATCTAACAGACTCCCACCTGGACTAGAGCTGAGTGATAATGACTTTTGGTTTATTAGACCTTATATAATGATCATGTTTCTATTAAGTTATGGATTTAGTTAAGGGATTCACCATGTTGTCTTCCATGGAGAATATTCTCATTGTAACTTCACCTTTTTGATAAAAATACCTCAAGAGATGATATTTCTAAAGTATGTGCTTCATCTGTTGATGTTATCTTCGATCATTTGAAAGATCCATCACTACAATATTATAAAAATTGAGTCTGATAGGATCTTTACTATTGGGAATTACATCAATATCATAGATGAAGTTAAATATCCAAGATTCTTATTTAGATACCTAAAAATCCACAATATAATCAAACTCTACTATAGAATCTGCAAAAAAACTTTCTTTGAGATCTTCCATATCATGACACCTCCATTGAGAGTAAAGATATATCCCGGCTATGATTTTAGATCATCTTGATCAGTTTGGAAACTATAATATTCATATACTCTAATTACTAGCTCCCCATATCATCCATAAACTAGGAAAAAATCCTTATTTCACCGTAGATACTTTAGAATAGTCTTGACTGCCATCCAATAGAGGTTAAATGCACTAGCTTGACATATTCCTACTATTCTTAAGGTGTAGGTGTCATCTAGCCTAGTAAATAACTTATCATACATGAATAACCCAATTGATAATGTGTATATAATACTTTATATCTTTTTTTTCTTCATGTGTATATGGAAACATTTTCTTGGAAAGATGAATTCCCTGTGACACTAGAAACAATACACTCTTAGATAGTTCCATACTAAATATCTTCAGTATCTTATCAATATATGTACTTTGACTTAGACCAAGCAGTATATTAGTTATATCATGATGGATATTGATCCCATAAATATATGCAACTTCACCTAATTCGTTTATAGATAATCATGTGTTCAACCAAGCTTTAACATACTGTAATATTGGTATTTCATTTCCAATAAGTAGTATGTCATCGATGTAAACTATTAAAAAATTATTGCACTCCCACTAAATAGTTTATATACAAAAGGATAATATTCATTCATTATGAAACTGAATTCATTTATTTCTTCATCAAAATAAATATTCCATGAACTAGATTATTCTTAATCCATAAATGGATCCCTATAATTTTTATACCTTGTTTTAATCCTTTGGAGTCACAAACACTTCGGGTTGTTTCATATAGAAATATACCTAAAGGTTTTTGTTAAGGAATGATTTTTTGACATCAATTTTTCAAATATCTTATTCATTGTAATATATTATGAAAAGTAGAATTCAGATGGATTTCAGCATAACAACTGGTGAAAAGTTTTCATCATAGTCTATAACTAAATGTTTGTTTGAACCCTTTTGAAACCATTCATGAATTATAAGTACTGACTTTCCCATACATATCCAGTTTCTTCTTGAATACCCATTTTCAACTAATAGTATTTACATCCATAGGAGGATCTACCAAAATCTATACTTGGTTCTCGTATATGGAATTCATTTCACAATTCATATATTTTTTCCATTTATAAACTTTTATGACACTTACTAGTTCCTTGTAGGTTATAGGATCATTATTATAAACTAATAACGAGTCACCATCCTCGATGACTAGAAAACCATATCTTTCAGGTTTTCTAAACTCTCTTTTACTTTTACACAGTGCTTGTGTCTTCAGAATGTCTTTTTCTATGGAGCCTTTCAAAATCTCTTACTATGCCAAATCTTGTATACCCTAAGCCTATAATTAATCAATTTTTATTTTTATCTTACAATCTCTTTTATATATATGCTGTATATAAAGGAATATAGTATATCTTTCCATAATTTCCTTTTTTTCTGAGGGGTTGTATAGGTAATATACCCTTGTTTCCTTGGGGTATCCTATAAAGGTACAATTTCTGCCTCAGGGTGAAAGTTGTTTTAGAAGTGTCCCTAAAAAATGCTTCACATCCCCATACATGTAAGTACGACAACAAAAGTTTCTTTCCACTCCATAATTGGCATAGAATACTATCTTCTACTTTATTTGGAACCTATTTTAGTATTTGTGATGCTGTCTATAATGTGTATCCCCAAAAGGATAATAGAAGAATCACATGAATCATCATTAATCATACCATATTAAATTTGGTATAGTTCCTCATTTCACTTACACAATTACATTGTGGTTTATAAGGTGGAGTGAGTTGGGATAGAATCCCAAACTCACATATATAATCAATTAGGACTTGATTAATAAATTCCCCCATGATCTAAGCATAGTTTCTCAATATTATTACTAAGTCATTTATCAAATTAATTCTTATATTATTTGAATCTATCAAAGAAATCTAACTTACACCTCATTAAGTAAACATATCCATATCTACTAAAATAATTAGTTAAAGTTACGATGCATGAGTACACAAACCTTGGTTCAATTCGAAATGGTCCACACATATCAGTATAAACTAATTCAAGAAACTCTCTGAACCTTTCACATTTTATACTAAATAGGTATTTACTCATTTTACTTGTAAACATGCATAACATAAACCAATTTGTTTTAGTTCAAAGGAATCAAAATATCCATATTGGTGTAATTTTGTAAAATGGGTTTTTTACATGACCTATAATGCAATTCCATATTTATGTGGGGTATGATTCATGTAAACTAGTTTTGTTATCGATTTCCCTTACTTGGTTTGTGCAATGCATCACATAATGATTGTTATTTAAATATTCCTTACTATAACATATGATTTATTTATAAAATAAGAAAAATTTATTCAATAAAATGAAAATAAATCCGTATTCATCATGTTTGGATACAAATATAATTTTTTTGGTGACTGAAGACACATAATAACAATATTTTAAAACCAAAATAATTCCCATCAGCAACATGAGGTCATAGTCCCCAATAACCACATCTGAAAGTCTAGATCTGTTGGATGATCATAGATCTACCCCACCCCATGAAATATTTCATAATATAATTATTTACTATATTTGAATACATATGTGAGAACCACATGATGTATCTAATACCCAATTTGTAGAAATAGATAAATTTCACTCAATAAAAAATTCACTTAAAACTTCCCCTTGCTTCTTTTCCTAGGTGAAATTTTTCTTCTTGTGGACCTTATTTCCACATGTGAAATAGATAGCATCCTGTTACCTTTATTTCCCCTTGATTCTTATCTTCTTATAAGGGTATTGTAAATAATCTTTAGACTTAGAGCTCCATTTCGAGCCTCTCCTTTTATTCACTATAAAGACACAAGACTTTTCAAACTTCATATCCTTGTTAACTTAGAGAAGTAGAATGAGGAGAACTGGGAGAGACTTCTCAATTTTGTTCATACTGAAATTAAAAATAAAACTAGAGAATAATTTAGGAAGTTATTTGTAACGTCCCGGTTCCGGGTGCCACACAACAGGTGCCCTGAACCCGGTTTGCTACGTGACCTCAAGCACATTTCCCCAAACACTGGAGGTTTCTGACTAGCAGCGAGGGCCCAAGTCTGATAGTGGGGAAACTATGCCCTCATTTGTCAAAGTGTAGCGCAGAAGAATACCAGATAAAACATACAACAACAATAGAAGAAGCAAATAATCATACACAATTTTAAATAAACAACTGCAGTAAAAACAACCAAAAGTCATATATATATAATGTTGATGCAACATGCCTCAAGTTCCAAGAAAACAAACAGAACATGTTACAAAGAGGTACAATACGATACAGAGTACAAAAAAAAAACAACCGGTAGCATCGCAAGCCTAAGGCCGATC
Organism: Viscum album; assembly: GCA_963277665.1. Lineage (NCBI taxonomy): Eukaryota > Viridiplantae > Streptophyta > Magnoliopsida > Santalales > Viscaceae > Viscum > Viscum album. The sequence continues at coordinate 2,082,711,340 of OY728160.1, read as the reverse complement.
CCATGCTCTCCTACTCCTCAGCAGCAATCAAGTACATGTATAAGGACCCTTTCCCTTATCCACACCTGCAGAAATGTAATCTATTTGGGCCAAAGACATGATCCAAACATGGTGTGAGAAATAAATCCCAGTAGGAATCCACCAAAGGCCCGTGCCCAACTATGTGAAATATGAAACAATAGTGTGCAGTAGTAAAAATGCAATAAACTAAACAGTACTCAAAAGTAACTAAATTTACCAGTTATATTGTCATTTTAATATTCATTTCATTATTTATTATTTAAGAAACCACCATAGTGAATTTATATGTAAAACAGTCAGTGTCCTCAGACACGCAAACCCTTACCCTCAGGTAATCAGAATCCAACCCGCAGGTAATTTCCCACAGGCATAACAGATATTGCTTTTAGGTGTAAAAAGTGTCGCCCTCAGGCACAGAGTCTATTGCCCACAGACACGAAAGAAGTTGCCCTCAGGCAAAATATAACACTGCCCTCAGGCTAATATATCACTATCCTCAGGCTATAAAGTAACCAGTCCATTCCCAACATATAAACAAGAAATATACAAATGATTCCTCTCAAGGAAATTCTATAATCATTAATATAAAGGCATACCCTCGGGTATCCTGGCTAAATTGCTAAACAGAGGAATGCACCCCTAGGGTGGTCCTGGATCCAAGCAACGATCCCAAACAACAGTTTATTATCACATTTAATTACCTATAAAATTCTAGGTATTTAATTTAACAAGGCCTCAACCATACGACACACCATTCATGAGCATGTATCACAACGATACACAAAAACACACAACAGTTGGAAACTAAACACCAAGCCACCTAACTTAAACACCCACGAATGGTATACACGAACGTCGATTCCAGAAATTCCCAAAGAAGACGTAGATCTGGGTTAGAAGAAAACCCGTTCAAACGTAAATAACTTTCCCTTGGTAAAGAATTGGTAAGAACGACTTAAGGAGAGCAGAGGGATTACCTTTGTGGTTCCAATGAGATCATCGGCGGAAGAATCTGATTCCTGACCTATGCTCAGAGGACCTCCAAAGATCCAACCTCCTCTCTTGCTCCAAAATGAACCCAAATTCCTCCTCTGCCAAATGAGGAGGCTACTGCCTGTTTTAATCAAAAAATACAAACTACACGGTGTGTACTTTTTCATTTAACTGTTCCTCTGGCGGCACTGCAAAACTATTCATCCGTCGACATGAGTACACGACATGTATTCTTGAATACACGACGTGTACTGTCGCCCTGCTGGCAGCGGCTTCCACTGCCTTATTGTTTCCCCTGTCGACTGACTACACAACGTGTAAATACCACTACACGACGTGTAGTCGGTTTTTACACCCTTCGTCGCCGACATGGATACACACCCTGTGTACTCATCCCACATAGCCAAGGTACATGGTGTGTGGAATAGTACACGGCGTGTAGTCACAAAATTTAGGATTTTCCCCCATTTTCTTTATTTTCTCAAAAACACTTAAGGAAAAGAGAAAAGAAGAAACCCATACCTCAAAATAAGAACTGGGTTCTTACAAACTTCCCCACTTAAAGCAATTCATCCTCTAATTTCCCTTCCAAGGGTGGTGAAGATATAGCCATGAACAACTCCAGCCACTAAGCATGTACGTTGGTCTCCCACTCCCAAGTTTCATCCTCCACTCGGCCATACTACCATAGCACCCGTACAAGAGGAACTGACCGACCTTGTAGAACCTTCGTGCTCCTATCAATGATACGAATCAGATTCTCCTTAAAGGACACATATAACTCAAGCTCAACCTCCTCGGGCTGAAAAAATTGAGATGGGTCTGAAAGATAACGGTGTAACTAAGATACATGGAAGACGTCGTGCATGGCTCAGTACCTTTGTGGTAACTGAAACCGATAGGCAACTGGCCTGACTTTCTCTAGAATATCAAGTGGCCCCACATACCTCGGTGAAATTTTACCCTGTCTCCTGATCCACCTGTGCCCCAACCTCAGTGAAGCATGTAAGAAAACCTTATCCCCAACCACGAACTCCAAGGGTTGTCTACGGTGATCAATATAAGATTTATGATGATACTGTGCAATAGCCATCCGTTTCTGAATCAATTGGACCTGCTCATAAGTCTCCTGCACGAGACGTGGTCCCAATAAATCTACCTCACCTGCCTCTAACCAGCATAAGGGTGATCGACATGACCTACCATATAAAGCCTCGTAAGGTGCCATCTCAATAGTTGCATAAAAACTATTATTATAGGCAAAATCTAATAGGGGTATATGCTTCTCCCAAGATCCCCCAAAGTCTAGGATGAAAGCACGCATCATGTCCTCAAGAACCTGTATAGTATGCTCTTAATGACCATCGGTCTAAGGGTGGTAAGCTATGCTCAGAAGCACCTGTTTACCCAGTTCCCTCTGAAAACTTTGCCATAAAAGAGACGTAAAACGGGCGTCCCTATCTGAAATGATAGAACGAGGGACCCCATTAAGACGTACGATCTCTCAGATATACAACTTCCCAAGCTCGTCAACACCGAAGGTATCCTTGATTGGAAAAAAGTGAGCTACCTTCATGAGTCTGTCCACAAAAACCCACACGACATCATTTCCTCGAGGTGACCTCGGCAACCCAGTCACGAAGTCTATCGCGACATCATCCAATTTCTACTCTGGGATGGGTGATTACTGTAACAATCCGACTGGCCTCTGATGCTCCGCCTTCACCTAATGAAAGGTGGAACATATCGTAACAAAACCAGCTATTTCTCTCTTCATACCCGACCACCAGTACTGAAGTCTCAAGTCTCAGTACATCTTGGTAACCTCGGGATGAACTGCCCAAGCTAAAGCATGAAACTCCCACATCAGCTCCTCGCGTATATCCCATAGAACCCACACTCGTCCATGGAAACAAAAAACTTCATCATCACCTATCGTCCAACCAGGAAAGGGTCCTCACTGGTCACCGACTCCTGTAGAACTAGGCCTTCTAAATCAGATAGCTGTCTTATCCTCACTCTATCCAGGAGGATAGAAGTCACAACTAAAGATGAAAGATAGGTCTGCCCCTGACTGTCGTGCACCTCCAGATGCATCTCAGAGAACAAAGCCATCAGCTTCCATTAACCACTAGCCTCCTGCACTACCTATATCTGAGTCTTCCTATTCAGTGCATCAGCTACTGTATTACCCTTACCAGGTGTATAGGAAAGCTCAAAATCGAAGGACTGAAGGTATTCAACCCACCTTCACTGTCTCAGGTTCAAGTCACGCTGGGTAAAGATGTACTTGAGACTTTTGTGGTCCATGAACACCACAAAATGTTCTCCAAAGAGATAATGTCTCCAACAGCACAACACATGAATAACTGCAGCCAACTCGAGATCATGCGTCGGGTAATTCCTCTCATGTGGCCTCAACTGTCGAGACCCGTACGCAACTACTCGATCACCCTACATCAACAAAGCTCCTAGCCCAATACCTGATGCATCACAGTAAACTGTATAGCTCTTCCCTTGCTCTTGGAGTATCAGGATCGGTTCTGATGTCAACTTTCCCTTTAGATCCTAGAAGGATTTCTCGCAAGATTCCGAACAAAAGAACTTCACACCCTTCTTAGTCAAACTCTTCAACGGTGTTTCTAAGCGGGAGAAGTCTTGTATGAAGCATATGTATTAACCATTTAGCCCCAAGAAACTCCGTATCTCAAACATGTTCTTGGGATGCTCCCTGTAAACTATTGCTCTCACCTTCTCTGGGTCAACTGCAACTCCTTCCTCTGAGATGATATGACCCAGGAAGTGAATCTGGTCCATCCAAAAGTGGAACTTTGAGAGTTTAGCATATAGACGGTTCTCTCTCAATGTACTCAATACGATCTCAAGATGGGTGGCATGGTTGTGTCGAGTGTGAGAGTACACCAAGATATCGTCCATGAATACTACCAAAAAAGAATATAGATAGGGATGGAACACACGATTCAACAGAGCCATGAAAACTACTGGCGCATTCGTGAGTCCGAATGGCATAAACATATACTTGTATAGACCATACCTGCTCCTAAAAGCTGTGAGAGGTATATCAGATGGTCTAACATGCAGCTGATGATATCCTAATCTCAAGTCAATCTTCGAGAACACTCGTGCTCCACGAAGTTGATAAAAAATATCATCAATCCTAGGCAAGGGATATCAATTCTTAGCCGTCAACTGGTTCAGCTTCCGATAATCCACACAGAGTCTGAGAGTACCGTCCGCCTTCTTTGCAAAGAGGACCGGAGAACCCCAAGGAGAAGTACTGGGTCAGAAGGAACCCTTTTCCTGTAACTCCTCTAACTATCTCTTGAGCTCCTGCAACTCTGGTGTATCCATCCTATAAGGAGGAATGGACACCGGTGATGCTCCTGGAACAAGCTCTATAGAGAAATCCACCTCACGCTCCAGAGGAAGACCTGAAAAGTCATATGGGAAGACATCCCTGAAACAATCAACCACTAGGGGGAAAACCTTCTGATAAGTCCCCTGGTCATCTATATATAAGCTTGCAATCTGGGCTATGATACCACCTCTCCCATGATGCTCTGGTCCAACTCGACTTGCCTGAACATCCCACTCTCCCTTTTATAGAAACTCTCCGCCCTCTGGTGACGTGAAACTCACCCTACGACGGTAGTAGTCTACAAAGGCTCAAAAGGGAACCAAACAGTCCATCCTGAGAATTAAATCATAGCTCGTCATCTCTAAGACATAGAGGTCCCAAAGGATGTTACACCCACCAACCTCAAGGGGTCACTCCTTGCACTGACGCACACTAGCCGTTTTAGTTCCCAACAGAGTGTTTAACGTAATAACAGAAGAAGAAGAAACATAGAGCCCAAGTCTCTCCACAACAGGCACATATATGAAGCTATGTGTAACACCCGTATCAAAAAGTACTGAAGATAAAAAAAAGATACTATAATAGTAACTTTGACAGTAGAAGGTCTGGGATCCTGCTCCTACTGAGTCTGTTGCACTGCATATGTCTGCCCAGTGCCGCGGCCCTGCGACACCGCCTGGCTACCCTAAGTTGTCCCGCCCTGCTGCCTCTAAGATCCTGGTGTCTGGCTACCATGGCCATGACCACCATCCCTGCCTGCACGCCCTGACATATTCTAGTTCCCCGACTGGTAAGAAGTTGCTGGTCCTGCCCCCACATATGGAGTCTGCACAGAACCTCTCTCACTATCCACTGATGGAAACACCCTTCAAAAGTGCTACAGATGCCCCATCTTGCCACAAGCTCGACACTCCATTGGGTCTCGTGGACACTAAGATCTCCTGTAACCCTCCTTACCACACTGGTAGCATATGACCTAGCCACCTGAAACATTCTTCTGGCTGGTACTTCCACCCTGAGATAAGTCCATCTGTATCTTCCTCTTACTAGTATAAATAGTACCAAAAACTAGTGCTGAACCGCCCTAGCCCACACCACTAGCTTCCCGCAGGTTCCTCTCTGTAATCAGTGCCTAGTTCACAATAACATGTACTGAATGCAACCTGAAAACATTCACCAGTGCTCAGATGTCATATCGAAGACCATTCTCAAAGAATCTGGCTCTCAGCGTCTCATCGCCCACCAGAATGGGTGCAAAACCCTGAAGCTCAGTGAAACGAGCAGAATAATCCATCACCGACATAGCGCCCTGCTTCAGATTCATGAACTCTCAAGCTTGATCTGCCCTCAGCGTCTCTGGGAAGAAGAAGTCATAGAAGGATATCTGGAAATCTTCCCACTCCATGTCTTTGTGATGCTCTAACTGGGTGGTGACATCCCATCACCTCTTGGCGGAATCACGCAACATATAAGTCACGATCTTGACCCTCTGGCCTGAAGGCATCTCAAGGTGCTCAAAAATAGTCTACATCGACCCCAGCCAAGGCTCCGTAGCCTATGGTCTGCCATCCCCTGAGAACGTATAAGGATGCTGCTGTTGGAATATACGAGTCAACTCAGCCATAGATGTGGTAGCCGGCAGTGCTCCCTGAAAGGTCTGCATGAACCGCATAAAGCCTTCATGGAACTGTGCCTCCGCGCCTCTGTCCGGTATAACGGCTGGCGCCGCATCTGGCTATGGTGGAGGATCAACTGGTAGCCCATGACCCACCATCTACGGAGTATACTCATTTCCGCACTCCTGGAGAAAAATGCGTGGTCGTCTCGGTGGCATAACTCTACAAGGTCAAACACACACCTTAGATCCAGATTATCAAGACTGAAAATGAAGGGACCAAAAGGAGAACAAGTGGAAGAAGGCATTTAATATTTCACAACAAGACTACACGACGTTTATAATGACTACACGGCATGTACCTGACTTCTCTTCCCCTTCTCGGGTCCTTCTACACAGCCAAGCCACACAACTCTCGTTAAAAAAAACTACACGGTGTGTATATAAACTACACGGTGTGTATGGTGTAATTTTCCAACTTCCCGTGTTGTTTGTGACACAGACAACTACTCGACTTGATACTACACGGCGTGTTACACTTGCACACGGCGTGTTGCACCCGCACACGGCGTGTACACTACCCTGTTTCCCAGCCACACGGTCAGGTCCACACGGTCTGTCATTAGTCAGGACTACACGACGTGTCCCATAGGTACACAACGTGTACTAGATGAGCTTCACTGACCCGTGTTGTTAGTTACACGGCCGGATACACGGCTCCAACTACACGGCATATTCCACAGTGGACACGATGTGTATACGAAAGGATTACACCGACTCGTATTGTTAGTTACACGGCCAGATCCCAGGTCAGAGTACACGGCGTGTTCCAAAGTGGACACAGTGTGTATATATTAAGGTCTTCCCTGTCCGTGTTGCTAGTTACACGGACAGACTCTGGGTAAACACTACACGGCGTGTTCGCCCCAAGAATTTCCCTTCCCCATGTCCCTGCCCACATGGTCTATGACACGAGAAGAGACTACACGACGTGTACTTAGGGTACACGGCATGTACTCAAAAAGTTTTCTTGTATTCCTGAACAGAAGAACATACATGGTGTGCTTAAGGTACTACACGGCGTGTATACTGGTTTTCCTGAAATTATGCCTCGGAAACTTTTATGGAACCCTGAAAATACTGAAAAATAACACCTAAGTTCGAAATTCCGATCTGTGAGGGCCCATACTCCCCGCAAATCAATGTTTGGCATATTATATGTGTTATAACCGGATAAACAGTCAATGATCCACCAAATTTATATCAATGAGGGCCCATACTCCCCAAAAACCAAAGTTCAGTGTCCATTCTATAAACAGGCCCACTCAATAATACCCTATCAAATAGAATCCATCTATCAAAGTAGCTATCACAACAACATGATTTTACTAGCACAACATCTATCACAACAACATGCAATTTATAATGCACCTACATGGCATGGAAACTATGCATGGCACATGATTTCTAGCATGTGACTAAATGATGCATGAGATGACATACCCTCATCTCATCAGGTTGCAACTAAATAGAATCCATGAATAAAATATAAATAGCACAAGACAAGTGAGTCACCCTTCGGTGAAAATCAATTCAACTGTAAAATTGAAAATTCATAAAAATTGCAACACGAGGTAAATTGGCTTTTCCCTGTACACGGGTTAGCTATGCCCGGGAAAAACTTATTACCAACTACCGTTCTTATACTATCCCTGAATAAGGCTCCAAATAGTAAGTCAAAGAAAAGAACTCCTCTGATACCACTTTGTAACGTTCCGGTTCCGGGTGCCACTCAACAGGTGCCCCGAACCTGGTTCACTACATGACCTCAAGCACATTTCCCCAAATGCCAGAGGCTGCCGACTAGCAGCGAGGGCCCAGGTCTGATATTGGGGGAAACTATACCCTCATTTATCAAAGTGTAGTGCAGTGGAATACCAGATAAAACATACAACAACAACAGTGGAAGAAAATAAACATAGACAATTTTAAATGAACAACTGCAGTAAAAACAACCAACAGTAATATATATATAATGTTGATGCAACATGCCTCAAGTTCTAAGAAAACAGCCAGAACATGTTACAAAGCGGTACAATACGATACAGAGTACATCAAAACCAAAACAAAATAGCCGTTAGCATCTCGAGCCTAAGCCCGGTCCCATGATCCCCTACTCCTTTGTAGCAATCAAGTACCTGTATAAGGACCTTTGACCTTATCCACACCTGCAGAAATGTAATATGTTTGGGTCGAAGACATGACACAAAAAGGGTGTGAGAAATAAATCCCAGTAGGCACCCACCAAAGTCCCGTGCCCAACTGTGTGAAATATGCAACAACAGTGTGCATTTGTAAAAATGAAATAAACCAATCAGTACTCAAAAGTAACTAAATTTACCAATTATATTATCATTTTAATATTCATTTCATTATTTATTATTTAAGAAACCAGCATAGTGAATTTCTATGTAAAACCATCAGTGTCCTCAGACACGCAAACCCTTACCCTCAGGTAATCAGAATCCAACCCGCAGGTAATTTCCCATAGGCATAAAAGATATTGCCCTCAGACGTACAAAGTGTCTCCATCAGGCACATAGTCTATTTCCCACAGGCACGAAAGAAGTTTCACTCAGGAGAAATATAACACTTCCCTTAGGCTAATATATCACTGAACTCAGACTATAAAGTAACCGGGCCATTCCCAACATATAAACAAGAAATATACAAACAATTACTCTCAAGGTAATTCTACAATCATTAATATAAATGCATACCCTCGGTTATCCTGGCCAAACGGCTAAATAGAGGAATTCACCCCCAGGGTGGTCCTGGATCTAAGAAAAGATAAAAGAAACAGTTTATTATCACATTTAATTACCTATACAATTCTAGGTATTTAATTCAACAAGGCCTCATCCATAAGACACCCCATTCATGGGCGCGTATCACAACGGTACACAAAAACACACAATAGTTGGAAATTAAACACCAAGCCACGTACCTTAAACACCCATGAATAGTATACGCAAACGTTGATTCCAGAAATTCCCAAAGACAACGTAGATCTAGGTTAGAAGAAAACCCATTAAAATGTAAATAACTTTCACTTGGGAAAGAATTGGTAAGAACAACTTAAGGAGAGTGGAGGGCTTACCTGTGCGGTTCCATCGAGATCGTCGGCGGAAGAATCTGATTCCCGACGTGCGCTCGACAGATCTCCAAAGCTACAACCTCCTCTCTTGCTCCAAAACAAACCCAAATGCCTCCTCTGCCAAATGAGGAGGATACTGCCTGTTTTAAGCGAAAAAACAAACTACACGGCGTGTACTTCCAATTACACTGCGTGTACTTTTTCATTTAACTGTTCCTCTAGCGGCACCGCCAAACTGTTCATCCGTCTACATGAGTACACAACGTGTATTCTTGAATAAATGGCATGTAATGTCACGCAGCTGGCGGTGGCTTCCACCGCCTTACTGTTTCCCCTGCCGACTGACTACACGGTGTGTAGTCAGTTTTTACACCCTTCGTCACCGACATGGCTACACACCCTGTGTACTCATCCCACATGGCTAAGGTACACAGCGTGTGGAATAGTACACGGAGTATAGTCACAAAATTTAGGGTTTTCCCCATTTTCTTTATTTTCTCAAAAACACTTAAGGAAAAGAGAAAAGAAGAAACCTATACCTCAAATTAAGAACTATGTTCTTACATTATTAACTAAGGATATCATTTTACAGTTCTTTAATAAGTTTAAACCTTAGAACCATTAGGTGCACAATGTTGCCAATGAGTTTGACCATGTGAGGCTTAGATAGCACACATTCTCCAAGTTTTCTCTGAAATATAGCCTGATATATCTCAATCCATTCATGTCTTTATATATCTTAATAAAGACCATGGAGATTATAGAATATACTATAAGCATCCATGTCTTCATGTGACTTCATGAGTTCATTAGACATGTATTAAAGCATTAAACACTAAATGTCAACCACATCACTCAGGTGTTTATCGTAGATAATTAACTCCTCATAACTCACCTCCTTAGAAGGAAAATTAGATATTAAGTATTATAGTATATAATATTTATTTTCATGGTGTAACACTACCCATAGGTTTTTGAAACATTCATGGAAGTTACTACCAGTAAGGATACAACCTTTCTCTATAATTGATCGTAGGTATAATGTAGTTGATGAACTTGTCATTATTATACAGTATAAAATGTGAATATTATCAGTACTTGACTTGATTACAACATATGTGAGATTTTTTTTAATTTTATTAAGTATACCACTATTTTATCAATACCTATCATCCCTCAGCATTGGACTTGGAATGCCTAGTTTCTCAAATATTCTAGTGGAAATGATCCATATTCCCATTCTCATAACCCAACTAAGGGATATGTCAATTACAAAGAGGTATTTAGGTATACAAGTATTTGAAAACTATGGGATTTCAGCTCCTTGTTATGTTGAGTAGACTCCTCGATCTAGAAACCCTTTCTCAAATTTCCTCAACACTTTACTTAATGTTACATTAAGTCTAGTGAGGGATACTTTCCTTGATGTAAATTGGTTTAAGTCAACCCAAAACTTTCATAAGAACAAGACAAAAAGAGTAAATGTCCAAATTAGGGTTGTTCAAACAATTAGTTCTATGGTTTCATTATTAATCATGTAATGGAAGACTTAGTCTAACTAAATATTTTGTTGATGGATTTTAATTAATTATTCATAAAATTTTATTATATTATCCTCTACATTTATTATTAATATAAATTGGATTTTAATTTAGGGATTAACCATATTCTGATAAATAATTTATGCATAATCCATTCATTTTAGTTCCATCTTTTCATATTAATTAATTTATTTATATGATAATTTATTTTAATTAGTAAAATAAACCATGCATAAAAAGGAATAAAATAAATAAAAAAAATGAAAAAATCATGATCTTATCTAATGATTTATTTATTCAGTGGAAAATAAATCAACCTATAACCCTAGGTAAAAACTTTTTATGCTAGTCTTCACATGAGTTACAACATTCCATCTGTCCACCTATGTATCACATGTATTAGTATTTCCTCAGTTATATCTTGAACTACCACCTCCTATGATTCATCTTGATCTAACTCCATGCACCTTTGGATAATAATTTTTATTGCATATGTTTTTATAACTCATTCATAGGTGAGGGGAAATAAAGGATTGATTAAGGGTAATTACATAAAACAACCTTGGACATTTGGGTACAATATAATAAAAGGGGGTGGGATGACACAAAAACCATAATATTTAACTTAATAATTTAATAAAACCAACACATATATAGTTATGGTCAATTATCATGATCTACCATATACATGCAACAATTATGAATTTAAAGAAACTAGCTAGCATTAATTTCAATTCACAATTTGATAAGAAAAAAACATGCATAAATTAATTCAATTAACTATCTTATTAATTGTAAATTCATTATATCTTATTACATACAATCATCATGAAATTTCCATCTACCATGAAAATAAAATAAATAATTTAATTTAATTTAATAAAATAGTACACAATGTTGTAATTGGAAGAAACTTTGTGAGTACTCATCTGAACTACTCAGTACAGTTCAAATTGTATACAATGAAATCATACAACATATTGTGTACATAGAATGTGTTATTATTTCACATTGTATACTACCAAATTATTTCCACATATAACACATGCATATTATGTTTTCCTATGAAATTTATTATGTTTGAATCTTTAGTACGCAATGTCCATACATAAATTATATTTTTGAATATTATACAGAATTAATTAATCATTTAATACAAGATAAAACCTAATGATTGGAATGTACTATAAACTCAATGAACCACAAAACTTAGGTTGATGAGGTTTAATGGAGTAATTAATTAAATTTAATATTTCCATGTAAAAAGATAAAGTACATGGTGTGTGTATGCTAAACACAAGACGTGCACTTCTCCTTTCCATATATCTATAGTACATGCCTAGAGACATGGTGTGTACTTATTACATACGTTTATACAGAACAAGACATGTAGAAAGGATACACGAAATGAACATTAAGTTACGTGGATGACAATCTATATGCATCATGTATTAAATACACACGATGTATTAATATGACACATCTTAAACCCATGTTTTCCACCTTGAAAACACATGGACCACATAGTGTGTAGATAAGCTACATGACTTGTAGTTTGATAAAGCCATGTGCCACCCTGACTGGTCAATATATGGTGCATTTAATACACATAGTGTGTATTCATTACTTGATGACCCAAAATCCATGTGGGTGTCCTAGTGAAATGAATAAGGATACAAAATGTGTGATAAAAATGTACACACCCTATAACCTTGTATTTTCTGACCAAAATTCTTGGAACCTCCAGATGGGTTCTTTATATGCATTCTTCTTTAATTATTAATGGATTTGGGTTATGTGAGCGAGAAACAAAATATATGAAGAATAGATTTTATTGACGGATCATGTATGTATTAAAACTTGAAATGAAATTTAACTTTTAAATGAATAATAATAAATAAATAAATAAATAATTATAAATTTTAATGAGACCCCTTTGATACAACTTAATGGTTTTTGGGAATAATTAATGTTATTTGGGCCGATCCAGACTCAATAATTACCAGAATAAATGAATCCTTTTCATATTGTACATCATGTAAATATCACGATCAATGATTTTTTTTCAAAAGAATATTTAAAAATAAGGTCGCTGAATCCACAAGAAGATCTTTTCAAATTGAATTTATAATTAATTTAAATAGATCGGAAGAAAGAATACCTTAGTCTTGAGATCATTATTCGATGAAGATACTGATCATCTGAAACCCTTTTCAGTCAACCATCATTTATTTTGTAGGATAAAAGTGTATAATACCTCTAGTAGTGATCCACACATTCTTCTATGATATCCAACCAACATTGATGGATTATAGGGTTCTAACATGGTGAATTGATCATCTTGAAGTGTTCATTTTGATCACTGTGATGATTCTTTCAGGCTTAAAGTATCTTCATTGTAATCTCATTTTTGATATGATGTAGGAGGAATAAGAATCTATATATCATTCTTTAGTCTTAATAGTGAGAGATTTAAATATGGTTGTGCAAAATAAATCTCAATTTTGATCAATATATACATAATAGACACAACCATCTATTTATAGAGACATGGTTAGGGTTAAAATGTTACTTAATTGGAAAATGACCCTTAAATAATATATTAAACTTCATATGACCCTATGGAATGTAATAATAAAAATAATATTATTTTATCATGGTGTGCGCTAGCTGGAGAAATGATAAATTTTATTTTACTAGCTTTCAAATTAATATTTATCACAAGTCATGGTATTGTTCTGCGAATCCTTGTAGGAATTTATCAAATACCTGTATAAATAAATATTATATAACCACATACTTAAATAATTAAATTGTGAACAAATATTTATTTAATTTATGTGATCAATAAACATTGAATAAATTTTTTCCTTATATTTGAGAATAATATTTAATCAAATAATTATATTCAAATAGAAGTTAATTGAGATCAATGGAAACACTTAGTGTGTGACCCTCTAGGATTCTTTCTCATTGGAATTAGGTAGTATTTCCAAAATTACCATATTATTGTCTAGAAATGGGTCAAGAAACCCAATAGAAAGAAATTAATGTCGCAACATCAACAACCATATACAAGGGTTTACTTTGTAATATAATCACTTTATCATGATATCTCATCAAGTAGGTTGCACACCCATTTAATCAACCAATATTCTTGATATTTATTTCTTTAACTATTTGAAATAAACTTATTTTTACAATATGACCATGAAATTTAATGTGAAAATTTTATTTTAATCAAAGGGATGAGATAATAAATTCCATAAATATGGAAGGGACAAATCCTTCCTCAAATTATTCATTAATAATATGTCATTCATGTCACGCCCAATGTACCCTACTTCCCATGAACATATGGAATCACAGTGTTGGTCAGTAAATATATGTACATGAGTCATGAAATTCATTAATAATAATATTAAATTCTAAGTACCATTATACACACTTGTATACTAGAATATCAGATGACACATAAACATGTAGAATTCCTACCAGAGGGTCTGTTCTCATAATATCCCATCTTAGAGATTACCATGTAAAAACATATTAAGATAAAGACTCATATTAGTATGGGTAATCCCAACTAAAAATAAATATACTATGTTCCCCATCATATAATGTTATCTAACCATAGAACAAGGTTTAAGAATATATTCATGTAATTTTAAAGTTCTTATCCTAATGGGGAAATGATATGATCTTATCAATGTAATAGATACCTTTGTACATTATTACATTAAATTAATACAGAACAATGAATGATATGTAATGAGACATTTTAATTAATATTCACTTCTCTTAATATACATGTAATCCAAAGTATAAATAGTTAGTTCTAGAACACCAACTCGAACATTTCTAAATTTAATATGGAAATTATTTTAAGTGTTTAATATTATTTAAAACCTATAGCATACTGTGTACTATCAATTTATGGAACATATACACAAGTTAATTAGTTTTTTTGATAAAATTAATTTAATTTCTGAATAAAATTAATTACACGATGTACAATCGTGATTAGTGTGTACATTCTATAGATAGGTATACATTACACAAAATGTACAACTGGATACATACTATGTATCACCATTAGTGATACATTCATAGGAACGTGATGTATATTTTTCATTGAAATTTATGGGTTACATGATGTGTATGAAATCTACACCCTGTATACTCTTATCTACCCATGTATATCAGCTTTAAGTCCTTACATGATGTGTAATAAATGCCTGATGCATATTTTACCACACAATTTTCATAACCATATGAGACCATATGGAGTGTACACAAATTATACAGTGTGTAATCACTAAATCAATGCTCTAATTTGTTTTGGTCATCATGAAGCATGTAAAGTCATCACATATTCCTCCACACGATCATCCGCGTATTTCGCGAATGTGTCATAGTGTAGGGAATATGGGTACACAACATGTACATTTCAGTCACACACCATTTAGTCCCATATTATCCATCCATAATTCTCAGTAACACTTCATGGGTTATTTGAATGTTCTCTATGTGTTCTTAACTTGTTCTTGGTTATATAAAGGTGAATAGAGAAGAAATATCAACTTTTAGATTAAATATTGAAAACAGGTAAAGAAAAACTAATGAAAAACATGTAAATAAATCAATGATTAATAAATAATTATAAATTTATACATGACCACTTTGATACTAATTGAAGGTTCCGAGAATCGTGGAAGCTGACCGGGCCCATTACCAACAATTATTTTTCATTGAATCTAAAAAATAAACCAGAATAAAATGATGAAGAATGACATGTATTAAAATTATATCTGAAGAACCACAATGAATTAATCTTAGAAATTTGAGAGAGTATCCTTCACATAAAATTTATAATTAATTTAATAATAAGAAATTACCTTTTTCTTGAGTAATTTCTTTTATGTAGGTGTTGATCGATCGAACATCCATTCAGATTATACCATCATTACATCAAGAGGATCCAAAGTAGAATCCCTATTATGGTGATCCAAACATGATCTGTAGAGACCCAAAGCTTGACGTACATGGACATTACATTAATTTTTTGGAATAATTAATACATAACAAAAACAGACACACAAGGACCGTAATAGTTTAGTGTCTTTGGAAACTCATAATATAAAATTCTAATCATGTTGAAATATCTTCAACAACTCCCATAACGATCTTCCCCTTTTTGTTTCCTTACCTAAAACCTTTATTTATATCCTGGGGAAAAGAAAACATATAAAGGGTGAGCTCAAATTCTCAGTAAGGGTAATCATGGATAAAATAAAACAAATCATATACATTTGAACTTAAAAACATGAACATAATGTTTAAACATCAAAATCTTGATCAATGACATAAAACATGGAAGTACGTAAGGCATAGATCATAAATAAACATTAAGCATGATAAAATAGCATTGGATTAAAACATGTAATTGTGGAAACCATTAAGCACATGTTAGGATTTCCATAGTACCCAAGGCATTGCTGCCAAGACCATCTTAGTGGACAAAGTCCCTTTCTGAATCGAGTTCACTCCTCGTTCCAGTCCTGTATTACTAAACCGGTTTAGCTTGCCGTTCTAGCCATGTCTATCTCATGAGATATAAATCTTTACCCAATTCATTGGATGGAGATATAGGTCCCACACATCTCATAATGAAATCATTCTTACTTGTTCCACAAAATAAACTTAAAACATTCATCATAACCCAAAGAATAAAATGAGTTTCATAAACATCATCCCATCATCACATAATCCATTAAAACAAATGGATATTTCATCATAATAAAATTGAAACCATGTAAATCATAGAGACATTATACTTGAAACATAAACTTATGAAATAATGTCATCTTAGATATAAAATGGTTTTGATAAAACACTTTAAATGAATTCTTGAGGAAAATATCCTTTCTTCTTCAAAATCAATTTCTTTTCACAAAACGTCATGAAATTTTAAAAGAAAAAGATTTTTTTGAAAATATTCATGAAATATTTTGGATAAATCTTCATGAAAATAAGGCTTTATAAAACCGTAAAAATCCGTTCGTTCCGTATAAGTTAAAAAAAACATTCTTCTCGTACTTTTGCCGAAAAAGTAAACAACGTACCTTGTAACGTAAACAAAAGAGATTTCCTTTCAAACCTTGTGGTAAAAGTCAAAAAAGGTTAAAAATTACTTTAAACATACTTGGAAGAATAATAAAATTTTATGAAAACATTTTTAGAAAACATGGACATGGATGATAAACATAACCGCAGTAAATACTTACGAATAAAAAATCTCGGATAAGAATGAGATTGGAATAATTATCCCTTACCTTAGGTCTGATATGATTTGTATGGATCCAAAACTCCTGTATAATGATTTAAATAATGTAATTGACTTATTAAATAATCATATTCATTGTTATGATATCATATATGTTTCACTTATGACTTTATATTACCCGTTCTTTTGTAAATTCCATGTTAAAGCAGTGTTTTGGGTAAAATCATTTCATTTATCATATGTGTTTCGACTTGTCATTCTTGATATTATTACTTATATCATGATTTAAATAATTCCAGAATGTAAAGCATGATTTATATTCATCATATACATATATATTATAGATCGATAAAAGGAATGAAATACACCGTTCATGGAGACGGTAGGCCGTATGTACGCATGAACGCTGTTTTCGTTTCCTTATTGAATTGAATGAAACTAAATAGATGACATACATATATATATACATAAATCCAGTAGAATTATTATTTCATATATTTCATTTTTATTCATTATATAAACTTTATGATCATTCATGTATGGTTAACATGGAGAATGAATCTCATCGCGTCGTGGAGACGGTAATCCGTACGTACGCAAGAGAGATGATATCGTTCCCATAATTATTGACTAGAATTGGAGTGGATGGTATAATATATCAGAATCAATATTATGTTATAATAAACATATATATTTATTCTTTACACCATTATACCCATCCATGTAAGGTGTTGGTGGGAAAATAGATTACACCACGGTGTGGAGACAGTATTCCGTACGTACGCAGGCACGGTGATTTTGTTTTCAGTAGGATGGATAGGAGGTGAAATAGGGTTGTTTCATATTTATAATAACATATAATTATATTAGGGATACTGATGTTATTACTTAATAATGAAACAACTAAAGAAGAGGGAGTAGAAGAAGAATGGAGCTTGAAGAAAACGGTAGAAGGTATTACCTCTTTCTCGAAGTGCCTCCTTTAAACTTTGTCTTAGGGAACTAGAGTTGGTCTTTTGAGAAGAACAGTACCTCTAGTAGGTTTCTAAGGAAGTGGGGAAGTGAAATGGGTAGGGGTTTTCCGAGCTTGAAGGCTCAAATTGGTGTGAGGAGGAGAGGGAGTAGGTGCCCTTTTATAAGGGAGGAGAGGGGCACCTTTGGAATCCTCAAAAATATTAGTTTAATATAAATTCAAACCCCACATAAAAACCTCAAAAAATGACTCAATTAGAAGATTAGATGATATAGGGTTGTAATATCATCAAAAAAATCAAATTTAGACATGTTTTGATCTTATTTTAAACCTCATAATTTTGATTTATCCTTATTTAATCTATTTAAGTTTATTTGTGGTAATACAATTCTAAATTTTAAATGGTTATAAATAATCACTTATGTGTTGTTAATTTTCCATAATTGGATACTTTATGACATTTTAGACTATATAAATTTCAATTTATAATTTTTAAATATTTTTATGATTTTTAAACAATTTAATAATATGTTATTTTTATAAAATAACAATAGTGTCAATTTTGACACTATTCATTTATTTGGATTTAAATAAAATATAAACAGAGGATATATTCGAAATAAAATATTTAATAGATTCCTAACATGTAAAATTTGTCTATAAAATTCGTGGAGCACATTAAATAGTTCATATAATATTTATTTTAATATTTTTAAAACCATTTATTTTATATTTCTCTTAATAAAATAATTTCAACATCACTATTATGTCACCTTTAATAATAATTATTTAATCCCTAAAAATTCTAAATAAATTCATAAGGTGAAGATAATTATATTAGAATTTTGGAGACTATTTATATCTTAAGTTTAATGAAGTTTATCACTAAACTAAATTTATTATACTTATAAGATTTAAGAAAGTGACATGTTGTCACTTTCTTTGGTTTTAATAATAATTAAATTATTTTCATGGGAAAAAGTCCATTAAATGAATCTAATATTACCCTTAGGTGATATGGGTCGCCTTGTAGTTATACAATGGGATTTTGGAAGGTTTTAGGGTAATGTTATTATCTTATATTTACTCTTAATTACCCTATTTACCTTTAATTATGGTAAATAAAATTTACCGTAGTTACTATTCATAATGCCTAAAAATAAAAAGTAGCTTATTAACATAATTTGGGCCCACTTATTCAAAATATGGAATCCATTTTTCCAAATTCAATACACAATTGTTTTAGAAATTAAATTAAAATTAATCCTGTTGTCGAAAGAAAACGAGTTTTTGTTTAAAACATTGCAAAAGATTGAATTGATTTAACCTACGAATTCAAGGTAAAATCAATGCTAATGACATACATTATATTAAATGGTAAAAATATATTCTATTTATACTTTAAAACCATTAAATAATATAATTTAACCATATAAATTATTATGATGAAAAAAGTTGTTTTTAATTAAAATATAGCGTGTTTTTACTATTTATTAAAATATGAAAGTTATCAGAAAAATATCAAAACATTATCCAATGTAAATTTTTATATCCTGATTCAAAATAAAAATTTTATTTTGTAAAATTGACCTTATAAATATTTCAAAAACTATATTTAATGTGGGTGCGCCATCAAAAGGCGACAAAACTGCATTTTTTGAAAAATACTTATTTTACCCCAAAAATTTATTTTTTCCCATAAAATGTTTTAGAAAATTTATAATATGAATAATAAAGTTATAAAATTCAAAATTTAGTTAATACTATTTATAACGGCTAGTTCGTGATAATATTATAACCATATATTTTTTTTAGTGAAACCCATTATTGCGTACAACACATGCTATCGAGGAAGGTCGCGATTACGTGTAATGAAAGCCAGGTCAGGGTTGCGTGTAGTGCAAGACTCCTTTGTTGTTGCATATAACAGAATCCAACCATATTTAATTTATACATTGAATATATATATATATATATACACTCAATGTTTCTTAGAATAACTTCTATCAAATGAACTTGAAATTATGTATAACACGATTCAAGAATTGTGTTGCATATACTCCAAGATAATACGGTGTTGCGTATAGCGTAAGATAATCTTGGTGTAGCATACAACATAAGACATCAATGAAATTAAAAATAATAATTCTCATAAAATCTCGGGTTGTTACATTCTACCCCCCTTAAAATGAATTTCTCCCTCGAAATTCGTCGGGGTTATAAATGGTTTTTTTACTTGAGAATTTCTTTCATAGAAACCCACATCGTAAAAAGGAATGATAAAACTTAATTTTAAAAAGTGAAGTATGAAACATAACGGTTACCCAAATTAACTAATCACTGGGTTTCCACATAGGAGAACATAGGTGAAAAATATGGATATTTAAGAGAAATCTAACCATCATGTTCTGATGGAGAGTGGTAGAGAATATGGCTATGAAAAATACAACAATCACAAAGCCATAGATTTGTGATGATCTAAAGTACCGTTTGATTCATCGGACACTAGGACAACATTTTTGGTTTTCAAGATCATTTCCCTAAAGTTGATGAATTAAAATAAATACTTACATGATTTTGGTACAATCTCACTGTTGTTCGTGCTTTGAACAATTTTCACTTCATCTCTTAAAGAAATGAAGTTGAGTTTGTTATTCGTGAAGTGTTAACAGATCATGTGATAGAATGATGGGTCATTCCATCTATTTCAAAAAAAAGTTTAGCAATTTTTTTTATCAAATATACATAAGTCCATATATGGTGTGGTTAATCCTATATGATTCCAAAAATGGACTTATACTTCATCTATCATACCGCTTAATAAAATAAAACTTGTTTCTACTAACCAGGGACTTCCTGTAGGATAGTGGTAGGCGATAAAGGCCTGTCGCACTTCATTTGTGGGTTCGATTCCCATAGCCTTGTCCGACGCGATGGGCTGTCGCCTATCCTGCTGGTTGTCCTTTTTCTAAAACTACATTACTATAACATCCCATCAATAATATTGAAAAAAGTTCTATCCTTAAACAATAATAACTTATATAAAACATAATCCATTCCAATATTTAGGATTATCTAAAATACATCAGTCCAAGCTCATAGTATAAAGAAAATGATTACTTGAAATGTCACATAACAATCACATGAATTCCATCATTTATCCCCCATATATCATAAGATATATCTTGTTGGTCAAATTACAAACATGTGAATACCTTAATCATGTATTCTCTTGAAGAATGAATACCCATTGAACCTTAGTGAAAACATGAATGTTGTTAAATTTTAACACTTTCCACATACCAAAATCCCAAAAATTCTATATACTCAAACCATAATATCACTTAGTCCTTATATCAGTCATGAGAACATGATTACTATCATATTATTTCCTCCTTATCCCTTCATTATGCACATTTCATCTACTTTCCAAAAATATTTCAATCACGTTTTCATGGTTACCAGTACCATATAATTATTGAAAACCAATACATAGATATTCCAAAATTCCACAATACCATAAATGAGATTCCATGATACTATTTTGAAATCCCATTACATAAACACTTAATCATTACACAACTTCATTTTCATACTCAACATCAAAAATAGTGATCGCATGAGACTTCCCTTTATCCTTTTCCTTAATAGGTTTCTCATGTTGATCATCATTAACCCCTGGATTAGGGCATTTATTAGCATAATTCCCCATTTCCTTGCTCTTGAAGCATTTAAGTGTTGGTGGAGAGTTCTCTGTAGTCTTTTCTCTATTCACATAATTAGAAACCGTTTTCCCATTACTTCGAGAATCAACTGATCAATGACCTTCTTTTCCACACTTAAAACATTTTCTAGTACCTTTTAGGAAATCTCCACCATGCTTCATTCCACAATTTGAGCATAAAGAAACATTCATCTTCTTTTCACCATTGTTCTGAGATTTCTCCTTGAACTCCATCTTTCGTGTCTTGTCAAAACCATGAGATGGATATGTAACACCAACTTCAAGTTCTACCTTGATAGCACAATGCACAATTTCTTCATAGCTACTGAAGTCTCTTATAGCTAATGCCCTTCGAAGACTTGGTTTTAAGCCACTGAAAAATCGATCAACTTTACTTTCAGGTTGGATGATAAAGCCAGATGAATACCTTGAAAGTCTTGTAAAATTTTCTTCGTATATACCAAAAGATTCATCATCCTTCTGCTTAATCTTAAGAAACTCCTTTTCCATCTTTGTTCGAAGAATACGAGGGAAGTACTTATGGAAAAACAAGTTCTTGAACTCGTCCCATTCCATGGACTCAATTTCATCTCTTTGCCTCGTATTCTTGACAAGATTCCACCATTTATCAGCATCACCTTCCAAACGATATACTGCTAAGATGACTTTATCGTGCTCAGAACATTTTAGAAATGAAAATATCTTTTCAGTAGTACTGATCCATTGTTCAGCCATTAAGGGATCAGAAGACCCGCAAAATGAAGGTGGACGCTGCCTCATGAAGGATTCAACAGAATTTTGCTCTTTTCTCTGCTCATTTTGAAGTCCCGAATGATTCATAGCTTGTGTAAGTATAGAAATAAGATTGCGCACTCCATATCCCTTGACATTGGTTTGGTTAGGAGGACAATCATTGCATTGTCCATTACATTGATCAACATGGTTCCTTCGGGTTCCAGCCATCGTCTAAAACCCAAAAATAATAGTGCGAGAGGAAAATACCATTCTAGGGAAAACACCATAATAAAGGGGAAGTACCTTCAATATCTAACATCTTAGATTTAATTCTAAGATCGTTAGCGCAATTCTAGGACTATAACTTATACTTATACCTAACCTTAGGGACATCCCTAGACATACCTTAGAAATATCTTTAGGGATTTCACTAAAGTTTTCGCATCCTAGTTTCCAAAGTTTATCTAAACCTTTCCTCTGATACCAACTGTAGAGACCCGAAGCTTGACGTACATGGAAATTACATTACATTTTTGGAATACTTAATACATAAAAAAAAAGCAGATACACAAGGTTCGTAATAGTTTAGTGTCTTTGGAAACTCAGAATATAAACTTCCAATCATGTTGAAATATCTTCAACAACTCCCATAACAATCTTCCCCTTTTTTCCCTTACCTAAAACCTTTCTTTATATCTTGGGTAAAAGAAAACATATAAAGTGTGAGCTCAAATGCTCAGTAAGGGTAAGCATGGATAAAATAAAACAAATCATATAAATTTTAACTTAAAAACATGAACATAACGTTTAAACATCAAAAGCTTGAGAAATGACATAAAACATAGAAGTACGTAATACATAGATCATAAAGAAACATTAAGCATGATAAAATAGAATGGGAGTAAAACATGTAATTGTGGAAAGCATTAAACACATGTTATGATTTCCATAGTATCCAAGGAATTGCTGCCAAGACCATCTTAGTGGACAAAGTCCCTTTCTAAATCGAGTTCACTCATCGTTCCAGTCCTGTATTACTGAACCGGTTTAACTTGCCATTCCAGCCATGTCTATATCATGAGATATAAATCTATACCCAATGCATTGGAGGGAGATATAGGTCCCACCCATCTCATAATTAAATCCTTCTTACTTGTGCCACAAAATAAACTTAAAACATTCATCATAACCCAAAGAATAAAATGGGTTTCATAAATATCATCCCATCATCACATAATCCATATAAAAAAAATAGATATTTCATCATAAGAAAACTGAAACCATGTAAATGATAGAGACATTATAATTGAAACATACAATTATGAAATAATGTCATCTTAGATGGAAAATGGTTTTGATAAAACACTTGAAATGAATTCTTGAGGAAAATATCCTTTATTCAACAAAATCAAATTCTTTTCAGAAAACATCATGAAATTTTAAAAGAAAAAGATTTTGTTGAAAATAGTAATGAAATATTTTGGAGCAATATTCATGAAAATAAGGCTTTATAAAACCATAATAATCCGTTTGTTCCGTATAAGTTAAAAAAACATTCTTCTCATACTTTTGCTGGAAAATTAAAAAAAGTACCTCCTAACATAAACAAAAGAAAGATTCCTTCCAAACATTGTGGTAAAAGTCAAAAACGGGTAAAAACGACTTTAAACATACTTGTAAGAATAATAACATTTTATGAAAACATTTTTAGAAAACATGGACATGGATGATAAACATAACCCCAGTAAATACTTACGAATAAACAATCTCGGATAAGAATGAGATTGGAATAATTATCCCTTACCTTAGGTCTGATATGCTTCTTATGGATCTGAACCTCCTGTATAATGATTTAAATAATTTCATTGACTTATTTCATAATCATATTCATTGTTATGATATCATATATGTTTCACTTATGACTTTATATTACCCTTTCTTTTGTAAATTCCATGTTAAAGCAGTGTTTTGGGTAAAATCATTTCATTTATCGCATGTGTTTTGACTTGTTGTTCTTGATATTATTACTCATATCCTAATTTAAATAATTCCAGAATTCAAAAAATGATTTATATTCATCATATACATATATATTATAGATCGATAAAAGGAATGAAATACACCGTTCATGGAGACGGTATGCCGTACGTACGCATGAATGCTGTTTTCGTTTCCTTATTGAATTGAATGAAACTAAATAGATGACATACATATATATATATACATAAATCAAGTATAATTATTATTTCATATATTTCATTATTATTCATTATATAAAATTTATGATCATTCATGTATGGTTAACATGGAGAATGAATCTCATCGCGTTGTGGAGACGGTAATCCGTACGTACGCACGAGCGATGATATTGTTCCCATAATTATTGAATTGAATTGGAGTGGATGGTATAATATATCAGAATCAGTATGATGTTATAATAACCATATATAGTTATTATGTACACCATTATACCCATCCATGTAAGGTGTTTGTGTAAAAACAGATTACACCACGGCGTGGAGACGATATTCCGTACGTACGCACGCGCAGTGATTTTGTTTTCCATAGGATGGATAGGAGGTGAAATAGGGTTGTTTCAGATTTATAATAACATAAAAGTATATGAGGGATACTGATGTTATTTGTTAATAATGAAAAAACTAAAGAAGAGGGAGTATAAGAAGAATGGAACTTGAAGAAAACGGTAGAAGGTATTACCTCTTTCTCGAAGTGCCTCCTTTAAACTTTATCTTAGGGCACTAGAGTTGGTCTTTTGAGAAGACCAGTACCTCTAGTAGGTTTATAAGTAAATGGGGAAGTTAAATTGGCAGGGGTTGTCCGAGCTTGAATGCTCAAATTGGTGTGAGGAGGAGAGGGAGGAGGTGCCCTTTTATAAGAGAGGATAGGGGCACCTTTGGAATCCTAAAAAATATTAGTTTAATATAAATTCAAACCCCACTTAAAAACCTCAAAAAATGACTAAATTAGAAGATTATATGTGATAGGGTTATCATCAACCAATAAAATTTAGACATGTTTTGATCTTATTTTAAACCTTATCATTTTGATTTATCCTTATTTAATCTATTTAAGTTTATTTATAGTAATACAATTCTAAATTTTAAATGGTTATAAATAATCACTTATGTGTTGTTAATTTTCCATAATTGGATACTTTATGAAATTTTAGACTATTTAAATTTCAATTTATAATTTTTAAATATTTTTGTGATTTTTAAACAATTTAATAATATGTTATTTTTATAAAATAACAATAGTGTCAATTTTGACACTATTCATTTATTTGGATTTAAATAAAATATACACAGAGGATATATTCAAAATAAATTATTTAATAGATTTATAACATGTCAAATATGTCTATAAAATTCTTGGATCACATTTAATAGTTCATATAATATTTATTTTAATGTTTTTAAAACCATTTATTTGATATTTCTCTTAATAAAATAATTTCAACATCACTATTATGTCACCTTTAATGATAATTATTTAATCCCTAAAAATTATAAATAAATTAATATGATGAATATAATTTTATTATATTTCTGGAGAATATTTATATCTGAAGTTTCATGAAGTCTATCACTAAACTAAAATTATTATACTTATAAGATTTAAGAAAGTGACATGTTGTCACTTTCTTTGGTTTTAATAATAATTAAATTATTTTCATGGAAGAAAGTCCATTAAATGAATCTAATCCTACCCTTAGGTGATATGGGTCGACTTCTAGTCATCCAATAGGATTTTGGAAAGTGTTAGGGTAATTTTATTATCTTATATTTACCCTTAATTACCCTATTTACCTTTAATTATGGTAAATAAAATTTACCGTAGTTACTATTCATAATGCCTAAAAATAAAAAGTAGATTATTAACATAATTTGGACCCACTGATTCCAAATATGGAATCAAATTTTCCAAATTCAATACACAATAGTTTCATAAATTAAATTAAAATTAATCCCGTTGTCGAAAGAAAACGGGTTTTTGTTTAAAACAATGCAAAAGATTGAATTGATTTAACCTACGAATTCAAGGTAAAATCAATGCTAATGAAATAAATTATATTAAATGGTAAAAATATATTTTATTTATACTTTAAAACCATTAAAGAATATAATTTAACCATATAAATTATTATGATGAAAAAAGTTGTTTTTAATTAAAATACAGCGTGTTTTTACTATTCATTAAAATATGGAAGTTATCAGAAAAATATAAAAACTTTATCCAATGTAAATTTTTATATCCTGATTAAAAAGAAGAATTTTATTTTGTAAAATTTAACTCATAAACATTTCAAAAACTATATTTAATGTGGGTGTGCCATCAAAAGGCGGCAAAACTGCATTTTTTTGAAAAATACTTATTTTTCCCGAAAAATTTATTTTGTTCACATAAAATGTTTTAGAAAATTTATAATATGAATAATAATGTTATAAAATTCAAAATTTAGTTAATACTATTCATAAAGGTTAGTTCATGATAATATTATAACCATATATCATTGTTTAGTGAAACCCGGTATTGCGTACAACACACGCTATCGAGGAAGGTCGTGATTGCGTGTAATGAAAGCCAAGTCAGGGTTGCGTGTAGTACAAGACTTCTTTGTTGTTGTGTATAACATAATCCAACCATATTTCATTTATATATTGAATATATATATACACACTCAATGTTTCATAGAATAACTTCTATCAAATGAACTTGAAATTGTGTATAACACGATCCAAGAATTGTGTTGCGTATACTGCAAGCTAATACGGTGTTGCGTATAGCACAAGATAATCTTGGTGTAGAATAAAACAGAAGACATCAATGAAATTAAAAAGAATAATTCTCATAAAATCTCAGGTTGTTACATGATCCTTGATCTTTAAGAATCTATCATGGTAATTTGGGTGCTAACGTGATGATACCGACCATCTTGCACTACCCACCTTTGACTGCAATACAATCCTTCAAGCTTGGAGGATTTATTATTTTTATCTAATTCTATAGAGGATGGAAGGAGGTGGAATAATTATCTTAGTCTTAATAGAATGCCTAGATAATTTCTTTATGGATATAATTCTCTAGAGGTGAAATCATTATGACAAATGATTTCAGCACTCACAAAAAAAGGATATAATCATCTATATATAGAGCTAGGGTTAGAGGTTTGGAAATTTCACAAAGGTACTTATCTAATATATTTATCCTTAGTGAACCCCATATTTAATAATAATAATAATAATATTTCATTGATGTATTCATGTCTCATGGATAATATAAATACCAATAAATAAATTATTATTTATTTAAATGACATTTAGTATTTTATTTCCATTATCGAGCACCTTAATCGGTCTTTCTACCATCACTAACATTTATTGAACCTAGAATAATAAATATTATTCATTTTATAAATTAATAAATAAAGATAATATTCACAACCTTGTATATAAATATTTATTTAATATTCAAATCACATAAAATAATGATTTAATATACGTGATCAATAAATACTGGATAAATATTATTCATCAGTCTTGATAATAATATTTATTCTAATAATTATATTCAAATAGGATTTAATTGATACTAATGGAAACACTAAGTGTGTGTACCTCTTGGATTCTTCCCCAATGTGATTAAGTGGAATTTTCTAAATTTTTATATTATCATTCAGCAACACTAAGGACACCCATAGAGGAATAAGTTAATGTAATAATGAAAAAAAACCCCATGTGAACACTCGCTGTGTAATATAATCCCTTAGTGTTGATATTACATTAAGAAAGTTAAAAACTCATGTCATCAACCTATATACTTGATGTGTATTTATTTTACTATCTAAAATAAAACTGTAAATACACCGTGGACATGGAATTTAGTTGGATTGTTCCATTCAAATCAAAGGAAAAATATATCAAATTCTATAAAAATGGATGGGACAAATCCTTCCTTAACTTATTTATTGATAAAATACTATTAGTGATGCATTCAATGTACCCCACTTACCAAAAACACACGGCCTCATGTTTTTAGTTAGTATATAAAATTAAAAAATTCATGATATGCATTAATAATAATCTTAATGTCTAAGGATCATTACAAAAATTCACATATAGAAATATCCCATGACACAAAACATGTGGCATTCCCATTGGTGGGTCTATCCTCATAATATCCCATCTTGTAGATTATCAACTATGAACTTCATGAGATAAATTCTCATACACCTATGGGTAATTTCACATGATAGTCAATACAATATGTGTCATATAATAGAATGTAATCCTGATCGTAGGACATAAGTTTAAGAACATCATATTAACACTTAAAAGGTTCTCATCACAGTGTGAACTACTATAAACTTTCAATATGATAAATACTCAAGGAAACTATCATAGTAAATTCACAAATAAGAAAAATAAATACATGATAAGTAATTTATTAATATTCAAGTATATGAATATACTGGTAATTGAAAGTATATAGTAGTTGTTTATAGGGAACTAACTCCAATAGGAAGTGGAATTTGTTGTGAAAATATGGGAGGATCTGATTAGTGGATTATCATAAATACATTTGGATTATTTAAGTGAGAAATATTTTTAAACTGAAAGAAAATTCCTACAGTAAAATTTTTCAATTTTGGGAAATTTTCATTGTTCCTATCTAAAATTGTTTGATGATTAAAGACACAAATATTCTCACAAGGAGTTGTATATATTTGGAAGAGGATTTGGAAGTAGCATTTGGAATACACAAGATCATCTTTTTTGAAGACCAATATTCAAATAATATCAATTATTTATACTAATATTGAAATTACCTTCATGTAAATACAATGAGAAGAGGCATATAAGTCTATAAACTGACATTTATAACCCTATTATAAGATGTGGGTGAAAGAGAGTAATAACATGTAGACCTTGGTCATACATTAATATGTTTCTAAAGTTTGTAATCACAAACTAGTGAATCATTGATTTTTTTATATCAAAACATTGTTTGATATGTGCTCTATAGATGTATCCTTTTATATCTTAACCATGTAAAATCCCAAAGTTCTTACTTTTTTTACATTTTTCACTTATGCATGATATCTAATATGGATAAATATGATAGAACTAAGTAAATAAAGGTTGAATAATATTATTTCTAACAATAAAACATTATATTAAGGGAAAATGATTAAGGAGAAAATTTTAAATTTACCTAAACCATGATTCACCCCCCTTAAGGTGTCCCCAGGTCCCTACAAATGGCATCAAATCCAATAGGTTTAGTTGTGGATTCAACCTGATATATTTAAACTATGAAGATTCGAAGATTATCCATGTTATGTATCATACAGTGAAATCATGTTTCTAACTATAATAAAGAGTTTTTATCCTATTTGGAATTCCATATTGTAATCACAAATAATACTTAGAAGATTGGATTTGTTTTGACAATTTAGTATGGAATAATACACGATATTAATCATATAAATACAGAGATTGATTCTTATGTGAAGAAGGTATTAAAGGATACTATGGAATAATATGTATTCAATAATATTTTCCATATAAAGACTTCTAAATATATGTGGTTGAAATAAAAATATTTTTATGGTGAATAATCTTATTTTAAAGGAGAAAACGATGTTGTTTCAATAAATGAAGAATATATACCAGTTAAAAATTTGAATATGAATTTTGTTGAATACGAGTTTCATTTTCTTATAATCAAGAAGAAAAATAACATGAATAATGCATTTAATAAATCGAGTATTCCCAAGGGGTTTAACAAAATATTTTTTTTGTATATATATTAATCTAACAATGTAATGAATATTTATTATAAATATGAAATTTTTTGTCTTTTATAACCTAAATTCTTGGAGGATGATGATAGAAAATTGGAAACCAAAATATATAGTAAATATATATGTTGTCTCTCTAAAAACCAAGATAAAATTAAAGCCTTGATATGTGAAGTGAAATTCTTAAAGGCTGGAGATGAAAATAA
Organism: Viscum album; assembly: GCA_963277665.1. Classification (NCBI taxonomy): domain Eukaryota; kingdom Viridiplantae; phylum Streptophyta; class Magnoliopsida; order Santalales; family Viscaceae; genus Viscum; species Viscum album. The sequence goes on along the minus strand of OY728160.1, from coordinate 2,082,680,885 downwards.
CTCTACTTATATAATAAATTTGGTGGAATCTAGCAGAAGGATGATGAAATAAGATATGTACTTAGAGGATACTATTGCAATAATAAAAAATAAAATAAAAAAATAAAGGAATTTAAGTGAAAATATGTTTCATGAGTTCAAGTTAATCATTTATAAATATAAATTCAAAGAACCATCAATGATTTCCCTAGAAGTTGAAGTGAGTGTTATACATAATTGAAGGAAATATCAAATTGAAAATTTAAAAGGTCAACAGAAGAAGAAGTAATTGTGGATTGAGAATCATGAGGGAGCTATTTTTACAAAGAGGTAGAAGATAGATACTGAATATTATAACTTAAAGACTTCAACTAGTGATAATAAGAATATAAATTTAGTTTTAGTAGAGAAGAAGAACATGAATACAGGATTTGGAAAGAAAAAAAATATCAAACCAGTATGTTGAAGAGGTGTTGTTTTTTTTTATATTTTGACATAAAATGGATGTTCGTTGGAAGAAATTAAATATATGTAGTCATAGGTGGCCTACTTATACATCATTTCCATGGAAGTATATTCAAATGTATAAATATTTCATGGTAGATATTATATTTGTGCTAATATTAACCATATGGTGATATGCTACATCATTATAAGTAATAAAGATGCCACAATGATATATTCTACTACTATGAATGGAATGATTCATGAAAATAAGAAAAAATAATATATTCCATTCAAAAATATAGTCATGGAATTTCATGATTATAAAGTGGTAAGGAAAAGGATAAAGACTCAAGTATCATTGATGGAATATCCATAATAGCCATAAAGGAGGAAAAAGAAGAGTTTTAGTGGTTTTAGAAGGGTTGGAAACACCATGAGCGTGTGTAAGAAAGGCTATAAATAAAAAAATTTAAAGAATAACTCAGAAGTTAAAATATTCTGTCTCACTGGAGTACGTATTCATTTCTTTAGAAGATAGTAATGAAGGAAGAAAACAAAGAGTATATCAAGAACCAAAGGTTGTATGCTCACTCTTACTATCTTGGAAAAAGAAGAAGCAGGGATGTAGAGTATAGAATAATGAAGAGGTTAATCTAATGGAAATCATGGAATACAGAAAAAATACATGTTTAAGTGGTTTCAAAATTACCAAAACAAGTAAATAATATAATACTATTATAGTTTTCTTTGTTTGGAGGATGAAGAATAAAAAATAATATAGATATAGTGCATTTAAGGAATAAACTTCTAAAATTTAGATGATTCTCACAAAAGAGAGGGATACCAAATTATACAATAATAAGGTTTTAGATTCAAACATCTTGAGAAAATATTTCATAAGTGGTGTTGTTTAGATAATTTCTAGGAAGTTGATTATAAATAAAGGGTTGGATTGTAATATACAACCAAATTCCTCTATTTGAGGATATTAGAGGTATCCTTTCTCCCCATACATTTATTTTATATATATTATGATTGGGAGTGACATAAGATTAAGGAGGGGATATTACCCATGGTGTATATGCATTCAAAAGAGAAAAATTCAAAGTGAAAGTGTGTTTGATTTGATAGAAAAGGAATATTCACCATGTGTACATTAAAAGAATATAATTACTAGATAAAAAATAGAAATAGAAGAATGAATATATTTATATAAGTGGTATCGCTAGAGGTAAAATAAATAAAGGATTAAACAAAAAACGAGATGATCTATTGAAGGAAGAATTATGTTGAATCTAAAGATACATGTAATGATTAAGGAATTCAAGTGGTATTAAGTACAAATATGATCTCCAACTAGTATTTGTAGTGATGTCACATGGTTACCTTGATTAATCAATGCTAAATTTGGTTATACATGATGAAATAAAGATGTGTAGATGGTATGTATCCTTATTTGGAGTGAAACTAGTGTCAATCCCATATCTAAGTATTATAATTGGTATCAATATAATTTTAGAATTTGGAATGTTGTTTTAGGACTTAAGAAAAGGAGACATACCTTGAATAATATCATGGATAACATATTCAATAAGTATCTATATTCACAGAAAAATATGCATTCTAGTTATTTATGAACTAAAAATATAGGATCATATGACTATATTTTAGTATAATTAAAATATACCAATAAGAATTAATTATTAAATTAAATTACTATCTATTCATTGAAGTTCAATAAAATATATGATGTTTTGAACTAAAGAAATAAATGGGATTTTTGATGAACCTTCAAAGGATATTTATCCTTTTATAAGAAATGAGAAGTCCTACAAAGAAATGAATATCATGGATATCAAGTGGTATCACTAGTTCCCCCTTTACAAGTGGTATCAATCGATTTAACATGTGGTATATCACACACTATTATACTCAATTTATTATTCAAAAATATTTTTTTTGAATGTGATTGAGATCACAATTAGTTTTTACAAAAGGATTAAATTGATCAAGATACAAGTGTTTGTTTGAAAACTAGTGTATGACATTGACATCATTGGGGATATCAAGAAATTCCATTTTTTATTACACAAAGTATCAAATCAATTGGATTAGAGGATTTATTTATTACTCTTTTCCAAGTGACAAATCCACTCATTATTTTTCCTTAAGAAGAATATAATAATTAATGAAATTGGGTTGAAATTGAAGTAATAATAAATAATTTTTAAATAAGATAAATGTTATATATATATATATATAATTGGTATTACAATAGCATTGAATGTGAATATGAATTGAGAGAATAGTCTCTCTTATTCTGAAATTTATGAAGGTATGCTAAGATGTTGAATTCTCTTGTAAATATGGTGCAAAAAGTTTGATGAAAAAGTAGTAGTGAAGATGGTATTAATACCATGGTACCTTTATAGGGGGGGGGTAAAGAACCCTATGTATTTTATTTATAAAGGGGGAGAAATATAGAGAGAAATTTGGAGGAAAATAAGAAATATAAAGATAAATATGGAGGAAAATTAGTCTATAAGATCCAAGAGTTTAGAGGATCTTGGATTACGAAATAAAGGTGGAGAGATTATATCTATATATTATGGTTTTTAATTTTATAGAAGAAAGTATTGTCAAAAAAATACAAAAAAGAATATTGTTATAACCAAGAGGCTTTATGTTGGATTTTTTGACAATCACTAATGAATTTTGATTGGAAATAACATAAGGAGATTGATGAAAGGATTGATAATCATTAAGATTAAAGACGATTAACTATCATTATTGTATTTTTTTATAAGGGTAACTAATTTTTATTTTATTGAAAATCATTGAAGTATTGATTATTGTAACATCCCACCCTCACCCATTGGCTTGGGAAGAGGATAATACATTACTAGGCCTTAGGTGACATCCCTAAGACACCAAAGTCTAGAAATAAATGACAAGGTTTCATAAATAGTTGGGGTATGATTTTTTCATTTTAAAAATAAAATAAAAAAATCAAGAATAAAAAACCAAAAAAAACTACTATATGATGTATGAGAATAATGAAATACAACTCAAAGTATAATCTAATGACAAGAAAACCAAACTAAAACCATAGACCATATCAGAGTACAAGAAGAAACTAGGAAAACACTCAAAGACAACCAAGTCATCCAAAATAAAATCCCAACAACCTCCAAGATCTAACTAAAAAAAAACTTTACCAAGTTATAATGATGTATCACTAAAGAACTAAGAAACCTTGGCTTTACATGTGTATCGATATACAACATTTGTAAATGCAAAAGGTTCCCAAGTTGGGGATGAACATAAAATTCAGTAGGATTTCCCCAATGACTTCCCTACTCATGCCACTATGGTAGAAATTTTTTTCACATTTATATAAAATAGATTAAAACTAAATTTAAAGTAGTTTTTATTAAATAATAAAATAGTTTTACAAACCAAAACAATTTCTTGGGAAAGAAACCAAAAAAATATTTAACCTATTTCACATTTCCATTTGGTACAACCCATTCCATTATATAAAAAAACACATGCATTCTTAGGTGACAGTTCCATACTCGTGAGTGGTCAATAATCAATCTACTAAGTCAACAAAAGGTAACCATATACCAAGTTACCCAATAGCACACACCCCTTCCACATGGTCACATCAATTCAAATGAACACATTCCAAACATTTATGCCAAATCCCATAAAAACCAACCATTCTAAGAAATTTCATTAAATAATTTATTTTATTGAAAAAATTTCTACCCAAATTATTTACATAAATCAAAACAAAGCTATATGTTAAAATAATCATTTTAAAATCATAAAAAACACTTTGTACAATAACTAATTTACACCATTTAACAAATCATCAATAAAATAGGGTTTATATCAAGATTTTCACATCAATTTCACAATTCAATTCAAAAAATTAAATCAATTAGAAATCAATCCTTTAAGTTCTAAGAAGAGGATTAGAAAGTGAAGCCACCAACCTCACAAATTAGGTGGAAATGAAGAACGACACAAAACTCAAAAAACATGGATTCAATATTTAAAATACCTCTTTATATATTGTTCCCTACCATCAAAAAAACTATATATAATCATGATTGGAATCACACAACATAGATATATACCCAAATAATTATATACATTAATGAAATAGAGATAAGAAGAATAAAACTAAGGGAAACCACCAAGAACGATCAATTACCAATGAATTAAACTTCCAATGCACCAAGATTCACCAAAGGATCACTCCTGGATTGAAGGGAAGGGTATCAAAATCCTTAGGAGGGAGAGTAAATCGAGTTAGGTTCAGATTAAGGAAAAAATGTGGCATTAAGTAGGTGATTTCAATTAGATCCACAAAATCTTGACATAATTTTTAACACCGCATAGTTAGGGTACATGGTTTGAAATACCATGCGCTAACCATGTGCTAGCCACTACCTCTAAACTCCCCTAACATGATTGGATCACATGATTAGACAAAATGTGTGACAACCATTCTAAATCCATCTTCCCTAACATGCACGATTTACCCTAGGTGGCTTCAGGATTTGGCTAAACCGCGTTCTTAAATATATGCCTTCCCAATGTCCTCTATTTCCCATTACATAGATTTATGGAGCTGTATCATGGTTTATACTAACCCTTCAAAAAACATGAACCTTTAGAAATGACCCAATAACTTTTTAAAACTCCTCCAAAACTTCCCAAACCTAACCTAATATCTTTATATACTTAAAATATATAAATAAAGGGTTAATTAACTAAAAATGAGGGTGCTAAATTCTTCCAAAAATTGGTATTTACATACTCAAAAATTTAAAAACCTCCATTGGATTGAAAGAGTTCAGGCCATAGGTCAACCATTTCCTTCTCACATTCCCACATTTTTTCCTGAATCTGACCATGTTTCCATAAAACCTGCACTAGACTGATGGTTTTTCCATGCAAGACTTTCTCTTGCCTATCCAAAATACAAACTAGCACATGAACCAATGTGCATCTGGATCTATGTCAATGTGAACCCATCAAATCAAATGGTCAGGACCAGGTTGATACTTTTTCAACTAAGATACATGAAACACATTATGAAATGAACTAAATATTGTTAGAAAATCCAACTGATAAGACACCTCACCAACCCATTCAAGTATCTCAAAATGACCTATGTATCTTGAATATAAATTTCCCTACTTCCCAAAATTATAATTCCCAAGCACTAGAGATATTCTAAAAAACACATGACCACTCAACTCGAATGAAAACGACCATCAATGATGATCCTCATATGATTTTTGATGACTCTAATCCATATCCATTCTCTTCTTGAGCAATTGAATCTTATCCATCTTATCTTGGACAAGGCTCATTCTAATCAATGGATTTTTACCTATTTCCACCCAAAAAAGTGGATAATGAAAAGGACTCCAATACAATGATTCAAAATTATCCATATATATCAAGTCTTGGGAATTATTTTTATACAAGAACTCCACTAATGGTATTTTCTCCTCACATGAGCCACCGAAATCTATTATACAAGCCCTAATCATGTCTTTTAACGTTTTTATCATCCTTTTAGATTATACATACATATGGGGATGATACACCATACTCATATTCAAACAAGTACTAAGGGATTTCTATAAGGATTTATTAAAATAAGGCATAAAACCCAGATCTCAGTCTAATACTATCGAAACTGGTATGCCATGCCTCATTACTACTTATCAGATATAAATTTTAGAAAAGTTATCCACCGAATGAGATTCATAAATAGGGATGAAATGGTCTAAATTTGTGATATGATCCACTATCACCAATATATAATCGTGTTTTCGAACCGTCCATGGGAGACCTGTCATAAAATCTATGGCTATAAGCTCCCATTTCCAAATATGAATAGGTAAATATTACAACATAATCACTGGTTACTGGTGCTCTAGATTAACTTGTTGACAGGTGAGGCTTCTCATAACAAACTCAGCCACTTTTTATTTCACACCAAACCACCAAAATTGTGCTTTCAATGACTTATAAATATTTTTTATTCCAAGAAGAACGAACCATATTGAATGGTGGTAAGTGTGAAGAATTTTTTCCTAACATGCCAAGGGTATGGCAATCCTATCTCAAAACCACAAAACTGAACTCCCATTCACCTTCCATCTCTCAATGGTATCCTCACCATTGATTTTGACCTCATAGAAACACATTATGAATCAGATGTTTGTGCCTCATTAACCTTCTCAACCAAATAAAAAGTAAATGAAAGCAAAAATAAAACCAAAACACTACCTATTTTTTCAAAATTCAAGTTCATGTCAGCTATCATAGACATCATATACCATTGATCTAAAGCCTCATTTTCCAATTGACTATGTGAATTTCTTCTTAATGCGTATTTCACCTAATTTCCTTTACCCAGTGTATACATCAAGTTAAATTCAAACATTTGTAGATACTCTATCCATATTCCTTGTCTCAGATTCCAATCTATTTTTTAGAAAACGTGTTTCAAACTCTTATGATCTGTAAACATCATAAATATCTCACCAAATAGCTAATAAACCTAATTATTCAAAGAATATAATAAAAATTATTAATCCAAATCGTGTGTTGGGTAGTTCATCTCATGAAACCATAATTACTATGTTCCATAAGAATCAACATGATCTCCCTGCATGAGAGCACATCCCAAACCAAATCCCAAAGAATTAAAATACACCAAATAACTCTATCCTAATACTAAAAATATCAATATTAGTTCTTATGTAAGGAAAAATTTAATCTCTGGAAAATAATTATAAAATTCATCAATCCATTGAAACAGAACACCTTTCCTTGTCAAATATGTCATTTGTGAAGCTATTCATGAAAATTAATGAACAAAATGTCAATAATAACCTTCCATAACAAGTAAACTACATATCTCAAAGTAATTATTTTAATGTTTCCAAGAGATCACAACCTCTATATTTTTGGGATCCAAAGAAATACCTCTTTTAGAGATAACATGGAAAAGAAAATGTACCATTTATATCAAAAAATCACACTTTGAAAGTTTGGTATACAAATTATGATCCTACAAGATACCCAAAACTATTTCCAAGTGTTTCTTATCCTCATAAATTGTTCTTAAATATACCAATATGTCATACAAAAACACCAAAAAAAATTATCCATATAACTTTGAAATATTTGATTCATAAATTCCATAATTTTTTTGGTGAATTCATAATACCAAAAGGATTATCCACATACTCTTAGCGGCTATATCTACTTATGAAAGATGTTTTTAGAATATCCACCTTTATTACCTGTAATTGGTGATATAAAAATTGCATGTAAATTTTAAATAACCACTAGGATCCCCTAAATTGATATAATATACCATCAATGTGTGGAATTAGATACTGATTCTTTATCATAAATTAGTTAAGATTACAATAATCCACATACAACTGAAGAGTTCTATCCACCCTTTTGACAAACAAAAAAACGGATGATGTCCACATAGACCTACTAGGATGAATGAACCCTTTACTTTATAACTCTATCAAATAGACTTTTAATTCCATTAATTCTATTGGTTCCATCTGATAAGATGGAAGTGATATAGGACTGGTCCCTGGTAAGAGATCAATTGTAAACTCCCTTCTCTTGTGGGTGGTAACACGGAGAAATTATTGGAAAAAATATCCCAAAACTGATCAATAATTACTAGAAAACCACTATCCATAATCTCATTCACAAATACCAAAGTAAAAGATTCCAACTAGTATGAGATCTTTCCAACTAATAGTGCCAACAATCCTACTACACCTGCCTTTACATTTCAGTCTCCTCTAAAGAGATGTTTGCCACCATAATCAATTATAAAACTAACCCATCAGGTATAATAATCAATGTGAGATTTGAAAATTTTCAACTAATCCATACCAAGTATTATGTCATAGAAATCCATATCAAGCATATGAAATCCCATATCAACTCATTTCTATCAATAGTTATATAACATAATTTTCACATAATGTATCGACATTCTATTTGACCAAGTAGAGTTTTTTTGTTTCAAAATAGAAGGCGTCATCTCAACATGCAAAGCCATAAGATAAAAAAAACAAGAAGAAATAAACAAATGGTATGCTCCCATATTAATAAAAGATTTCATAAGGTTATAATTCAAAATAATCATACCTCTCACTATTGATGGTCCCAATTGATCATCAAAAATAATTTTATCAACCCTATACAATTGATTACTCACCGCACTTTGTTCTTTATTACCATGCTAAGATTGCACTACTTGAGGATTCATGGTATTCTTATAATCAACATGGCTAACTTATTTCTTCTAAATAGAATTATTATTCTCCCTTTATCCCATCAAAGAATATGATATATGCGATACGTGAGATGTCTCTTGATCACTCGACCTTGGAGAACTACGATAATAACACTTAATATGTCCCATCTAGTTGAAATTGTGGCATTCTCTATGTGGTACTGTAAAATATCACTTAATGTGATCAAAATAACCACATTGAAAAAACATAGGCTTTCTCTTTGGTTTAGGAGGAATATTCACTAATCCATCTGTCTGATTCTGATTCATACCACTACCTTAGAAATAAGTGTCCCTCTTCTTTTTATTCCAAACATTAGAGTTCCCACCCCTTCCCATATGAATCAACATGCTTCCTCCACTCGTATTACCTAAGATATATTTTCTTCCACTATATATCTATTGACTATATATGTATAATCCTTTATATAAACAATGAATGTCTTTGAGTGAATCTATGGCCTTAACCTCGATTCAAAATTTAATATCGTTAAGGATTCACTTGCAGAAACTTTGGGTGAAAATTAGACTAAATCCATAAATTTAGCAGCATACTATGTCATTGATATATTCTATTGCTTCAAGATGAAAAAGTATATTTTTCTAGAAATAATAAACATGTCAGGATAATTTTTTTGTTAAAAAATTATTTAAAAAACTCCCATGAAATTCCTTGGTGGAATTTAGTCTGAACTACTCAATCCCACAACTAGAATGCTAGATCCTCTAGCATATACATTTCCAACTTTAATTTTAGCTTAGCTGATGTGCCTATGAAATACAAGGTTTGATTCATCCTTTTAAGCCACACTTATGCTTTTTCTAGTTTCAAATCACCCTGAAATTTTGGTGGATTTGACTTCTGGAACTGAATAGAATGATCTACCAGCCTTGGTTCATCCCTTATTTCCCCTCTATCCATAGCCTAAAAAGATTGAATTATACTTTGAACCATATACTATCTCACATATGGATTATGTGAAACCATATTCTCAGTAGCAACTTTAGGTTGGTTTCTTCTATTCCTAAACAGTTCCATTTTCTATAACCATAAGAAAACACCATTTAAACAGACTCTCTAGAAACCAAAGGATTAAAAATTTAAAATTTACCACATAAAATTTATCCCAACAAGGCTTTCAAATTTTTAATATTTTTCCACTTTTAAATCATTTTTGAAAATTACACCGTGATCTTTAAAAATAAAACAATTTTCAACTATTTTCTAAATCAACAATTTTTTCACCAAATCATAAATCATTACTCAATATTAAATTTTCACTCCTAGTGGGAAATCATTTTCGTTGATGCATTTCATACTCTCTTATCGTTGGATAGACATGAAAATGAGTTAACAACTCCTAGGATCATCTCAAAAACTCCTATAGCCAAACTCCCTGGTAACTTGATGTTCAGAATAAATAGGTTAGATACACATATTTATGATCTACATTTCAAGTTATGACATTAATGATCATTTCTACCATGAAACTCAATAAATAAACTATATTTCCTTTCAACTCCAGGACCAAACCTAGCTCTGATACCAGTTGTAACATCTCACCCCTCACCCATTGGCTTATGAAGAGGTAGAGACATTACTAGGCCTTAGGTGACATGCCCAAGACACTAAAGGCAGACAATAAATTCCAAAGGCTTTGTAAAAATTTGGGGGATGATTTTTCATTTTTAAAAATAATACAAAAAAACCAATAATAAAAAACCAGAAAACCACTATGTGATGCATGAGAACAATATATTACAACTAAAAGTATAAACAATTGAAAAAAACCAAACTACCACCATGAACCATATCAGAGTACAAGAGTAAACTAGAACCAAAAACCGAAATACAACCAAGAAACCCAAAATAAACTCCCAAAAATATCCAATATCAAACTCAACAATCCATGCCCAAGGTATCATGATGCTTCACTAAATAACTAGGATTCCTTTCCTTTACCAGTGTATCGATACACAATGTCTACAAACAAAAAAAAGTACCCAAGTAGGGGGTGAGAATAAAACTCAGTAGGATTTCCCCAATGAATTCCTTACTCATTCCACTATGATAAAACATGTTAGAAAATTTATATAACATAGTTTAAAACCAAATTTAAATCAGTTTTATCAAAGAATAAAATAGTTTTCCAAACCAAAACTATTTCCACATAAAGAAACCAAACAACTCTTAAACCCATTTCACATTTCCATTTGGAATAACCCATTCCATTCCACACAACCAAACATGCCTTCCCAAGTTTCAGTTCCATACTCATTAGTGGCCTCTCATCGATCTACAAATTCATCACAAGGTAATAATATACCAAGTACTCTAATATCACACACCCCTTCCATAGGGTCACGTCAATGAAAATGAACACATGCCAACCATTTATGACAAATCCCATGGAAAACAAACCATTACAATCCATTTTAACAAAACATTTATTTTATTGGAAAAATTTATAAAAAATTATTTCCAGGATTCAAAATAAACCCATATGTTAAAATTATCATTTTAAAATCATGAAATAAAACACTTTGCACAATAACCAATTTACACCATTTCACAAACCATCACTAAATAGGGTTTCTATCAAGCCTTGCACATCAATTTCAAAATTTAATTAATTTAATTAAATAAATTTTAAATCAATCCTTAATGTTCTAATAATAGGAGTCAAGAATGAAGCCACCTACCTTGCAACTTAGGAAAAAATGAAGAACAGAACAAAACTCCCCAAAATTCGATTCGATCATCAAAAAACCACCTTAGATATTGTTATCTACCATCAACAAAACCATATATCATCATGATTGGCATACAAAAACATGGATATACCCCCTATGTATTATATACATGAATATAAGAGAGGGATGAAGATTAAAACTAAGGTAAACCACTAAGAATGAGCACTTACCAAGGAATCTATCCTCTAACGCACCAATATTAACCAAAAGATATCTATCAAATCGAAGGGAAGGGTATAAAAAACCTTAGGAGGGTGAGGAAATTAATTTAGGGTCATATTAAGGAAAAAAGAGGCATTAATAAGGATATTTGTATTAGATGAACAAAATACAGATCTAATTTTTAACACCGCATGGTTTGGGAACACAGTTAGGCAAACTGTGCGCTAACCATGTATTGGACACTACCTCTAAAATACCCTCACAAGGTTGTCTTGAACGGTTAGGAAAACCATGTACCAACCATGATAAATAACTCTACCCATAGCTGTATGGTTTCCCTTGGGTGGCCACATGGTTTGGCCAAACCATGTGCCTAACCATGCACCTAACCAGTGTCCTCTACTTCCCCTTTCACAGTTTCCTAGAGGTGTTGCAAAGTTTCTACTAACCATGATCAAACAGTTCACCTCTAGAATAGCCCCAATTTTTTTGAACACTCCTCCAAACCTTCCCAAACTTAGAACAACTACTTTATATAATTAAAATAAATAAATAAAGGACAATTACTGGAAATCAGGGGTGCTACAATGATGATTAATAGTGTTTATAATAGGTTAGTTTGGGATAAGTAATAGGAGAAATATTAGAGATACTGTATAAAGTATGTGTGAAATTTGAGTAGGTTTTGTGAATATTGGAAGTACAATAAATAAGTGTGAAGATGTAAAAAGTTTTATCTTCTGTAAATTTAAAATTTTAAACCTATAAAGTTTCCCACTATTTTCAAAATTTTAGGGTACAAAAAATTGGAGGGATTTTCTTAATGATTACTTGGTGAGGAATAATTATGATATGGTGAATCTAGAGTTTGTTCTGGATGTGGTAGGAAGAATTTGATATCTATAAGTGATAATAATATTCCACTATATGGTTCCACTGACCACTCTATAGTTGTGAATGGAGTTGGGGGGGGGGGGGGTGGGCATCCCAAGGCACTAGAACACCGAAGCAACCAACCACCCATAGGGTAGAGACCAATCTTGACAGGGACTTGGAAAAGGAAATAAAGGTGAAAAAAGACCAGTGTAGGTTGGAAGTAGATGAAGTAAGGACCATAGTTTAGGGTGACACCATATAAAAGTGTCCATAGTGCAAGGCAACACCATAATATTTGTTCAAGTAGTAGATGAAACATCCTAGTTGGTAAGGATAAGAGTAGTCAAGATGGTTGTCTGATATGGGATTTAGCTAAAACAATCCATAATAAAAGACATGTGAACATTCCACAAAGTAAATAGGATTTATTATACACAAGTAAGACATATGTTACATGTTTTAGATATGGATGCCACTTCACATAGGTGATTATTCTATTTTTAGTATCATTAATGTTTTTTTGGTACTTACACCATGGATAAAATTACGCACTGTAATATGATTAAAGTGAAATAAGGTCCACACCATAGTGAATTAGCTACACCATTGAGGAAAGGTCACACCATAGATAGGATGGAGTGGAATTATTCCATGCTTAAGAAATAGAATGTGTCATGGAGTTTTTTTCTGAAAGAAACACTATAAAGTTTTTTATTAAGTCTATAGGGATTTTCACCATGAAGGTTTTTTACATTCCATAATCTATATAAAGGTTAAGAACAAGAAGGTTAAAATTGAATCATCGCACCATAGATAGGGATGATTCACCATTCTATATGGGTTTTGAAAGATCTAAATAGAAATGATGATATGGCTATTTCATAGAGGTTTAATGGTTATCTAGGAAACTAATAACTACCAAATTAAAATTCAATGGTTGTGATTTATCTAATAATTAATCTAAAGGTTGAATTTATGTAAGATAAATTTTAACTTGATTTGATATTTGAATTTAAAATTTGAAATTCAAATAATTCTAGGATATAAGATCATATACTATGAAAAAATGTACGAAGAATAATAGAGGGAGTAGAGGAAATATAGAGAATAGAGGGAAATATGTGTTCTAAAAGGAGAATAAGGATTGTTCAACAACATGGGTTAATTTCGTATCTTAAATATAGAAATTTAAGTGGTTATTGAATAAAATTATTGTTGAAGACCATATTTAAAAGAAGTAAGAGTTTTATTGTATCATACTTGATAGAGAATAAGAGAAGATAACAATATGGGATTATGTTTAATATCTAATTTAATAAGATAGAATTTATACTATAGGGAATTATATTTTGGATCAGTCTTGAAATAGGAATTTGTTGTGAAAATATAAGAGGATTAAATTAGTGGATTATCCTAGTTATATCTAGATTATTAAAGTGAGAAAGAATGAATATAATTGAATATAATTCCTATGATTGAATTATTCAATATGAAATAATTTTATTACCATGGTATAAAGATTTATAAAATATTAAAGACCCAATTCTTCTCATAAGGAGTTATATATATTTGGAAGATTATTTGGATGAAACACTTTGAATATATTGTAGAATACAATTGGAAGATGAAGATGTAAGGAATATCAGTTCCTTACACAAATCTTGAAATGAACAACTTGTTAATAAACTGAGAAGAGACATACAAGTCTGTAAAATGATATTTCTAACCATCTTATAACCAGTGAGTGAAATAGAGTAAGATTCCATGGACCTTGGTTGAGTGATGATATCTTCAAAATATTTGTAATCACATACTAGAGAAGTAGTGTTTTTTTTATTATATCAACACATTGTTGACATGTTTGGATGTATCCTTTTATAGGCGAACCAAGAAAAATACCAGTGTTCTTGCTTGTTTTACATTCTATACTTGTGGATGATATTTGATGCAGATGAAACTATTAAATATGAAAGTAATTAAAGGTAGAATAATGTTAATTATAATAAAAGAATAAGATATTAAGTGAAAGTGATTAATGATAAATGTTTAAATCTTCCTACACCCTAACTCACCCTTATAACACCCCTCCATCCCATGACCAGTCAACAGTTACCAGACCAAAAATCCCTCACAAGACCTCAGACATGCCTCCCCGTATACTAGAGGATACTGAGTAGTAGTGAGGATCTAAAGTGTTACGGTGGGGATAATATACCCTCATATCAGAGTAAATAAATTTTGAAAAATAAAACAAAAACATCCAAAAAAAACCATAGAATGTATAAAAAATAAAACACAATCAACAAAAATAAATAAATGTAGAAGCATACAAGCATACATCTCAACTGATTTCCCCTAGAGACATAACAAATACAAAATAATAAAATAATAAAATGCATAAGAGGCTCCACTATCATCCTTGAGAATTACCTCATCCTAATTTCTAGACTATATCTAATATATATAGCTATAAAATCTAATCTCTAACTTCTACCCTACCTGAAACTATGAATAGTGAAGTATACTTAGGTACTCGAGTTCTATGGATGCTCAATCATGGAGAAAGTACAACTATGTAGGAAACTAACAATGGGGTCCCATAAATAACTACTATGTAGTGTATAGTCTATGTGATATTATCATAAAATAAATAATAGATAATAAACAATCAATATCATCAATCCTTATGTTCTAAGGATACACTTAGGATCAACCATACATACTTCATTCAGTGTGGGATGCCACAGAGCATGATATTAAAAATCAGGGGATATAAATCCCACTAAAGAATAACTTGAACATGTATATATCAGATATAAAAACTAGATTCTAGGAACCATGTAATGATCCAAACCTAGTTACCCATATTCGGTGCATTATTATATAACATTGACATGATCTCAAGGGATCAAATCCCGAAATAATGATCAGTTTAGTAGCCTTGGAAGTACTAGATACATACATAAGTTTAATATCACACTATGAAATGGAAAAACAACAACATTGAGTCCCATTTGAACACACTCACATCCCTTATACTATTCCTACAGGTCAATCATAATATACTTCTTCGCATCCTGGGAAAAATAAAACAAAATAAAGGGGTGAGCTCAGATGCCCAGTAAGGATAACAATATAGCAGAAACTATCATAAATAAGAAAAAACATTTAAATCAATGTATAAGACTAAAAAAAGACTTTTAAAATTAAAATACAACATAATATGGAAAAGATAAATCAAATAATTATATTTACTTACTTACATGGATATTCTACTAGTTGAATAATCACATGTAATATCAATAGCTAATTTCATAATGATGGAATGCATAATACCGGACATCATAAGCACATAGTCAAGGCCTTGTTCCAAGAATAAAAATAAGATTTTTTCAAGTCCTTGTGCCAAGGCACTAGTTTGTCTCCTGAGACCTACCAATGCATCTAGGGGCTATAGCGGGCCATGCCCATCACTTACTACATCCAATGCATTCCTCATATGAAAAGGTTGAAATATACCATAAAAATTCATATTAAAACTAGCATAAAAAATGTTAATATATTAACCATAAAACATGAATGGTATAAAAATAGCACATAGATATTCAAACATATCACACAACCTTCAATACAATATGTAATATTGTATCATAATGAATCAACTTCAAAAAAGTGTAAAATCCAACAAATAATGTTGACATGGATAAAATAAATCTAAAAACTATTTGAGTGAAATATATCTTTCTACTTTGACATCATTTAAAAGTAAAGAAAACATTTATTTTGAAAATATTCTTATAATATTGTAAGGGAAGCTTCTAAGGTATTATAATGGTGGAAAATAGCCACACCCACTGTATAAGTTAAAAAAACATTCTTTCCTTAATTTGTTTAAAAGGTCATAAAACACCTTGTTTGGAATACAGAAGAAAGAATCCTTTCAATTTTTTTTATAAAAAGTCAAAAAAGAGTATAAATTAATTTAAACCATAGTCTAGGAAATAGTTAAAATGTTTTGAAATACATTTTTAAGAAACACATATGTGGATGATAAAGATGTCCCAGTATATACTTACATATAAACAACCTTGGATAATAAAGAGATTATAAAATTAACCCTTACCTTTTAATTTTCCTTAGTCGAGGGTATATTAACATCCTGTATAATGGTGAAATAATTGTTATTAAATTATACAATAACCACATACATAAATATGATATCATATATTATCTTATATTATTGCTTTGTTAATGATATTTCAGTAGTATCATTGTTTTGGGTGTTAACTGATTCATTTTACTTTATATGTTTTGTTAAGTAAGTCATTTTTGTTATGAATAGGATGTATTTGATTCATTTAAATAATGATATTAATTTCATAAAAATTATTTTTAATCATCAAATTAAAATTATTCTTGAATGGTTCCGATGGGGAACACAATCTCATCGCGTTGTGGAGACGGTAATCCGTACGTACACACGCGTGACAATATCATTTTATTAGTGAAAAAATAATATGTAATTGGATGGTATATTATATATACATAATAATTAACATGTTATATTTATTATTTACATAATTTATACTCATTATTATACCCATCCAAATAATGAAGTGTTTAATAACAAACTACACCACGATGTGGAGGCGGTAAGCTGTGCGTACGAACGCATGACGATTTTACAATTCATAAGATGGATAGAATAATGAATATTGTTGTAACATATTTATAATAACAACTCAGTAGGTATAATGTACTGTATTTATTATTTTATTATGGAAACAACAAAGAAAGAGGAAGTGGAAGAAGAAAATAACTTTGAAAGAGGTGATGAAGTAATTACCTCTTCTTCGGGTTATTCTTTTTTATTTGAACAAATAGGTTCCTTAGGTTGGATTTTAGATCAACTGAATTCCTATAGGTTTAAGTTAGGGTTGTTTGGAGGATTTTTTATTAGGGTTTGGATGAGAAAAAAGGCTTTGGAGGAGTGAAATTAAGATAAGGGAAGGTACCCTTTTATAAGAGAGGTGAGGGTCTCTTTATGAAAATCTTGAAATATTATTTTATTAAAAATTCATTTCCGGTTTATAATGGCTCCAAAATGTGTTTATTTATAGGATAAGGTAGTTATGGGTCTAAAACCTCTCAAACAATACGTTTTATACATGTTTAGGTCACCATATTAACCTTATATTTTAGATTTAACTCTTAGTTAAATAGTTTACCTTTTACCATATCTTCTTGTATTATTATAATACATGGTTAATAAACTTATTATAAAATTCCAAGTGAACCTAAAGTGGTCCATTAATTAAATATATATCATTATATAAGTCCTTTTTCCGAATCTTATATCTTTGGGACTATTATATAATTTAATAAAATAGTATTTGTTTTAAAAACTCATTTATGTCAATTTTGACACTATTTAGTATTTGTTTTTTGTGAAAGTCATAACTATCTTATTTATTCAAAAAAAATAAATTTAATAAATCCTAAAAAGTCATATTAACCTATAAAATTCGTGTATTTAATCAAAAGTTTCAATTTAAATTTATTTTAATATTTATAACATCAATTATTTTAGTATTTCATTAATAAGGTAATTACTGCATCATCATTGTGTCATAAATAAATTTAATCATTTAATGTCTAAAAATTATAAATAAAATACCATGATGTAGGAAATATTTTTATATTTCTAATTAATATTTATAGTCAAATTTATCTTATGTATAACCCTATATTAATAATACTTTAGTTATTAAAATTTGAATTTAACACTTTTAACTCTTCTTTAAATAAAATATAATAAATGCCCTAATATAATCCAAGTGGATCAAAAAGAATTATATTTTTTTCATAAGGTTTATTTTTTTGGAAATAAACTTATCCAATAAAATTAATACATTTTTTAGGGTAATTATAATATCATTTTTAACTTTAATTACCCTATTTACTTTTAACCGTGGAAAATAAAATCCAAAAGTTACTATTAAAAAAAACTTATTTTCATCCTATTGAACCACATTTTACTTAATAATTAAATAAAGTATCTTGTATTTTTGAAATTTAATTCAAAAAATATGTAAAATTACGTTTTATTAAAATTTTTAAATGTGCCTAGAAGGTGGATAAAAGACGTTAAAAAATTAAATGAAATTTTATATATCTAATCTTATTATAAAATGACTCCAATGAATTATATTGGATTAATATAGGTATTATGTATCTATTTTGACTGTAAAATAAATTTAAATTTAAAAAAATTTATTTAAATAAAATTTTTGTTTTAAATAATAACACATTGTTTTTCACTATTCATCAAAAATTGAAAGTTTTTAGAAAAATAACAAAAATTCACCCTAAGATAATTTTGATATTCTGAATCCAAAAATGAAGTCCATTCTGAAAAATAAAATTTATACAATTTCAAAAAGTGGGTATTAGAGTTTATAATGGCTAGTTTGGTCGGTCGTGGTATGCTAGAACTCAAAGTTGCGTATAACGCAAGCTATTGCATCATTCAAAGAGAAGCGTACCATGGAAGCTTGGGGTATTACATTCTACCTCCTTTAAATAATTTCATCCTCAAAATTTATAGAATATTTCTGCATAAAAAGAATTGAGTGGTTCTTCATTATAAGTTCCTCAGGTTCCCATGTTTCCTCTTCCATTTTATGGTTTCTCCAAAGGACTTTTATCAGACGAGTCATCCGGTGTCTCAACACTTGTTCTCTAGTATCAAGAATCATGATAGGCTCTTCACAATAAGACATATCGAGTTCTAAATCTATTTCTTCATAGGTGAGTACATGCATTGGGTCAGCCATGTATTTTCTCAACAGTGATATGTGGAACACATCATGAACTTTGGAGAGACTTGGCAACATTGCCAAACAATAAGCTACAACTCCAATTCGTTCCAGAATTTTGAAAGGTCTTATGTACCAGGGACTCAATTTACCCTTCTTACTGAATTGTAAAAAACCCTTCCATATAAATACCTTTAAGAAAACATGATCTCCCACTTGAAATTAAAAATCCTTCCTTCAGTTATCAGTATAGCTCTTTTGCCTACTTTGAGCTGCTTTGATATGAGTTTGGATAATATTCACCTTTTCCATTGTTTCCTTAACAAGTTCTGATCCTATGAGTTTTCTTTCACCAACATCATCCCAACAAGTTTGTGTGCAATATCTCTTTCCATATAACACTTCATATAGTTCCATCTAAATACTTGAATGAAAGCTATTGTTATAGGAAAATTATACCAGAGATAAATATTGATCCCACATACCTTGAAAGTCAAGTGAGAAAGATCTCAACATGTCTTATAAGGTTTGAATAATCCGTTCTGATTTTCCATCAGTTTGAGGGTGGTAGTCAGTGCTTAAACGAAGTTCAATATCTAGGGATTTATGAAGACTTTTCTATAATCTTTATGTAAAATGTGGATCATGATCAGAAACAATTGATAGGGGTAAACAATGAAGTCTTACAACTTTATTAATATATATACTTGCTAAACGTTCAAGTGGTAAATCTTCTCTTATAGCAAGAAAATGTTCTGACTTGGTAAGACGATCAACAATGAACCATATTTAATCATTCCTCATTCAAGTATTTGTAGCCCCATTACAAATCCCATCATAATATCATCCCATTTCCACTCAGGTACGAGAATTGGTTGCATGACTCCTCTAGGATGTTGCCTTACAACCTTAACCTGTTTACAAACCATACATCTTGACACATAATAAAAAATATCTCTCTTCATTTTGTCCCACCAAAAATTTTCCTTCAATTATCTATACATATTAGTACTACTGGGGTGTATAGAGAAATTAGTGCTATGAGAATCATCCAACAATTCCCTTTTTAGATTAGGTTTATCGAGAACTCAAATCCTTTTCCCAAATTTCAAAATTCCATCTTCATATATGAAGTCAATCAATCTCCCATCATTCATAACTTTAATCATCTTTTGAAACTCCTTGTTATCAGTCTAAGAACTTTTTATTCTTTCTATTAAAGATGGTTTGGAAACCATTTGAAAAAGTATCGATGTTTCACCTTCCATGATTATTCCCATATCCATATTTACTATATCCATGAACATAGGATCCATTTTAACTCTCATATTGTTCATAACTCCATGATACTTTCTGCTCAAAGCATTTTACACCTTATTTTACTTCCTTGGGTGGTAGTGTATAGTGAAATCATAATACTTCAGTAGTTCTATCCATCGCCTTTTCCAAATGTTGAGTTATTTCTATGATAAAATATAATTCAAACTATTGTGATCAGTATATATCTCACATTTCTCACCATAGAGATAGTGTCTCCATATCTTTAAAGAAAATATTACAGCTGCTAACTCAAGATCATGAGTATGATAGTTTTGTTATTGAATTTTTAGACTCCGTGATGCATAGGAAATAACTCTATCATTCTTCATAAGGACACAACCATTTCCTTTATTTGAAGCATCAATATAAATAAAAAACCCATCATTCCCTGATGGTAGAGTCAAGATAGGATCATTGACTAATGTTTTCTTCAATTATTCAAAACATTCTTCACACTCTTTTTACAAAAAAAGTTAACCCCTTTAAGTGTGAGTTTGGTTAATGGGTATGCCAATCGGGAAAAATTCTTGACAAAATGCCGATAATAACCTGCTAAACCAATAAAACTAGATACCTCAATTATAATCATCGGTGTTGGCCATTATTTCATTACTCTTGTCTTAGAAGGATCAATAGAAATTCCATCCTTAGAGACAATATGGCCAAGAAAAGAAATCTCCTAAAGCCAAAATTCATACTTTCTAAACTTCCCATATAATTCATTTCTTCTAAGAGTATTTAGAATAGTGCGTAAGTGATTTTCATGATCTTCATAGATTTTGGAGTATACCAAGATATAATTAGTAAACACCACTACAAAGTCATCGAGATTTTCCTTGAAAACTCTATTCATTAGATCCATGAAGACAAAGGGTGCATTAGTCATCCCAAAAGGCATTACTGTAAACTCGTAATGCCCATACTTGGTACAAAATGCTGTCTTCAGAATATATTCCTTCTTCACGCACAACTTATGATAACCAGATCAAATTCCAATCTTTGAAAAATATTGATCTCCATGAAGTTTATCGAATAAATCATTAATTCAAGGTAGGGGATACTTGTTCTTTATTGTTATAGCATTGATCTCTATGTATTCAATGCAAAAACTCATAGATCCATCTTTCTTCTTAACAAAAAGAATAGGGGATTCCCAAAGCATGAAATATTTTCTATAAGGAACTTATCCATTGCTCAGCTACAAATAGATTTTTATTCCCATTGAATGTTGGTGGTTGCTTCCTCAGAAAGCGGTCTAACATTGATCCTCCACATTGTGGATTAGGGTGCTTTATACGGGTAAGGTTATTATTCATAACCTGAGTGAGTTGTCCCAGTATGGTTATAAGTTGTTCAGCACTAGCTGCATCACAAACTCCACTATAATTATCTTGAGTATGAGGTAATTCCCTACATGGAATACTTGCATTGATACGATTTACATTCCTTCCACTAGGCACCATTTCAAAACAATGGCATACACTAGATTATTTTATGAAATGTAATACATAATTCCAATCTAGTAAAATACCTAAAATAAATTGAACAATTTATGCATATAATCCATAATCATAAAAAAATTTCTTTGAGGAATTATTTACTCAGAAATCCTTCATAACGGTTTGTAAAAAAAATTTGAATTATCCTAAGCATATCCCAAGGGATTGTCGTAACCAAGAGCGCAACAAGGCCCATTATAGTGCACTAGTTCTCGTTCAAGACTAGATCAAAGAGGTGTTTTCAAGTATTACCCCTAGATACATCTGTTCCAGAGCCTCCTCTACCTACTTGTATCTATAAAAGGATGTATTTCTTGGAATATTTACAAAATCTTTACATTACCAAAATTCTAGGAAGTTCTTCTATACTAATCCTAAAAGTTTATCTTAGGGTAACGTTCTCTAATCAGAGTTTTTCTAAATACAGTTTCCAAGGATTGTACTAAACTTCCTCTGATATCAACTATAATTCCCCAACCCTTATTACCCAGAGTTGGTACATTATCACATAACATTGGCATGATCACAAGGGATCAAATCCCGAAATACTGATCAATTTAGTAGACTTGGAAGTACTAGATACATACATATGTTTTACATTACATTATGAAATGGAAAAACAACAACATTGTGTACCATTTTAACAAAGTCATATCACCTTGCCTATTATTATAGGTCAATCATAATATAATTCTTCGCATCCTATAAAAAATAAAACATAATAAAGGGGTGAGCTGCTCAGTAAGGATAACAGTATAGTGGAAACTATCAAAAATAAGCATAAACATTTAAGGAAATGTATAAGACTAAAACACAAGACTTTTAAACTTAAAATTAAGTATAATATGGAAAAGATAAATCAAATAATTCAATTTACTTACTTACATGGATATTTACTATTCGAATAATCAAATGTAATATCAATAGCTAATTTCATAATGATGAAATGCATAATGACAGACATCATAACCACATAGTCAAGGACTCGTGCCAAGACTACAAATAAGATTTTTTCAAGGCCTTGTACCAATACACTAGTTTTTTCTCATGAGACCTACTGATGCATCGAGGGGATATAGTGGGCCCCACATATCACTTACTACCTATAATGCATTCCTCATATGAAAAGGTTGAAACATAACATAAACATCCATATTAAAACTAACATACGAAATGTTAATACTTTAACCATAAACCATGAATGGTATAAAAATAGCCCATCCATAGTCAAACATATCACAAAACCATCAATAAAATTCGTAAGATTGTATCATAATGAATCAACTTCAAACAAGATTAAAATCCAACAAAGGATGTTGATATAGATGAAATCAATCCCAAAACTATCCGAGTAAGATATCTCTTTCTACTTTGAAATAATTTAAAATTAGAGAAAACATTTATTTTTAAAATATTATTATAATCTTGTAAGGGAAGATTCTAATGTGTTATAATGGCCAAAAATATCCGCACCCTCCGTATAAGTTAAAAAAAACATTTTTCCTTAATTTTTCAAAAATGATATAAAGTACCTTATTTGGAATACGAAAAAAAGATTCCTTTCAAAACATTTTAAAAAAAGTAAAACAAGGGTATACATGAATTTAACCCATATTCTAGGAAATACTAATTTTTTTGAAATACATTTTTAAGAAACACTGATGTGGATGATAAAGAAGACCCAGTAGATACTTACATATAAACAACATCAAATAATAAATAGATTTTAAAATTAACCCTTACCTTGTAATTTTCCCTAGTAGAGGGTATTTTAACCTCCTTTATAATGGTGAAATAATTGTTATTAAATTATACAAGAACTACATACATAAATATGATATCATATATGATCTTCTAATATTTCTTTATTAATGATATTTTAGTAGTATCATTGTTTTGGGTGTTAGATGATTCATTTTACTTTATATGTTTTGTTACTGTAAGTCATGTTTTTTATGAATAAGATGTATTTGATTAATATCTAGAATGATATTAAGTTATTAAAAATTATTTTTAATCATCAAATGAAAATTATTCTTGAATGGTTTTGATGGGTAACGAAATCTTATCGCGTTGTGGAGACGGTAATCCGTACGTACACACGAGCGACAATATCATTTTATTAGTGGTGAAATTGTGTGTAATTGGATGGTATATTATATATACATAATAATTAACATGTTATATTTATTATTTACATCATTTATACTCATTATTATACCCATCTAAATAATGAAGTGTTGAATAACAAACTACACCACGACGTGGAGGCGGTAAGCCGTACGTACGCACGTATGATGATTTTATCATTCATAGGATAGATAGAATAATGAATATCGTTCTACCATATTTATAATAACATATAAGTATGTATAAGGTACTGGATTTATTATTTTAGTATGGAAACAACAAAGAAAGAGGAAGTGGAAGAAGAAAAGAACTTTGAAAGAGGTGATGAAGTAATTACCTCTTCTTCGGGTTATTCCTTTTGGGTTGAACAAAATGGATCCTTAGGTTGGATTTTAGATAAAATTAAGGCCTCTAGGTTTATGTGAGGGTATTTTGGAGTATTTTTTATCAGGGTTTGGCCGAGCCAAAAGGGTTTGGAGGAGTGAAATTAAGATAAGGGAAAGTACCCTTTTATAAGAGAGGTGAGGGTCACTTTATGAAAAGCTTGAAATATTATTTTATTGTAAATTAATTTTCTATTTCTAATGGCTCCAAATGTATTTATTTATAGGATAAGGTGGGTATGGGTCTAAAACCTCTCAACCAATATGTTTTAGACAAGTTTTGGTCACCATATTAACCTTATATTTTAGATTTAACTCTTAGTTAAATAGTTTACCTTTTACCATGTCTTCTTGTATCATTATAATACATGGATAATAAACTTACTATAAAATGACAAGATAATATCAAGTGGTTCATTAATTAAATATATATCATTTTATAAATAATTTTCTCGAACCTTATATTTTTAAGAAAATTATATAATTTAATAAAATAGTATTTGTTTTAAAGACTCATTTATGTAAATTTTGACACTATTTAGTATTTGGTTTTTGTGAAAGTCATAAAAAAATTATTTCTTCGAAAAAAATACATTGAATAAACCCTAAAATGTCATGTTAACCTAGAAAATTCGTGTATGACATCAAATGTTTCAATTTACATTTATTTTAATATTTATAACATCAATTATTTTAGTCTTTCATTAATAAGGTAATTACTGCATCATCATTGTGTCATAAATAAATTTAATAATTTAATGTCTAAAAATTATAAATAAAATACCATGATGTATGAAATATTTTTATATTTATAATGAATATTTATAGTCGAATTTATCTTTTTTATAAACCTATATTAAAAATATTTTAGTTATTAAAATTTGAATTTAACACTTTTAAATCTTCTTTAAATAAAATATAATAAATTCCCTAATCTAATCCAAGTGGGTAAAAAATAATCATATTTTTATCATAAGGTTGATTTTTGTTGAAATAAACTTATCCAATAGAATTAGGACATGTGTTAGGGTAATTATAATATCATTTTTACCTTTAATCAACCAATTTACTTTTAACTGTGGTAAATAAAAATCAAAAGTTACTATTCGCTAAAAATTATTTTCATCCTACTGAACCAAATTTTACTTACTGATGTAAACCATGTCTCTATAATTTTTTTAATTCAATTCATATAAGAGGTAAAATTACATTTTATGCAAATTTTCAATTGTTCTTAGAAGGTGGATAAAAGACGTTAAAAAATTAAATAAAATTTTATATATTTAATCATATTATAAATTGACTCCAATGAATTACATTGGATTAATATAGGTATTATGTATCTATTTTGACAATAAAATAAATTTAAATTTTAAAATAATTATTTAAATAGAAAGTTGGTTTTAAACAATAACACAATGTTTTTCACTATTCATCAAAGATTGAAAGTTTTCAGAAAAATACCAAAAATTCACCCAAAGATAATTTTGATATTCTGAATCCAAAAATGAAGTCCATTTAAAAAAATAAAATTTATGATATTAGAAAAATTGGGTATTACTATTTATAAAGGCTATTTTGATTGGTCGTGGTGTTCTATAACTCGAAGTTGCGTGCAATACATGCTATTACATTATTCAAAGAGAAGCGTACCATGGAAGATTGGGTGTTAAAAACTATCATTGGTATCTCATGATAATCTCAAGTGAAACTGCCAGACCATAGTATAATCCTAAGAATATTATCATATTAGACTTAAAATCCAAATCCCAAGTAAAATCCTAGGAATTTCATCATATAAAGATCAAGAGAAAGATCATAGGGAGTATACTAGGCATCATATCAAATCAGTCTTAGAAACCAGATCATAGGGATTATACCAGACATCTCAGCATAGTGTCAGGTACCACTTTGAATCCCAAACATCCCACATCATATTAGGTGTAACTCTAGATTGTAGGAAATATCTATGGAATCTCATAAAGTATTAGTTTTTCACCTATTACATCCAAGGTTTTTGAGTGGGACAAAAATCCTCAACCTATTTTAATTTTTGAGTTTGGTGATAAGAACAACTATCAATCTTAAAAACCCAATTCCAGGAGTTTTATTGACCAAAGTCCTTATTTTTAGATGGGGTTTAAGGAATGATAAGTGACTCAGGGTTTCAGATGAATTTGAAGTGCATTAAACCCTGGAAAATCTATTTCAGGAAAGTGTAGATAGATTTGAATAGTGAGATTTAACTGTATGAAATACCAGGATTAACCATGCGGCCCACTTAAGGGTGTAATTTTGGTACGGCGGCCTGAAAGCCCGACAGGCTCGGCCCGGAAGCCCGAGCGGCCTGGCCCGGCAAAGCTCACGTCGGGCCAGGCTAGGCTCGGGCCATAGGTTCATCAGATTGGGCCTGGTTCAATCCAAGAAGGCATGTGAGCCAGGCCAGGCCGGCATGAAAAATCCCGACCCATTGGCCTGTGTGAAGCCCGACCCACTATAAAAAAATTTAATGGGAAACTCCTAGTATGGAGATTCGATCCCCCTACCACAAGCTTACAAGGATGTTCCTGGACCAACTGGTCCAGGCATTGCGCCTGTTATACTATCACCAGAATTTATATATATGTATATATATATCATTATATATTAACAAAAAATAATATATAATATATAATATATAATATATATATAGTAATGTGTATATATATACATATAATTATTATTATATATAATTATAATATGTGTGTATATATATATACAAAGATATATAATTATATATATATATATAATAATGTATATATATAAAAAATCCATTAATAATATATATCAATTAAGTGTGGCTTTTAAAAATCCATTAATAATATATATATATAAATGATTTAATAATATATATATATATATCAATGATTTAATAATATATATATATATATAATAACTTGTTGTATATTAATAAAAAAATAACACACTCACCTAATGAGAGAACAATTGTTACTAGATCTTTTACAGCCTCTAGGATAGTAAACTCAGATATTCCCCCTCAGCCAGAGGCTGCTGAAAATCTCACCACGTCTTCTGATGAAAGTAGTTTGAGTGACACTGATTCTAATAAGGACTCTGACCCAGCTGTGAGAGACACTTATCAGTTCGAGGAGGATGTGTTAGAAGAATTGGAATCTTGGATGGATAAAAAATATGAACTAGTTTTCCAAAGGTACAAGGAAGGGGAAATCAATGCAGACTTTTACCTTCAAATTAGAAAGTTAATGTTTATCAAGTTGGTTGAGGAATTTAAGTGAAACCCTAATGTTAATTTTCGAGAAATTACATGGATATGAGTTCCTTTATTTTTCTCATTTTTGATGATTGCATTCTTGGCATTCAATGCTGATAAAGGCCTCTCAGTCTGAATATGGTGTCTTGATGATTTATTGGCTGGTTTCTGGACTGTTTTTTGGTTTATGTGATTGCCTCATCTGTTGACTGTTGTTTTTTATGGGAATATTCTTCGATTTTTGAGTAAGGATACGTATGGAAGGCTGTATGATTTTCTAAAGAGGATTGTAAGGACTCCACATTTAGAGCGATGTAGTTTCTTTTGCAGATTCACATGCATGTGCTTTTGCGTGGGAATTCTGAGCTGCATGCTGTGCGAGCAGAGTCTCTTATTGCAACATTCTTTTCGTCCCTCTACCCTTTCCATGCAGTGACCCAAGGGAGGTTCTGTATTCTATGATGAAGATGGGTGAGGACACTGCATAATACTATTGTTAATGGGTTTTCACGCTTCAATAACACTTTTACAGCATGCTATAGCGAGTTTTCTCTGACTTTACAGCACACAGAAGCTTCAGTACATGCTAAGATGTTGGTCTGCCTGCTCCGTTTATCCTTGATCGTTATTGGGTCTATTCTCATTGGTTTTTGTCATTTCCAATTAACCTTCTGCTGGTGCAAGCTCTTTGCACCTCGTGTAAGCAATGTACTCTCTTTTATGTTTTAATAAATTCTTGTGAATCATGGGATGAGTTTCCAACTCACACTTGAATCTGTTAAAAAAACCTAATGATTTTCATGCACGCCCACAACCTCGTTAATTTTTTTTAAGTATGTTGCAACTTTCATATGTTATATATACTATACATTTATAAATCTATTTATAAAAAAAATTAACCCACCCACTACAGCGCACCCCTCAACCCCTAATTATTATTTTTACAATTTTGTCATATTACATATATATATATATATATCAATCATTTAACATTATATATATAATAACTTATTATATATTAACAAAAAAATAACACACTCGCCCAATGATGTTTGCGCACACCCCCAACCTCATTAATTTTTTTTAAAAATGATGACACTTGCATATTATATATATATAAACAAATCCATTAATAATATATATATCAATGATATGATAATATATATATATATATAAACAAATCCATTATATATATATATATATAAATCTATTAATAATATATATCAATTAAGTGTGGATTTTAAAAATCCATTAATAATATATATGTGTGTCAATGATTTAATATTATATATATAATAACTTATTTTATATTAACAAAAAATAACACACTCACCTAATGATGTTCGTGCATGTCCCCCAACCTCATTAATTTTTTTTAAATATGTTGCAACTTTGATATATTATATATAAATCTATTTAGAAAAAAATTAACCCACCCACTACGGTGCACCCCCAAACCCCTAATTATTTTTTGACAATTTTCTCATATTATATATATATATATATAATAACTTAATATATATTAACAAAAAAATAATTATTCACCCAATGATATTTATACACCCCAATCTCATTAATCTTTTTTAAATATGACAAAACTTGCATATATTACATATATTATATATACATATATAAATCTATTTAGAAAAAAATTAACTCACCCACTATTGCGCACCCCCTAAGGCTATAATTTCAGCCCGGGCCGAATAGGGTCGGGTCGGGCCGGGCCTGCCCTGAAAAAAATAAAAATCATTTAAAGAAATGTTTTAAATTAAAATAACGCTTAAAAATACTTTTCATAAATAATTAAAAAAAATAAATATAAAAAAAACATTTTAAATAAATGATAAAAATGTTTAAATAACAACGCTTTAAACTCACTACCCACTATTTCACACCCCCTAATCCCTCATTAATTTTTTTTTTAAATTTGCACATAATATATATAAATTTATATAGAAAAAATTAAAATATCCACCCACTGTAAAATGTTAATAAAAAAATGTTTTTACATAAAACATGTTAAATGTTTAAAAAAATACATGTAAAAAACATGCGTTCAAAAAAACATTTTAAATTAAATGTCTAAAAATAAATGTAAAAACATTTTAAAAAAGTGTTAAAAAATAGTTTAAAAAAGGTTTAAATAAAAAGGTTTTAAACAAATGTTTAAAAAAGTTTTCAAAACAATCACTTAAATTAATTTTTTTAAATCAAACACTTAAATTAATTTTTTTTAAAACAAACACATAACAATTATTTTTTACATTAAAATATAAAAAAATGTTAAATGTTTTAAAAAAATACTTGTAAAATTCATGCGTTTAAAAAAAATTCAAAAATGTTTTAAATTAATCATTTAAAAAAATCTAAAAAAACTTTTTAAATAGATGTTAAAAAATAGTTTGAATAAAAAATTTTAAATAAAAAAATTTAACAAATGATTAAAAAATTATAAATAAGTTAAAAAAAATAAATGTAAAAAAATGTTTTAAATAAATATTAAAAAAATATTTAAATAACAACGCTTTAAACTCACCCACTGCTGCACACCCCCAACCCTCAATATTCTTTTTTATAATTTGAAAATAATATATATAGATTTATTATATATAAATCTATTTAGACAAAAAAAAACATATCCACCCACTTTAAAATGTTAATAAAAAATAAAATAAACATTTTCACAAAAAAGATATGTTTAAAAATAAATGTATTTTTTTTAAATAAATGTTAAAAAAATGTTGAAATAAAAAAATTTTAAAAAAGTTTTGAAACAAAAAATTATTTTAAAAATAATAAAGGCCCAAAATGGCCCGACTCAAAAAACCTGGCCCGACCCGAAAATGCCCAGCCCGAGGCTAGGCTCGGGCCGCCTCATGGGGTTTTTCGGGCCGACCCCATTTTTTGCATGCCAGGCCCGGCTCAGCCCGGGCCGGGCTGGGCCGAAATTACACCCTTAGGCCCACCTATAGTACTGTACATGGTTTGTCAAACCATATAGGTGGGGGTGCACATATGTGTGAAACCTCTACAATTTTTAATATAGGGGAATCACATGTTCTGCGCACGATTTGACGAACAATGAACCTAAGCCTTGCAAGGGTGGTGCTTAAATAGTGAGCACCACATGGTTGGTTCATGGTTAGCCAAAACATGTGAAAAAACCATGAAATTCATTTAAAGAGTTGAAATTATATTTTTTACCCCCTCTAATTTCCATCCTTCCTCCTCCTTTCTCCTCTTTTTCATGCACAACACATGGGGTCCTCTTCCGTTCTTCCTCACCTAGGATTTGTGACACCTCCATAGTCTGAGCTTTAATTCTTGATCCATTGGATTCATTAGAGGCGTATCAGTAAGGATTCATTCCTTCATATTCATATCATTTTTTATCTCACAAAAAATGACAAATACATGCAAGATCTTTTGTCCTATTTTAAGGGAATTCATCTAAAATGGTATTTTATATCATTTTAGCCCAAGTTAAAGGATGATATCAGATGATCAAGCACCTATGAGTATAGGTAGGTGGTTCCTATCTTCATCCATAATTTTATGGGTGTTTTATAGGTGCATTATAAATTCGACCATGTGGGATTTCTGAGTTAGGTCTTAATTAATCAATGTATGACCTCTAAATTATTCAGTTGATGATATGAGATGACCATGGTCATGATATTTATTCACTATGATTGGTTAATCTAGGTAAGTATCTTGGAGAAACTTGGTAAGGTTATTCTAGGTGTGTATTTTTTTAATTAAGTGAAATTGTTTATATTGATTTCTTGGTTCCATGGGAATGTGACGGGCTAGGCCCAAGGAATGAGGTGATGTTGATCTTCGGGATTTAGGTGACATAGTTCTCATCCTAAATGTGTGGTTCGTTATACATGGGGTGATGTTGATCACTAGGTTGAGGTGGCATGGTCATCGAAATTGAGATGATGAGGACATCAAGATGAGGGTATGTACTGTGTGACTTTAGATGGTGATGATCATCAGGATTTAGTGACATGGTCACAAGGGTATGAGGTGATAGATGATGTGGCATATCACTATGAACTGAGACAGATATATCCATGCCTCCAGATGTTAATTATTGAGACGATAATGTTTATTTATTAGAGGATAGATATCTCTTTACCCCAGGACGTCGAGCTGCTAAGCCAACAGATACTTTAGAGTGGAGGTCCAGGGGAACTAATATGTATTTCTTGGGTTTTACATTAGGACTCCTAATACATAACTGATGTAATGATGTTCCAAATGTTATTTTATGGGTGAAACCTGAGGTTTTACCTAGTATGATACTCATTAGGTGATGCCTTGGGTAATAATCCATGGATGACTTCCACTGTAATTATATATATAAAGACATGTACTATATTCCATATATATAATTAGGGGCATGTTTTCAAAGATATACCAACGTTAGCTGAATAAGGTTGTGGATTCCTTGTGGCTGCTAAGCACAAGTAAAGTGGGTTATTAATTATATGTGCATGCATTGACTTTTATTTATATTTAGAATACACCGGAATAATTATGGATGTAAGACATACACACATTATTGGGGTCCTATAGAGATTATTCTCACACCTAACATGGGCCCCTTAGGACACATGTAGAACTTATGTCTCTAATATTAGGTAAGGGATAAGGCTCAGAAGCTGGACTTTAGTGATTGAGTTGGACCATTTTCATGGGATTCATAACAGTGGACTAGGTGGTTCCTCTACATCAAGCTGAAGTTTCATTTATAAATTTTTCATGATTATATATATATATATACTGATATGTTTAGCCATGGGTGACCCCAATTATATTTCTTGTATGACCTATTATGACATGTTGTATTTATTTAGAAAATGGTATGGATTTGTGTTATTTAATATGCTACTGTTCTATTATACTTCCATTGAGTTTCATTTATTGATTTCATTGTGTTATGGTATTTCTTCTAATATTATATATATATATATATTTATATATATGTACCATTATTATTATCACCATTGGAGGTTATATTCACCCCACTATCACCTCATTAGGCCATCACTACTAGTTGGTTACCTTTGGCATATGGAGAGGTGCGTATAAAGTCTAGTGGACAACTAGACCAGATAAATAATTTAAGTAGATTCTAGGATAAAAAGCTACAAATGGTATGAAATGAGTTTTATTTTCCTTTTTTGTATTTTTATTTGGTCTATGGTAGACCATAGATTAGGATGTAGTCAAAACTGGGTATAAAAATCTTGTTTGGGTGCCTATAACCCCATGCATGGGGGATAGACCAAGTTACCCAAAATAGGAAATTGATGTTCTTCTATGTTCTTTAATAGTTAATTTTATTTCCACCATGAGTGGCGTACTTGGGTGTCATGGTTATTTTTTACGTGTCTTAGCCCTTCGCTCAATATGGCAAGGGAGGTTTGATTATGCATCATGATGGACATTTAGGCTCATGTGATGTATGTTTTTCTTATAATTGTCATTTGGGACCTAGAATACACTAAGATGGGTTGGGTTGTTTAAAGTGTTAATAAATATGCTAATCAATTTTTTATTTCTTAGCCTTTTTAGTGTAATTCCACTTAGCCATCCCAGGTATATGGTTCCCAATGAGATCGAGATGTGATGCTATGTGATTCTATATACATGTTATATATGGGCCTGACTCTATTAAGGGTAGGCATGGGAAATAATAGGTGGTGAGTTGTTTAAAGTGTCAATAAAGAATCAAAATAATGTTTTCCTATATAGTATCTTGGGGGGAATTATACACTACTACCCTGGAATGATGGTATATGGTATGTGATGCTTGACCCTATTATAGAAAGGAAAGGGGCCCTAATGCTATATTATATGTGATTCTCGACTTTGATTTGGGTAGGTAGGGGGCCATGAGTCTATATGATACTTGATACCTAACTATGATATGGGTAGGTAAGGGTACAAGAGGCTGGATGTCATGTAATAGGGTGAAAAAGGGTGGTGGGATGCACTTATACTTATAACTTTCCCTATCTTCAATATATATATATATATATATGTATTCTATTATGAATTTTTGACCATGGTATTGGTATTCAACATGATCCAGCCTAGATGTATTTTGATGGAGTGTTAAGAGGGGGTGATATGGTACCACATGAGCGTGCATGAGATGAGGCCCCTAAGGGTTAGTATGAGGCTCCAGAGGTGGGACAACTACAAAAAATGGAAAACTTTGGGCCATGGTTAGATGAAAAGCTCTAGGAGGGATTGGTTTGAGTTATATACAGTATAAAAAAGGGAGATCAGGGAGATGATCCATCTATGAAATATTTGAATCATGAGTTCTAGTCTCAACAACCAGCTTTTTTTCAGGGTGAGGGTGGACTATAAGTAGAAGGGAACTGAATCAATTCAGTCCAAAATATTTTTGATCATCTTGAGAAACCCCCTAGTCGGTTGGTAAATCTGGTGACCTATATTCTCATAGGACCATAAAATCACTGGTGGGATGTAAAGGTACAAGATGGGAAACACGAGGGAATATCTTGGAAGGATTTCGAGGCCATGTTATTCAATAAATTCTTTACAAAGACAATGAGGATAGATAGAGCCCATGAGTTCATGAATCTACAGTATGGGGATACATCTATCATGGATTATGCATAAAATTTCATAGGATTTTTGTGGTTTTCACCTACTATGTTGGGTAATGAAATATCTAGGGTGCAGTGATTCAAGGATGGTTTGAGGCACGCCATCATGGTGCAGGTGAATATCTCAACACCGAACTCGTTCTTTGAGGCAGTTAATCAAGTGCTAATAGATGATGAAAATCTAACAGACTAGTCTTATACGAGCTGAGGGACGGTGTTAGGTGGGACGAGCCTTGATTCTTCAAGTATTAGGAAGAAAGGATGTGAGGAATCTTAGTAGGGAATTCATGCCATAGATTTAGGTAGGCCACTGAGGAGTGGGTCTTTAGTAGTGCATTTCCATTGTGGGAAGCCCTGGAATGTTCAAACCTAATGAGATTGGGTTCTAAAGGAGTTTTGAGCATGCATCTAGATGGGCCATCTGTAGAGGTTCTACAAGAAGCATTCTCACACTACTAGAAGCCAGGGATTGGGTTAGACTTAGGTATATGAGGAAGGACTATGAGTGGTATCAGGATAGGGTATCTTGGATTCAACTATATAATAAGGTCATAGAGAAGATAGTGGGATCCAATAGTGGTGTTAGTGAACAGTATATGGAGCAGCTCTTTAGGGATGCTAGGCCTCAGGTTGTTGATCTTAAGGCCATGTGCATGTTGTTGAGCTTCTAGGGTAAGATAAGGCCAAGGGGCCAATGTCAGTTAGAGATATTCCATGGGTTTCAATAGGTTTCATTTTGTTTTGGAATGGCCAGTTTTTGTGGACTAGGTGAACATGTGATGTTTTTGGACTAACCAGGTGCTAGTTAGTATGCTGGAATCAGTTATGATGCATGATATATACAAGGTTCATAAGCACCCAAATTTCATTATGGGCATCAGTATGATGAAGGTTTTATATGAGGTGTATAGGAATCAATATTTTTATGGGAATTAAAATGTATATATATGATGAGGGTTTGTTTTTAGAATCTATTGAGATGTAGGATTTCTAGGAGTCTGATAAGATTCATGATTTTATGAGTGCTGTGTATAGAATAGGTACTTATTGGAATCTAAGGAGATCCAAGTCACGATCAGTTTCATATTTGAAACAGGTACAATTTGAGCACCTGACGAGGTACAAGAATGATGATGCTTCATGGGAGGACCTTCAAGTCTGGGGATGGTCAATAAGACTATCATAATTTTAATTTTGGATCAGGAAGTGACCAGGTAGGTAACTTCTATGGTGGGGAGAAACCCAAGAAGAGTTGACCTGCATTTGATAACCAAGGAAGACTGGGTTGATATATATAATATGGGTATATTTGGTACCATCTTTGAGTAATGCTTTATAGCTTAGGGATGAGCTATATTAAGGTGGGGAGACTGTAATGTCCTGAGTTTTATAGCAGTTTTAAAATCATCAAACTGTTTTAATTTTTGAGTTTTTTGGTCATAACATCTATTCTCTTGATCTTTAGAACCTAATTCCAAGAGTTTGATTGACTAAAGGACTTTTTAGATAGGTTTTATGGCCTAATTAGTGACTCAGGGTTTTAGATGAGTTTCAAGTGCATCAGACCCTGAAAACTTAGTTTTGGGAAATTGTAGATAGAGTCACACTATTAGATTTAACCATGTGGCCTCCCAGGAGTAACTGTGTGGCCCACCAACAATACTAGACACAATTTTTCAAACCATGTGGGTGGGGGTGCATGTCCATGTGAAACATTTGTAGTTTTTAATAGTGGTGAAGTGTATAGTTTGCATAATGTTTGGAAAACTATCCACCTATGCCATGCGAGGGTGGTGCTTAAATAGTGATCATTACATGGTTGGTGTATGGTTATCCAAATCATACATCCAAACCATGTGAGTCATTTAAATGTGTGAAATTTAATTTTCCCTCCCTTATATTTACTTCCTTCCTCATCATTTATAATTTTTTTCACATGCATCATTGGGGGTCCTCTTCTATCCCTTCCTCACCTAGTATTTATGACACCTTCTTCATCAAAGATCTGATTATTGATATATTGGTCTTTTTGGAAGCATATAAGTAAGATATTTATTCCTCTTACTTCATATATTTTTATATCTCTCCATATGGAATACTAAATCCATGTGATCTATTTTTCCTTATTTTTAGAGAATTCATATAAAATTCTAATTTCTCTTATTTTGGATCAACTTAGTGGCCAATTTAAGATGAGCGATCTCCTACGAGTATAAGGTAGGTGGTTCCTATACTTCTCCTTAATTTTATGTGTGTTTTGGAGCAGTATGACAAATAGTACCATGTGTATTTTCTGAGTGAGACCCTAATTAATTAATATATGCCTTATAAATTGTTAAATTGATGATATGAGATAAGTATGGGTATGATATTACTTCTCTATAAATTGTTAAGTTAGGTAAGGGGTTTGGACCAACCTGGGAAGGTTAGGCCATGGTGTATGTTTCTTTAATTAAATTGAATTATTTATATTGATTTCTTGGTTCCATGGGAACATTATGGGATAGACCTAAGGATTAAGGTAATTTTGATAACTTTTATTGATGTGGCATGGTCTCCAGGATGAGGGTGTGGCCCAAGATACTTCGAGTGATGTTGATCACCATGTTGAGGTGACATGCTCATTAGGATTGAAGTGATGAGGTCTTAAAGACGAGGAAATGGACCGTGTGACTTGAGATGGTGTTGGTCATTGAGATTTAGTAGCATGGTCATAGGGGAACGAGGTGATAGATGATGTTTCTTAGGTTTTTTAGTGATTGACACTCACTATCATTGTTCGATGCACTGTTGGAGTCATGTTCACACAGATAGTACTCGGATGAGGTGGTGTTGACCACTCATTTTTGGGGGAGACCCTTATAGATTATGAGGCTTAGGGAATTGTGTTGACTATCATATATATTGGGGTTATCATTGTAGAAATACATATGGGTGGTGATAGACCATCTGGTGATGGTGTTGAGATCATATATTTAGGGATGAGGTTCACCATTTTTCTTGAGGATTTTGGGACAATATTATGGGAGGATGGATATCATCGTGCCTCAAGACATCAAATACTGAGCTGACGATGTTTATTTATTGAAGGAAAAATATCACTGTTCCTTAGAACCTCAAGCTTCTGAACTGATGGATACTTCAGAGTGGATGTCCGAGGGACCTAGGTTATATTTCTTGGGTGTTTCATTAGAACTCCATATACTTAACTAATTCCATGAGGTCTCAGGTGATATTTTATGGGCAGAACCTAAGGGTTCACCTAGTATGATACTTGCCAGGGGATTCCTTGGGTTCTAATCCATAGATCATCACCACTATAATTATATATATGAATACATTTACTATAAACCATATATATATAATTGGGGGAAGTTTTTCAGATATATACCAATATTGGTCGAAGTAGGTGATCAATTCCTTGTTGCTTTTGAGTATAAGGGAAGTTGAGTATTTATTATATGTGTATGCATTGACTTTTATTTATATTTAAAATACACTTGCATAATTATGGATGTAAGACAAGAACACATTTGTGGTGGCCTACTGAGATTATTCTGATACCCTACACAACCCCCTCAAGATGCGTATAAACCTCATGTCTCAGAGATTAGTTAAGGGATCTGGCTCATGATCTGGACCTTAGTGATGGAGTTAGAACTTTTTCACGGGATCGATGGAATTGGACTAGGTGGTTACTCTGCATCATTTTGGAGTTTTATTTATATATTTTTAATTATTATATATATATATGTAATGATATGGTCAACTATGGGTGACCCTGATTATATATCTTGTATGAATTTCTATGAAATGTTATGTTTATTCTAGAAATGGTATGCCTTTGGATGATTAATCTATTTCTGTTCTATTATGATTCTATTGAGTTTCATTTTCTACTTCTATTGTGTTATGGTCCTTATTCCACTATTATATATATATGGACCATTATTATTATCACCACTAGAGGGTATACTCTCTCCACTATCATCTCATCACACCCTCACTTCTAGTCGACAGCCTTTGACGTACAAGGAGGTGCACCTAAATCCTAGTGTCTAACTAGACCGGAGCACCATTATAAGTGGTTTCTGGATCAAGAAGATACATTACCAAATCCTGAGAAACACCCCAAGTATCTCCTATTTCATCAAATATAATTAACAGATCCTAGGAATCCTAGTCATCTTATAAAATGAAACGCATAAACACCATATCCTAGGAATCCTAGGCATCTCGTATATCATCAGGTGGAAATACCAGATCGTATGGAGTATCTTACACATCATGTAAATAGATATTTGGGGATATAATCCACCAAGTAGTACCTCATATAATCCAAATGTCAGTTTTCCATCCACGCACACATGTCCATGTTCATCATCTCAAGTGAATAACCCATCTCTTTCACCGTAGCCATATCAAACTCATACCACTGGTTTTGGATTATAAGGTGATACCCAAAATCAATAACACCTACTTCCTTTCACTAACCCTCTATAGGGTGAATATTA
The DNA here is from genome assembly GCA_963277665.1 of Viscum album. Classification (NCBI taxonomy): domain Eukaryota; kingdom Viridiplantae; phylum Streptophyta; class Magnoliopsida; order Santalales; family Viscaceae; genus Viscum; species Viscum album. The sequence goes on along the minus strand of OY728160.1, from coordinate 2,082,641,705 downwards.
TACTGGGGCACCCACTAAGGTCCTCTTGGTCACATCTCTATCTGGACACCTCACATATTCTTCTTAATATAAATATCCAATCTCACCCTGTAACACCCCGAGATTTTATGAAGAATATTCTTTTAATTTTGTTGATGTCCTATGTTGTACGCTACACCAAAATTACCTTGAACTATATGCAACACCGTATTAGCTTGCAGTATACGCAACACTATTCTTGGATCATGTTACACACAATTTTGATAGTAGTTATTCTACGCAAAATTGAGTGTGTATATACATGTACATATATATATATATATTCAACGTATAAATGAAATATGGTTGGATTCTATTATAAAAAACAATGAAGGAGTCTTGCATCACACGCAACCCTGACTTGGCTTGCATTACATGCAATCAAGACCTTTCTCGATAGCATGTGTGGTACGCAATACCGGGTTTCACTAAACAACGATATATTGTTATAATATTATTATGGACTAGCCGTTATAAATAGTATTAAACACATTTTGAATTTTATAACATTATTATTCATCTTACATATTTTCTAGAACATGGTATGAGAACAAAATAAATTTTTCGTGTAAAATAACTATTTTTCAAAAAATGCAGTTTTTTCACCTTATAATGGCACACCAACTTTAAATCTAGTTTTTGACATGTTTATAAGTTAAATTTGACAAAATAAAATTATTCCTTGGAACCAGGATATAAAAATTTAATTTGGATAAATTTTTCATATTATTATGATAACTTTCATATTTTGATGAATAGTAAAAACACGCTATATTTTAATTAAAAACAAATTTTTTCATCGCAATAATTTATATGGATAGATTATCTTTTTAATTGGTTTTAAAGTGTAATTAGAATATATTTTTAACATTTAATCCAATTTTGGTCATTGGAATTAATTTCACTTTGAAATTGGACATAAACAAGTATCAATCTTTTGATAGTTATTGTTTCTTAAAAAACACGTTATTTGTTTTGATAACGGGAATTACTTTTAAAATTAATTAATGCCACTTATATGTTTTGAATTTGAAAAAATAGACATAATTTTTGAATTCATAATATCAAATATAGCTTAGGCTGAATTTTTGGTATTTTTATGAAAAACTTCAATTTTTGATGAATAGTGAAAACACTAAGTTTTTGGTTAAAACTGACTTTTTATTTAAATAATAATTTATTTGATTTAAATTTATTTTAGGTAAAAATAGATACATTATACTTATATAAGTTCAATGAAATTCATTGTAATCATTTTATAATAATTTAAGATTTATAAAAATTATATTGAACTTTTCACCGTCTTTTACCCACCTCCTAGGAACTTTTGCAATTGTTCATAAAACTTAATTTTACCGCTTCTCTGAGTTGAATTTCAAAAATACGAGAGATACAGTTAATATCAAGGAGTAAAATGTGGTTCAATTAGATAAAAATAATTTTTGGTGAATAGTAACTTTTTACTTTTTTTTACCACAGTTAAAAGTAAATAGGGCAAATCAAGGTTAAAAGAATATTATAATAATTCAAAATTACCTTAACACTTGTACAAACATTATTATATGAGTAATGGCCGACCATGGGCATCCTTGGGTGTATTTTGAGACTCCATGGAGCCACTTATGAAAGACAATGACACATTAGATTAATTAATTTAATGTAAAGAAAAAATTGGCATTAACAAAAATCCTTTAGTAATTAATTTTTATAAGGGGATATATAAATTATATTTTCGACTATAAATATTAATTTGAAAGATAAAAAGATTTCCTACATGTTGGTATTTTTTTTATAATTTTTATACCTCAAATAAATTATATTATTTATGACACAATAATGATGCAGTATTTACCTCATTACTAAATTATTTAAATAAATAAGATTATAATGATTAAAATATCATCCAAAACCTGTCCAATTCCTATTGGATGATTTTATTTCTAATATGAGTCATTTTATATTCGAAATTAATGTGTTTTGGACCTCTTTAAACCGAAGATAAGTTTATAATAAAATAATGTTTTCACAGTTTCCTAAAGAGCCCCTCCATTCCCTTATAAAAGGAGACCACTTCTATGCAATTCCTCACAGCTCTAAAGCCTTTTGTCTCGTCTAAAATCTGACCAACTAAGCTCCCTACATACCTCTCCTCCCCCTTGAATCCTTAAATTAGGAATAAGACACTCCAAGAAGTCATTTTGGTTCAATCTAAAGGAAGTTACCCAAATTAAAGGTAATAGTTTCTCTTACGTTGTTTTCTTTTATTCTACTTCTCCAACCCCTAAAATCTTTTTAATACTTTATTTTGTGACAAAACCAGTATCCTAAAAATACTAGGATTTTTTTATGAGAATTATTAAAACTATACTTACACACACCTACATATAATGGATGAATAACATAATGTTTTTGTGGATGGAAAACTAACGCCTCACGAAACAATGATTGTTCGATTTTCTCCTACCGCCTCTCATGGTGGACATTATGATGGAACTGTATTTATAAATGATATATATTATGTTTATGATTTCATTATTCTTCTTTACTTACCAATTATATCAAGCCTTTATGGTTTCCATAGAGGGTAAATATGATGATCTCATTTGAGGAAGTGCGGACTACCTTCCCCTTAAAGTGATGTGATTCGTTAATTCCATATGTGTGATGTATAAAGGATATAGTTAATGATATTATATATGATATTATACTGGAATTATAATATACATATTCCATTAAAATAATAAATAGAAATGAAAGTAGCGTTAATGCGTACGTACGACTTACCATCTCCATGAACAATGCATTTCATTTCTTACCTCCATATGTTATGTACTATTATAAATACATGTATATGATAATATATAATGAATATATATGATATATAAATCATGATTTACATTCCGGAAGTAAGTAAATCAGGATATAAGTAGTAATAAAATCAAGAACAACAAGTCCAAACACGTATGATAAATAAGATGATTTTACCCAAAACGTTGCTTTAACATGGTATTTACAAAAGAACGGGTAATATAAAGTCATAAGTAAACCATATATGATATCGTAACAATGAATATGATTATTTAATAAGTCAATGACATTATTTAAATCATTATACAGGAGGTTCGGATACGTATGAAGCATATCAGACCTAAGGTAAGGGATAACTTTTCTAATCTCGTTTTTATCTGAGATTGTTTATTCGTAAGTATTTGATGGGGTTATTGTTATCATCCATGTACATGTTTTATAGAAATGTTTTCATGTAGGTTTAATGTACTTTTTATACATTTTTGAATTTTACTACATGTTATGTAAGGAATCTTTCTTTTGTTTAAGTTATGAGGTACTTTTTTGACTTTTTCGGGAAAAGTACGAGAAGAATGTTTTTTTAAACTTATACGACATGAAAGGATTTTTACGGTTTTATAAAGCCTTATTTTCATGAATCTTCCTCCAAAATATTTCATGACTATTTTCAACAAAATCTATTTCTTTTAAAATTTCATGACGTTTTGCGAAAAGATATTGATTTTGAAGAAGAAATGATATTTTCCTCAAGAATTCATTTCAAGTGTTTTATCAAAACCATTTTTCCATATAAGATGACATTATTTCATACGTGTATGTTTCAAGTATAATGTCTCTATGATTTACATGGTTTTACTTTTCTTATGATGAAATGATGTACATTTTTTTATGGATTATGTTATGATGGGATGATGTTTATGAAACCCATTTTATACTTTGGGTAATGATGAATGATTTATGTTCATGTTGTGGCACAAGTAAGAATGATTTCATTATGAGATGGGTGAGACCTATATCTCCCTACAATTCATTGGGTAAAGATTTATATCTCATGAGATAGACATGGCTGGAACGACAAGTAAATCTGGTTCAGTAATACATGGCTGGAATGACTAGTAAACCCGGTTCAGTAAGGGACTTTGTCCACTAAGATGGTCTTGGCATCAATGCCTTGGCTACTATGGAAATTATATCATGTGCTTAATGTTTTTCCACAATTACATGTTTTATTAACATGATATTTTATCATGATTAATGTTTCTTTATGATCTATGCCTTATGTACTGCCATGTTTTATGTCATTGCTCAAGATTTTGATGTTTAAACATTATGTTCATGTTTTTGAGTTCAAATGTATATGATTTGTTTTATTTTTCCATGATTACCCTTACTGAGAATTTGAGCTCACCCTTTATATGTTTTCTTTTCCCTAGGATATAAAGAAAGGTTTTAGGTAAGAATTTAAAAGGGGAAGATCTTTATGGGAGATGTTGAAGATCTTTCACCACAATTAGAAGATTATTTTTCCGAGTTTCCAAAGACACTAAACTATTATGGTCCTTGTGTGTCTTTTTTTGTTATGTATTATGTATTCCGCAAAAGTAATGTAATTTCCATGTACGTCAAGCTTTGGTCCTCTATAGTTGGTATCAGAGGAAAGGTTTAGTTATCCTTTGGAAACTAGGATGCGAAAACTTTAGTGAAATCCCTAGAGATATTTATAAGGTATGTATAGGGATGTCCCTAAGGTTAAGTAAACATATAGGTTAGAGTCCTAGAATTATGTTGACGATCATGAATAACCTAGGATGAACCTAAGGTGTCAAGGATTAAATAATTTTTGATAAGTTAGACATCCCATAAGTTACTTTTTATGATTATGTGGTTCCTCATTATTTTAACTATTTCTTACACTATAGTTTCTGGTTTTAGTCAATGGAGGGAACAAGAAGGAATTCAGTTAACATTGATTCCAACGTACAAATTGGTGACTATGATCAAAGAAATTATATAACGCCTGGAAAGGAAGATATTGTGATTATTCCGAATCAGTCATCTCGATATATGATTAACAATGTGAACTTTAGTTGTATTCTTAAGTCATAAAATTAGAGGAATATGGAATTTTATGCATGTTCGCATGGCGAGGAGCATAGAGAAAGGAAGATTGAGATTTCTAAAGAAGGGAAGAAGAACCTTGAGGAATACCTCAAATGGAGGGGAAGATGTTATCTGTGTGGAGAAAAGGGTCATAGAGTGACAGACTGTTATGGAGTTCAATGTCTTATTTGTGGAGAACATGGGCATTACCCGACTCAATTCCCGGACCTAAGAGGTTACTTCTAAATCAAATAAGGACTTACTCTATGACAATCATTGAAGAGGATGTATTGAAGCGTTTATGTAGTGTATTCAATAATAATGTTGTTGAGGTACTTTTATGGTATATTGGAATATTTTTGTATTAGTCTATTGTGGTTTTCAATAATTTTATGGTACGAGTAACCATGACAAGTGATTCAAATATTTTGAAAAGTAGATGATGTGTTCATAATGAATGGATAAGGAGAAAATGAAATGTTTAATAGTATTCATGAGATCATGACTGATATAAGGACTAAGTGATATTATGTTTTGAGTATATAGAATTTTTGGGGTTTTGTTATGTGGAAAGAGTTAACTTTTGACAGCCCTCATGTTTTCACTAAGGTTCAATGGGTATTCATTTTTCAAGAGAATACATGATTAAGGCCTTCGAATGTTTGGAATTTGACCAACAAGACATATCTTATGATATATGGGGATCAACGATGGTATTAAAATGCTTGTTATATGAACTCTCTAGTAATATTTTTTACTATAATATGAGAATGGACAACAGTATTTTGGATAAGCCTAAAGATTGAAATGGATTATGTTGGACATAAGTTAGTATTGTTTAAGGCTAGAACTATTTTTGATATTATTGATGGAATGTTATAATTATGTAGTTTTAGAAAAAGGACAACCTTCTGAACGGGCAATAACCCGTCGTGTCGGACAAGGCTGTGGGAATCGAACCCACAAACGAAGTGCGATAGGCCTTTATCGCCTACCACTGACCTACAGGAAGTCCTTGGTTAGTAGAAATTAGTTTTATTTTATTAAGCAGTATGATAGTAGAAGTATAAGTCCATTTTTGGAATCATATACGATTAACCACACCATAGATGAACTTATGTATATTTGATAACTTTTTCTAACCTTTTGTTTGAAATAGATGGAATGACCCATCATTCTATCACATGATCTGCTAACACTTCACGAATAACAAATTCAACTTCATTTCTTTAAGAGATGAAGTGGAAATTGTTCAAGGCACAAACAACAGTGAGATGGTACCAAAATCATGTAAGTATTTCTTTTAATTCATCAAATTTAGGGAAATGATATTGAAAACCAATAAAATGTTGTCCTAGTGCCCTCATATCCGATGAATCAGATGGTACCTTATATCATCACAAATTTATGGCTTTGTGATTGTTGTCTTTTTTCATAGCCATGTTCTCTACCACTCTCCATCAGAACTTGATGGTTAGATTTTTCTTCCATATCCATATTTTCACCTATGTTATCCTATATGGAAACCCAGTGATGAGTTACTTTGGGTAATCTTTACGTTTCATACTTTAATTTTTAAAATTAAGTTTTAGTATTCCTTTCTACAATGAGGGTTTCAATGAATAGTAAACGATTTATAACCCCGATGAATTTCAAGGGAGAAATTAATTTTAAGGGGGGTAGAATGTAACACCCAGAGATTTTATGAAGAATATTCTTTTAATTTAGTTTATGTCTTGTGTTGTATGCTACACCAAAATTAACTTGCGCTATACGCAACACCGTATTAGCTTGCAGTATACGCAACACTATTCTTGGATCATGTTACACACAATTTTGATAGTAGTTATTCTACACAACATTGAGTGTGTATATACATATATATATATATATTTAATGTATAAATGAAATATGGTTGGATTCTGTTATACGAAACAACGAAGGAGTCTTGCATCACACGCAACCCTGACTTGGCTTGCATTACACGCAATCAAGACCTTCCTCGATAGCTTGTGTGGTACGCAATACCTGGTTTCACTAAACAACGATATATTGTTATAATATTATTATGAACTAGCCATTATAAATATTATTAACCAAATTTTTAATTTTATAACATTATTATCCATCTTACATATTTTCTAGAACATGGTATGAGAACAAAATAAATTTTTCTGGTAAAATAAGTATTTTTCAAAAAATGTAGTTTTGCAGCCTTATGATGGTGCACCCACTTTAAATCTAGTTTTTGACATGTTTATAAGTTAAATTTCACAAAAATAAAATTCTTCCTTGGAATCGGGATATAAAAATTTAATTTGGATAAATTTTTCATATTATTCTGATAACTTTCATATTTTGATGAATAGTAAAAACACACTATTTTAATTAAAAACAACTTTTTTCATCGCAATAATTTATATGGCTAGATTTTCTTTTTAATTGGTTTTAAAGTGTAATTATAATATATTTTTACCATTTAATCCAATGTTGGTCATTGGAATTAATTTCACTTTGAAATTGGAGATAAACAAGTATCAATCTTTTGATAGTTATTGTTTCTTAAAAAACACGTTATTTATTTTGATAATGGGGATTAATTTTAAAATTAATTAATTCCACTTCTATGTTTTAAATTTGAAAAAATAGACATCATTTTTGAATTCAGAATATCAAATATATCTTAGTCTGAATTTTTGGTATTTTTCTGAAAAACTTCAATTTTTGATGAATAGTGAAAACACTAAGTTTTTGGTTAAAACCAACTTTTTATTTAAATAATAATTTATTTGATTTAAATTTATTTTAGGTCAAAATAGATAAATAATACTTATATAAGTTCAATTAAATTCATTGGAATCATTTTATAATAATTTAAGATTTATAAAAATTGTATTGAACTTTTCACCGTCTTTTACCCACCTCCTAGGAGCTTTTGCAATTGTTCATAAAACTTAATTTTACCACTTCTGTAAGTTGAATTTCAAAAATACGAGAGACACGGTTAATATCAAGGAGTAAAATGTGGTTTAATTAGATAAAAATAATTGTTTTGTGAATAGTAACTTTTTACTTTTTTTTTTACCGCGGTTAAAAGTAAATAGGGTAATTCAAGGTTAAAAGAATATTATAATAATTCAAAATTAGCTTAAAACTTGTCCAAAACTTATTGGATGAGTAATGGCCGACCATGGGCATCCTTGAGTCGATTTTTGGGACCCCATGGAGCCACTTATGAAAGACAATGACACATTAGATTAATTAATTTAATGTAAAGATAAAATTGGCATTAACAAAAAGCCTTTAGTAATTAATTTTTATAAGGGGTTATATAAATTATCTTTTTGACTATAAATATTAATTGTAAAGATAAAAATATTTCCTAAATGTTTTTAGTTATTTTATAATTTTTATACATCAAATAAATTAAATTATTTATGACACAATAATGATAAAATATTTACCTCATTAATAAATGATTTAAATAAATAAGATTATAATGATTAAAATATCATCCAAAACCTGTACAATTCCTATTGGATGATTTTATTTCAAATATGAGTCATCGTATCTTCGAAATTAATGTGTTTTGGACCTCTTGAAACTGAAGATAAGTTTATAATAAAATAATGTTTTCACACATTCCTAAAGAGCCCCTCCACTCCCTTATAAAAGGAGACCACTTATATGAAATTACTCACAGATCTCAAGCCTTTTGGATCGTCCAAACTCTGCCAAAATAAGCTCTCTACATCCCTCTCCTCCCCCTTGAAGCCTTACATTAGGCAGAAGACACACCAAGAAGTCATTTTGGTTCAATCCAAAGGAAGTTACCCAAATTAAAGGCAATAGTTTCTCTTAAGTTGTTTTCTTTTATTCTACTTCTACAAACCCTAAAATCTTTTTAATCCTTTATTTTGGGAAAACACCTGTATCCTCAAAATAATAGGATGTTGTTATGATAAGGATTATAACTACACTTACACACACCTCCATCTAATGGATGAAGAACATAATGTTTCTGTGGATGGAAAACTAACGCCTCACGAAACGATGGTTGTTCGATTTTCTCCTACCGCCTCTCATGGTGGCCATTATGATGGAACTGTATTTATATATGATATATATTATGTTTATGATTTCATTATGATTCTTCAATTCCCAATTATATCAAGCCTTTATGGTTTCCATAGTGGGTAAATACGATGATCTCATTTGAGGAAGTGCGGACTACCGCCCCTTAAAGTGATGTGATTCGTTAATGCCTTATGTGGGATGTATAAAGGATGGAGTTAATGGTATTATATATGATATTATACTGTAATTATAATATACCTATTCTATTAAAATAATAAATAGAAATGAAAGTAGAGTTCATGCGTACGTACGACTTACCGTCTCCATGAATGGTGCATTTCATTTCTTACCTCCATATGTTATGTACTGTTATAAATACATGTATATGATGATATATAATGAATATATATGATATATAAATAATTATTTACATTCTGGAAGTATGTAAATCATGATATAAGTAATAATGAAATCAATAACAACAAGTCCAAACACGTACGATAAATAAGATGATTTTACCCAAAACGTTGCTTTAACATGGTATTTACAAAAGAACATGTAATATAATTTCATAAGTAAACCATATATGATATCATAACAATGAATATGATTCTGTAATAAGTCAATGACATTATTTAAATCATTATACAGGAGGTTCGGATACGTACGAAGCATATCAGACCTAAGGTAAGGGATAACTTTTCCAATCTCATTTTTATCCGAGATTGTTTATTCGTAAGTATTTACTGGGGTTATTGTTATCATCCATGTACATGTTTTATAGAAATGTTTTCATGTTTCTTAAAGTCATTTTTACCCATTTTTTAATTTTACTACATGGTATGTAAGGAATCTTTCTTTTGTTTTTGTTACGAGGTACTTTTTTGACTTTTCTGGCAAAATTACGAGAAGAATGTTTTTTTAACTTATTTGGCATGAAAGGATTTTTACGGTTTTATAAAGCCTTATTTTCATGAGGATTCCTACAAAATATTTCATGACTATTTTCAACAAAATCTCTTTCTTTTAAAATTGCATGACATTTTGTGAAAAGAAATTGATTTTGAAGAAGAAATGATATTTTCCTCAAGAATTCATTTCAAGTGTTTTATCAAAACCATTTTTTCATCTAAGATGACATTATTTCATATGTGTATGTTTCAAGTATAATGTATCTATGACTTACATGGTTTTAATTTTCTTATGATGAAATGATATCCATTTTTTATGGATTATGTTATGATGGGATGATGTTTATGAAACCCATTTTATACTTTGGGTAATGATGAATGATTTATGTTCATGTTGTGGCATAAGTAAGAATGATTTCATTATGAGATGGGTGGGACCTATATCTCCCTCCAATGCATTGGGTACATATTTATATCTCATTAGATATACATGGTTGGAACGACAAGTAAATCCGGTTCAGTAATACAGGGCTGAAACGACAAGTAAACTCAGTTCAGTAAGGGACTTTTTCCACTAAGATGGTCTTGGCAGCAATTCCTTAGCTACTATGGAAATCATATCATGTGCTTAATGTTTTTCCACAATTACATGTTTTATTCCCATGTTATTTTATCATGATTAATGTTTCTTTATGATCTATGCCTTATGTACTGCCATGTTTTATGTCATTGCTCAAGATTTTGATGTTTAAACATTATGTTCATGTTTTTGAGTTCAAATGTATATGATTTGTTTTATTTTATCCATGCTTACCCTTACTGAGCATTTGAGCTCACCCTTTATATGTTTTCTTTTCCCCAGGATAAAATGAAAGGTTTTAGGTAAGAAAACAAAAGGGGAAGATCTTTATGGGAGATGTTGAAGATCTTTCACCACAATTAGAAGATTATTTTTCTGAGTTTCCAAAGACACTAAACTATTACGGTCCTTGTGTGTCTGTTTTTGTTATTTATCAAGTATTCCGCAAAAGTAATGTAATGTCCATGTACATCAAGATCCGGGTCTCTACAAACCCCACACCCATCACATAGAGGGAATAGCATCCCTCATCATCCTCATAATTATATCATGACCTTACTAGCATCATAGGATAAGAAATGCTGGAAACACTTTAAATAGATGGCATAATGTCCATCTCACTTCTAAAGTCATCTTAGATTGGTCCACTCACCTAAACTCTCATAAATATACCTAGGGTATACCTAACTGGGTACTATTATACTAGTGGGTGGGGGATAGTTTCACCACTCTCATCTCAACTATCCTGAAGGCTATAAGGCATCTCACATTTCTTCCATGTCCTACTTGGCTCGATCATCTCAGTCCAATAATTCCTCTACAAGTAGGTGTCTAAGGGAACCTATACCGAGGGACACTACATTAATTTATTTAATTTAATTTATACTTATATGGGTCCATACGTCTTATGTAATTCATTTTATAATAAATCCCTCGACCATCGGTGTCCGAGGAATTAAGACAATGCACAAGGGTCTATCATGGCCCTACACATGCGACTATCCTTAAGAATTTTATTATAAATAAAAAATTATTTTAAATAAATGTTTAATCACCCAGAGTTAGCAAGATATCATATCACATGATATATAAAAAAATTCATATACATATTGAAATTCATAGGGACCACCTACCCCATATGGAGTTATTTTCTGTAAGCAGTTCCCAACCACTACCCAAGCTCATCCAAGGCCCTCTCACCACCCGAGCCCATATATCATGAAAAAACAACTAATTTAATAAATTATTACAACAAATATTTGATTATAAAATTTAATTTAAATAGGAATACTACCTAAAATCTCACTAAGAAACATACTCTTTCTTAATCCTCATGTAATAGGGTGTGGTCCACTCCTGATGTAACACCTCAAGATTTTAGTTTGTATCACTTTAAGTAAATATCTTATTGAATAGCGTGTGATATACACCACACCAAACTAAAGTGACTAATACTTTAATAAAATTAAAGGTAAAAATAAATAAATTATGAATATAAAATGTGTAAAAAAATAAATTAACACCCATATTTAATTGATATTATATAAGGTTAAGAACTCATAAAGTTCAAAAAAGGGTCATTTTCTATAAAAGTTGTTTTGTTTATATATTTTTGTTAGAAAGCTAAATTTCATAATTTTAGAAATTTAAATTGATAAAATTTAATTCATTTTTTAAATAAATATGTTAAATAAGCTTATGGTGAAATTTTATAATTTTTCAAAAATAGTTGATTTTTGAGTGATGGTGAAAAATAATGATTTTACAAATATTGTTAATTTTATGTAATTATCATGATAAAATAATGTTTTGAAAGTTTATGATTTTTTTTAAAATATAATGTATATATATATTTATGAATTAATATAATGTATTTAAAAATTTAGTGTTGAACTTATAATTCTATGTTGGACATTTTGGAAATCCAAGTAATGTGTTTCTTCGAATAAAGACTACTTTCGGTTCTTTTCTTTTAATCAAGTTTTAATAGGGTTAATTTAGGTTTTATTTTGGTATTAAAGTCAAATAAGTATCATTTTATTTAAATTAAACCAATTAATTAAATATTAATCTACATTATACTAAATTTTTATGTAAATTCACTTTTATTCTTAAAATAAATTTTTTTCTAAAAATTGTTTTTCATTTCATTTTGTGAACTTATATTAAAAATTATTTTTAATAATTCTAGAAATTGGGTCTTAGAAAATACATTACATATTTTTAATTTTTTTTATTTTTTTCAATTATTTCAATTTCATTTTTAGTCATGATGAATAGTTACCTTGATAAAAGTTTGACACCATCATAAATGTTAAAAGGATTAATGAGGGGGTTAAACTAAGAGATAATGATTAAAATACCTTTAAAACTTGTATAAATTTAATTGTTTGAGTGGATTTATAAATAACCCTATATTTTATTTGATATTGAGATTACTTGGATCCACTTTACTTGGGAGAGACATTTATTATATTTTTATGTTTTTAATATTCACAAGGTTTCCATTCCCCTCACTTATAAAAGGGAACCTCCTCTCATAACTTCTCCAAACACTTTTATCACCACAAATAGAAAAAATACAACCAAATACCTTCCAATATCTTCTAAATATGTCCTAGAGGTATTTTTATCACGAAAATACCAATCCTAGAAGTCTTAAGGTGTATTCTAAAGGAATATATCCAAGGAAGAGGCATAAGTCTTAACTAAATTCATTGAAGTTCATTTACTCTTATACCTCCTTAAAATATATTATAACCATCATTATATAGTAAAATAAGTATATTTATTATACTTAAATAATATAATTTTGATGTAACAATGATTTTCTATCTTCTTTACTTCATATGGGAAATGAAAACATTGCTCATGTGTATGTGTGGAATACCGCTTCCATGAAGTGATGAGTTTCATTTTTCAACACCACATCACATAGAATATTATAAAGATATATTTAATGTAAATATATTATATTTTATAAATAATTTTGATTTTGGAAATATATTATATTTTCTACCTTCTTACCCTCTCATCCATTGGAAAATTATAATGTCGCTCTTGTATAAGTATAGACTACAACCTCCACAAAGAAATGTGATTTGTTTTTCATTACCATCACACATGGATGGGATTAAGGATAAATATAATGAATAAATTTGATAATTATATTATTATTAATAATTAAATTTAAACCTTTTTATACTTTATTTATTTTTCATCTATTATAAAAAGTTAATTTTTTTTCATGTGTACGTGCGTATTACCGCTTTCATGAAAAGATGATTTTCATTTTTCATGGATTCTCTACATGGATTATTATAAAAGTTTATTTAATGCATAAAAATAATTTTTTTAACATTTTTAATATTATTTATATGATTTAACTGTGACACCTTTGACTTCATTCAACCTACCTAATCTATTCTAATGTTTAAGAATAGAATGACCTCAAAACGTCTGACGTGAACTTAATCGATTTAGTAACTATATAGAACGTGTTAATAAATAAAATAATAGGAATAATAATAACGTAATTAAATTGAACAAGGCTATTAATTAATTAAATTATTAATATAATTTTATTATTTAGGATTTAGATTATGTAAAAAATAGGTTGCGACTCAAGGTAAAATATTTTTCTTTAAAACCACATTTTCAAATGTTTAAAAGTGTTCCTTGAAATTATTTTCCCTCCAGATACTTATTATTCAAAATATTTCATTAAAATTCTTTTATATTTTCAAATTATTTTTTAAATTCAGTTCCATATATCATTAATATTTTACAAATTTTTTAAAAAATAATCTTTTTAATATTTTCTACATGGGTTACATTTTTTTACCAAAGTGGAAACGAATATTTTTTAATGTTCACCATATGAAAATGTTTTCCTACTATAATAATCATTTTTCAATATCAATATTACATTAAATGTTTCCATGGTTTTTTAAAGAAAATAATATTTCCATTGTTTTCAAAAAAAATTATTTTTAAATGTTTTCGAAGGAAAAGAATATTTCTCCTCATTTTTATACAAAAATGGAAGGTACTTATGATTATGGGTTCAAATGAGTTTTTCATGGGTTTTATGATGAAAAAGTGTAATATTATAATTTTTTACATGATATGGTTGTTGGAAAATTTTTTATGAAGATGAGTGAGCTTGAGATATATATCTCCAATGGATTGGGTAATGATATGTTCTTATGAAGATACATAATGGAATTAATCATGAAAATTAATACTTTGTAAATGTGATTGTAAGATTAATATGAATATGATTTCATAAGGTTAAAATGTGTTTTTTATGATTTAAAATGGGTTTTTGGAAATATTTTTATTTAATAAGGTAACTAAATGAGCTTATGATTTAAAGGAAAGTTTATGATCTTTTAATGGTGAAAGGTTTATTTTCAAGGAAACATTTTTCATGTTTTTCAGTAAACCCTCATGAATTATAATTTTTTCCTTTATGTAAGTTGAAAAATGTTTTATGAAATTATTTAGTCTATAAATTTGGTTTAATGGGTGAGTAAATGATTATTTGAGCTCAAAGTTTATTTTATAAAAATAAAAACTTCCTTATGGATTTTTATGTTTTTTAAAAATGTGATTAATGATTTTCATTTATTTTTTATATCCCTTACTAAGATTTTCTTTATCATATAATGTTTTTAAATGTTTTGCACATGTCATAAGTATGTATAATAACTATATCAAGGTCAATGGTGACACATCTTGAATGAATCAAAATTGTCATGAATGAAACCTGAGTGTAAACATAAGAACCTATTTTTGTGGAATAAAATAGACAATTCATGGAAGTGTTCACTTTTTCATGAAATAGATTTTTAATTTTTTTTAAAACTCTCAAAAAAATATCATGAAACTATAAAAAAGTGAAACCCTTATTATAAGTTATGTAATTATGTGTTGATTACATTACTAGTTTCATAGTTGGTAATAATACAACATGTAAGAGATATGGTTTTAGAACTAGATATGGGTGAATGTGTATGGGGAATTATATTTATTATCAGAGCATGAGTTCAGATAAATTTAGAGGTTAGGATGTTATTTTACCATAAGTTACAATTATTCTATAACCTTAAAGGTTAGTATGTTAAGGATAATTAGGGTTATTTTTGGATGAATCGAAAGAGTTGTATAGAATATGACATGGTTAAGGATATCTTAGTATTTATCAACCACATAAGATGTTTTATTATGATTATATTTTCCATACTAACCATTTTTGGTTTTATTAAATGGATGGACCCAAAAAGAACTACATTAAAAATGTATGTGAAGGAATATGTGGTGGTTACGTGAATGTGAAACCAAACTGAATAAGTGAATGAGTGAAAACTATTATGGTTATTTCTATCCATATATATCAAGATATGATGAATAATATGAATCTAGAAGAGTTTCCTAATACACAAAAAAATGGTGTTTTATATAATTTCAAGTGATAAAGATCATAAAGATAAAAAGATTCAACTTCCTACATGTTAATAATATAGGAAGAATCACCCTAAGAAATGTCCCAAAAAAATAGGAAGATGTTTGACATATATTAAATGAAGGAATATAACAACAAAATTTCAAGGAAAAATGAAGAGTTTAGTTAACCTAACAGAGGGGAATAAAGTTTTTCCTAAGGTATCTATTAAATGTTTTAAATATATGGAGTATGTGTATTATAAAAATCGATTCCCAAGTAGGAAATCTCGGGAAGGGGATCTATAGGATCATATTAATAATGTTTTAATAAGGATATATGATGAAAATGAAGAAACCATAACTAAAATATAAAATGTATGAATTATTTTAATATTTATTCTTATTTGTAAAGTTAGAAACATGATTAGATTGAGATTTATAAAACATAGTATATTATTAATATTTTTTATAGGACATCATTATTAATGAATAATATGAAAATATTAGTTAAAGGTTTATGGATAAAGTTGGATGATTGAAGTTTTTGCCTATAGGATTTCAAAAGTTATAATGTAGTGGTATTTTATTAATGGTTTGATAAATTTAATGATAACAATAAGTTAAAAGGTATAAATACCCTTTTGAGGTATTATATTATTTTTAAGAGATTAATGATATTTTGGATTTTTTATAGGATTTTAATTGATGAATGAGGTATATGTAACCCATAGGTTTATCATGAAATTTAATATGAAGGTTATTTGGGAATAATGTTATTATATGAGGGATAAAATATGTAAGGTAAATATAATATTTAGGTTAATATGATATTTTATTCCATGGTAATTATGGTTAATTGGGATAAAGAGATAATTTTTTTAGGAACATATGTTTTATTTTATAGATAAATACGAGATCAAAAAAGTGATTTGGTGGTTAAAGTTATTTTGGAAGGTGTTTTCTATATTTTGGGAACACTATAGGAATCTTTATAAATGGGATATTATTGGATAATATAAGATTTTATGTCAAATTGGTTGATATTAGTTGATAAATAAATATTGAGTTAACTTTTGTAAGTATATTGAATTTTTATTATCTTATGTCATGGTGACTCCAGTTATTTATGGATAAGATTAGCATATTTTGGAGATAAGATGATTAGGTAAAATAAATTTTTGGTATGTGACTTCATGAGTGATTGATATAATTTTGAGATAAATGTTATGTTGATTTTTGAATAATATGTTATCAAATAATTCTAATATTTTGGATTCAAATTTTATCTAGTATATTTTGAAGAGTTTTAAGGTCAGTTATTTATGGAAAGTTTTCTGTTTAACTTTGAGTGTTGTTTTTGAATTTTTTAATATTAGTGTATTATTTCTTCATATGAAGCTTTATTCATATTGGATATTATCTTAACTTGATCTTAAGATTTGGGTTTTGGTTAGTGGATAGAAATAGAAGGAATATATTTACATCTTCTTATGAGTATTATGATCTATTAAAAGTTAATTATAGGGCTTCAAGCATGGAAAATTAATCATGGTCACTTATCACTTAGAATATGAGAAGAAGGAAAGATGGAAAACTACTCAAAGAACAAGAAAATGATGAAATTAGACATATGGTATTAACAAAATCATGTAATTACATTCTTATTTTATTCTCTATCTTAATGGTAAACAAATTCCTCAACTCAAGGAAGAGATAGATAAATCTATCTACTCTTATATAGAACATGTTTCTTATTTATCAAGTCATTATTTTTAAAACTCATTCAAAAATATGATTCTCATTATAATAAATTCATTGTTTAATAAATATTTTCGGAATTGATAAGTTTACTTTTATTAACATAGACATTAAATTTATTTTCAAAAGTAAATTTAATCGATTTAGATTAAAAAGGTATTTATTTTCATTTATGTATATTTATCTTCAAATAAAAATTCCTTCTATTTTACTTTTTTAGTGTTACATTATTAGAGATACTATTAACTTAATTATTTTAGAAGTAATATTCTAATAATTGAAATTGATTATAATTTTTTTAAAACCATTTTTCATCAGAAATAAGATGAAAATTATGAGGATCCACTTTTAACCCCTGAAATTTTAGTATGTATTACTTAAAGTAAATATCTTGTTGAATAGAATATGATATATGAAATACCAATTTTTTTGAGAAAGGTGAGATCTATGGATCTAAAATTTAAAATGAAACAAGGTTACACAAGTCTGAAATAGGGAAATTTAATTTTTTTTCCTTTGAAAGACATTAAGAGAGTCACAAGGGAGGTCAGATGAAAACATGAAAATCTCTTCAGAGACACCCTTGTTTGCAAGAACATTGATAATATGATTAGCTTCCTAAAAGATATATGTGATTAAATAGTTCATTGAGGAAAGAGTGTAAATATATTTATCCCACTTAGCTGTTATCTTCCATGAAATGTGAGGATATCCCATCCTAACTGCCCAAAAAATTGAAGTGGAACCACTCTCAAACCTAACACAATTAAAGTTTCTTTGATAAGAAACTAAAAGATCCATAATGAAACCCATCCTATCCTCTTCAAGTGCTATTTAATTCCCTCAAGGACCATGGATTCACTCCACTACGACACCATTGTGATCACTAAAGATATTCCCATAGCCTACTGCTCCTGGATTCCACCTCAAAGCTCTATCTAAATTGCATTTGATCCATCCTGAAAAAGGAGAAGTCTAGAAGACTTCAATAGTTCCCATGGGTTTAGGGTAGCTACCTCGAATTTCAAGATTTCTTAGAATATAAAAATACATGAATAGGTATGAATAACCTCTATAATTTTTACAATTATAGACTTGATAATTAAGGCTACATGCTCATGTATGTGCTTGTTTTGGATCTTATAAATAGTATGAATAACCACTACACCTTCCATATAAAAAATAGTAGTAACATATCTGGACATTTGTAGCTCCATTAATGCATTCAAAAAAATGATCAAGATTCTAGTCTGCAATGGATTTAAATAAAATAAATCATGCACTGATCTCCAAAGAGAGGTAGTAGTAGATTAGTATAGGAATAAATGGTCCCAATCTTCACAACATTGATGACACATAAAACACATTGATCATAGAGATATGACAACGTGTTGCATGTTAGCATCAACAAGGATCTTGTTGAGGGATAAACACCATAGCAGTGTGAACCTTGAATACAAAATTCCTTTTTTTTTCTAAAAGTTCTAGTCCAATTGTAGAAACCTTGAGTTAAATTAATGTAAAAACTTTTAGAGTCAATAATTCCATTGGATCTTGGTTTCCAGATCAACATGTCGTCATTGTTTAAGAACTCACATGAGGAGATAACAGATACAACATTAATGGGAAATGAGTCTCTATTTTCTAGCTAATCCTTAATGAATATGTTATAATCAATATCTGTATCAGGGGAGATGACACCATAAATTAGAAGAACACTAGTACAATTTCTTTCCATAATTTAAGAGAGGAATTCACAGTATCCAACCAATGTGATTGTGCCATGAACTTCTGAAATATTTTCATAAGACTAGGCCAAATAGAGGACTGAAAGTATCTCTATATCCTTTCAATTAGTTTGTTCAAGAGACTATATCTTAGGAATCCCAAGTAATTAGACTTTTCATTAAAGAGTCTCCATAATAAATGATCTTGTAGAGATTGATTAAAGAGATCAATATTTTTTATGCCTAGGCCACCCATATATTGAGGTAAACAACACTTCTTCCAAGGGACTGTTATAATTTTTCTTTCAAGAATACTACCAATCCACAAAATATTTATCATCATGGAGTTTATAGTTTTGATAATAGACACAGGCCAAGAGTATACCATGAAGGAATAAACAAGCTTTGAGACTACCACATGCTTAACTAAGAAGAATCTACTTGTCATATAGAGGGATTTACCCTTCTAGGAGAGATTTATTATGATTTTACTCATGAAATCAATAAAGTATGATGTCTAGACCTCTCCTAGAACATTGTAACAACAATATATATGAATGGTAGAGAGTATTCCCTTACCCTAGCTCATTTTTCGTGAAATATTTTCTAGTGGATGATATGTTCTTTACAAAGTAGATAAAATACTTATTCCAATTGGTTTCCTGTCCAGAGACACTTTCATAGTGTATTAAGGCCTTATTGATGTTTTTGATACTTCTCCTATATCCCTGTTTAAAAATAATAATGTTGTCATCGAATAATATAAGAGAAGGAGTAGTGATACCTCAATATAATCTAATAGTTTTAAGACCACCCTTGCCGTCCATTTGAAGGATTATGCTACTCAAATAATCCTCACATATGGGAAAGATGATAGAAGAAAGGTGGTCACCCTATCTCACCCCTCTAGAGCACTTGAAAAAACCTTCCGAAGATCCATTTATTAGAATTGAGATACGAGATTATTCAAGAATATATTTTATCCATTGAATGAAATTAATATTAAATAAAAACTTATAAATAATTTGACCAATAAAACCTCAGTCCATGGTATCAATTGACTTCCTAATATCAATATTTAGAGATATGTTTCCCCTGGTAATATTCTGATGAAGGTTCACACATTCAGATTCCATGAGAATACAATCCGTTATTTTTATCCCTTTAACAAATCTGAATTAATTCAAAGAGATAATACTATCCAAGACATGAGAAATTCGATTGGAAAGAATTTTGGAAATGATTTTATGCATGGTTTTAATAAGGGAAACTAGACGGATTTGGTTAATATCACTTGTATTCTCCACCTTGGGAATTTAGGATATGGATTGAGCATTGAAGAATTATGAGAGATATCCACTTGTGGAAAAATGATTGACAAGTATAAAAACATCATTTTGAATAGTATACCAATTAAATTGAAAGAAATGGTTAGTGAAACCATCCAGTCTTAGTGAGATACCATTTTTGAGGCCAAAAAAATAATCTCTGATCTCAAAATACAAAGGAATTGAGGTGAGTGAATCATTATCAGCCTCAATAATTAATTTTAGGATGATGTATTCCACAATTTACACACATATTTATAGGCCATTAAATAGGTTCATATAGAAGGAAATGATATGATTTGAGATGGCCTATCTATTATTTAGAATTATGTCACCATACTTAAGAAAATATAGGGGTCGATTGGATTTTCTAACCCTTTGAATATCTTTGAAAAACATTGTATTCCTATCCCAATCAGTGATCCACCTTCACTTGAAGATCTCTTTTTGAATGTTGTCTCTTATTCTTATTAAATGATACAGTTTGGATGATATCATAGATTATTGTGAGGTATCTTCAGAGAAGTTTCTTTTATTAATGGATTATTTAGTATCATGTAGTGAGCATTCAAGGGAATCTATCTCCTCAACAAGAAGGCTAAACTTCTTCTTGCTCCATTCCTTCATTTTATCCTTGAGAATTTTGAGTTTAAGAATACAGGCCAGGGGATTGTCCTTGTAAATGTCTACTACCCAAATACCATTTAAAATTTGAGTGCACTCCTCGAGATCTTTATAGGAATTGTTGAATTTAAAGGAGACCGGATTCGTATCCCCCCTTTAAAAAAAATTCACCAGGATGAGATGATGGTCTGAGTATTGTTTAGAAAGGGTGATGTAGGATATAGCTTTCCAGATTTCTAGAGAGAAATCATTAACAAAATCTCAATCAATTCTTCTTGAACTCATGCTATCTAAATGCCTTTTGTACCATGTGTATTTGGGTCAAATCAAATTGATCTTAGTTAGTTTGGACTCCTCTATGCAAGCTAGGAATTACTTCATTGAAAGTGTGCTGGAAACCAGACCAATATTCTCATCAGAATGAACAATTGAGTTGAAATACCCCATTATAACCCAGGGATCCAAAGTTGATATGGATAGTTCCTTGATGTGAGCACACAGAATCCTTCGATCAATGTAGTTGTTTGAATCATATACCATTGGGAATAAAATGGTTTGACCTGCTCTAAAAAAACTGTAAGTAATTATCTAATTGTCCAATTAGACAAGATAAGGGTTCTCTACATTATTGTGAACTAGAAGCTATAGTCTATCAGAGTAATAAGTATTTTGAGCTATGCCCAATATAGAATAACCCTTGTTATCTTGGGAAGATTCTTAGTTCATGGAAGTTTTCCTTGGTTATGGAATTATAATTATATCAGGTTTATACCTACCTACAAGGATTATAAGGTAACTAATGTTCCATAGTTGGATAATACCTGGTAGTTCCAAAAAATAATCCTCATTTTGATTTATGTTTGGGGGTGAATCCCCCGTTTTCTTTTAGCTTCAGGTTCTTCCTTTGGTATTATTTTCTTGTTTATGCCTTTTTGGAAGTAGTGACAGATTGTGAATATTTTAGGGAATCATTAATGTTCACTTATATTGAATCATTTCCTTCTTCCATCAGGGAATTTTTGACAGGAGTGACTTTCACTAAATGATTGGCTGGTTTCTCTTCCTAGAGGGTGTAAATCTCTTGGTTGGAGTGCATAACCTATAGGTTCTCATCTGCTTTGGGCCTGTCCATGTTGACTGATTGAAATAATTCATAATAAATCAAGTCCAATAAGAAAACATCAAATTTCATATCAAGTTCGATTGATAGAGTTTATGCTAATAATTCCAAGAAATGAGAAAAAGACTCACCAATAGCCGCACCCAGGTTGTCTGCCTCAATTTGAATCTTCTGAGTTTCCATATTTTCTTTACGACAAGTCTATTTATGTTATTTCTCTTCAACTAAATCTGCCCATTTCTTGCTTATGATAGAAGGTGAATCCCATTTTATACCTTTGTATTATTCAGCTGTAGGCTTCATATCATATTCCATCATGCTATGTTACTTTCCTCTCGATACCTCCTTCCAACCAATGTTGTCATTAGCCGAATTCATATTCTTCTGGACCACATGACAAATTTTAATGTCACGACCCACCATATTTCAATTCTCACAGTACTTAGGAATGTTTTTAAAATAAAAAATAACCAGGATCAGATGACCATTAACATCAAGAGAAATCCAGTCTGGGGGTGGTGGCTCTATGTTGATCTCAATAAGATGTATTAATTAATTTCCTAGATCTCCATTAATTATGCGATGATCGATCTTTAGAGGAGACCCAATTCCTGAGGAAAAGGCATTCATAATCTTGGAATTCCAGTAGATCCATGTAAGTCCATGAATCCTATCCCATACCTATAAAATGGAATTCTTTTGTGTAAAGAGATTAAAATTTTCATCCCATTCTGAGAGCTGAAAAATCCATGGTTTAAGATTGAGAGTTCCCAATTACCACACTGTATTGATATCTTCCTGTTTCTCCAGTATGATATAGAAATAACCCTTTATAATTAGAATCATTCTCTATTTGAATAAATTACAACAATTAAATTATCATGATAAAATAATGACTTGAAAGTTTATGAAATATTTTTAAAAGATAATATATATATTTAATAAGTAATATAATTCATATTAAAATATATTTTTAAACTTAGAAATATATGTATGAAATTTTGAAAATCTAATTAATTTTTTTATTCAAATTAAAATTATTTTTAGTTATTATTTTCTAATAAAGTTTTCAAAATGTTCATTTTAGTTTTTATTTGGGTTTAAATTAAAATAATTATCCTTTTATTTACCTTAAACCAATTAATTACATGGGAATTAACATTATACTTGATTTTGGTGTAAAATAATTTCTATGCATAAAAAATAATTTTTTCTAAAAATGAGTTTTAATTAAATTTTGAGAACTTATTTTATGAGATATTTTTACCACTTTTGAAAATTTAATATTAGAAAACAGGATTCTATATTTTGAAAAAATATTTTAACATTTGGTAGTGAGTTCAATTTCATTTTTAGTCATAATTAATTGTTACAATGGTAAAAGTTTTTCACCATGGTAATGGATAAAAGGATTAATGAGAGGTTTAAACTAAGAGATAATAATTAAAATATCTTAAATTTTTTTCTAAATTTAATTGGTTCAGTGGATTCAAACCTTAAATTATCTTATCTTAAAAATTGGGTTTCCTTGGAGCCATATTCCATGAGAACAAATTTATTATATTTTAAATTTATTAATATTTAAAAGGGTGACAATCCCCTCAAATATAAACGGGGAACCACTTCATTGCTTATACACATACTTTGAGAACCCTATATATACTAATATCTTCTAAAATACCTTCCTAACTATCCTCTCCAAGTAAGGACCCAATCGTAAACATTACATAATCTAGTGTCTTAGACTATAATTCACTTTCATATATTTTTAGGATCATTTTAGGTTTAGAGTTTTATATAATTAGGCCACAGTTCTTACATAACAAACACATATATTAAAAATTGGGCACCTTAAATCAATATTCATTTTCCCCACAATATAAAACTTTTAATATTAAAAATGTTTTCTTTTCGTGGAAAATATTCATGACTTCCGAATTCAATTATTCATTGTTCTATACAGCCTTAAAACCTTGGATTTTTTTTAAAATATGGGATGAGTAGGTAAATCTCAATAAGGTATATAAAAATAAAGAAAGCAACTTTTATTCCATAAATATTTATAATTTTTTTTACTTTTTCAAAACAAACTTTGGGTTCAAAATAAACACTTTCTTACCCAATAAATCAACTTCTCTGCCCAAATATTTTCATAAAATATTTCGTAATAAATCTTAAAGGAAAAATAAAACCCATAAAGGGTTGTTTGAAATCTTGATAAACCACATTATTTTTTTTTCAAAAAGTTATATTTTTCACCCTTAAGAAGTAGAAAATACTTTTATTTAAACGCAAGCTCATTATATTACCTTGTGAAATCATAAGATTCCTATAAAAACCATATAAATCATAGATAAATCATGTAGGTAACCTGATAAACAATTTACATATCACTCTTAAAATCTCTTTTACAAATGGAATAACTAATATAGAAAACTTCCATAGTTAATGAATTGGAGGGCTATAATAGACCCACCCAACCTTGGTTTATAATGGAACCACCCATCCATGGTTTATAATTGAACCACCTATTGTTATAAAAAATTTCCAAGAACCATATAATAATCATAAAACTTGAAATATTTCATTTTCATCCTTAAATTCATTAAAATATTTTTCCATCCATAAATAAAACAATTCTAGATATTAAAATATCACTACCATTTACAATCCTTTTTAAAAATACTCAAAAAAATTAATTTAGGGTTTTAATTTGGAGAAATATTAAAATATTATAATGAAATAAAAATATAAAATCATGGTTATAGTGGTATAAAATCTCATTGTCTTGATATATGTTAAAATAAAACATTCATTTTTTTCTTTTCTTAAATGTTACATATAAAATACATAAAATGATTCCTTTTGAAAACCTATGAAATAAATTAAAAAGATACATAAAATTTAATTTATAATTAATTAATTTCCATATAAAAAATTATAAAAAGGATTTTCAAGAATATGTAAGTGAAAGAAAAATATTTATAAAACATTTTAAAACAAGGTTTGTAAGTGTGCATTACATAAGACTTTAAACATATTCCTTTTTAAATTTCTTAATTAAAGTAAAATATGGTATAAAATTAACTTTATCATCCATTTATTCATGAATAATAGTTTTCTTGAAATACATAGAATAACATGGACAAGGAAGAAAAATAATAGGAATGAAAACTTTAAAAGAGTATTTTTAAAATAAATTATCATATCTTTAGTCTAACTCATAACGTATGTTATCTATCTTTATTAATAATAAACTTATGTAAATTATTTACCCAATTAAGAAACTTTTTAAAATGTATTATTCCTTTTATTTTATTTATGATAAACCTACATAGAAAACCCTCACAAACTAGTACCTAACCCAACCCATAACATACTTTAAGGGTGATCCCAATCATCATTGAATGGAAACTAGCACTCAGTCATTAATGAAAACTAGAAGGAATAATTTAAACCAGATGAAAGAAGAATAAATAGAATATATATAAATAGTACATATAAATATTGGAATATAAAATAGGAAAAATTTATTCCATAACTAAAAGAGTAAATGGGAAATAATACTACTCAAAAGTAGTTAAACAAAATCCATGGTACGAGTACAATAGAAATGAAAAAAACTAAAATGAGAAACATGTACTCCTTGAAAAATCCTAGGAAAACTCCCACTATGTCACTTCCAACTACCCAGACACAACAAATAGAAACTTCACTGTGTCACTACGATACATTTACTTTCCCTACATCAAAATTCATGACAAGGTCTACGCACCACCGAAGGGGCGCACAGGGTGTGAACTAATGTGCTCATTAGGATCCCACCCAGGCGTTCCATAATAGGTCTCTGTATAACAATTTGAACATAATGAAAACAAAACATGATAATAATTTTAATTTTTTTATATCAAATTCATGGTAAAACATTTCCCCTTGTTCCACAACTCTAAACAATCCATGTAAAATAGTTTTAAAGAATATCACATATATCAAGTAATTTCAAACAGGTACATCATATCATATGAAATACAAAACAGTACAAACCAAAATAATTGGTAACATCGTGCTATGGATCAAAACATACCAGGATAGCTAGAACACTAATACCCAAACATAAACAATCTCATAAATTATACCCCTCAAAATATTCATCGTATCTTGGAAATATAGGAACACCTCAAAAAGTGAACCCTCCAACAACGTCTATCAAGTCCCTAGAACAACATGCCTATAGAGCATATGAGCACCTCATGAGTGGACCCACTGAAATTGTGAATGGATGAGGCCTCACTACACCTTCCCCTTGAGTACCCAAGGCTTTCTATGTGCTATGTTTTCCAAAACACTTCATAAAAACCATGTTTTGAAAAACATTTTATAAAACTATTTCAAAATTATTTAAACATACCCTTTTCTTTTACCAAATCAAGGGGGAACCATATTTTCTTAAAAACCTGTTTACACACACACAAATCAATCAATAAATCATGATATTTTATTTATATTTTTTTTATCAAAACTAAAGCAATAAAGGTTCACCAAATACTATTTAGAGATGGAACTACCTACCTAAAATCGGTTCGCACACACATGAAATGGAAAACTGCCAACATGGTAGGAATGAAAGGACAAAATATGAGGCCCTGGAAAAGGTTCCCATATCTTAGAACCAATTTAACAAGATAAGTAGTCGACAAAGAAGATAAAAAATACATACCTTGAGGAACTCACAAAATGCATCAAAACCAACACAAGGGTTAGCCTGTAGGAGAAGATCACACAATGGATCTAGAAAGGTTCATGAATAACATCAACATATGACCAATATACTCACAATAACAATGAAATGGTGTTTCTATGACTAATCTAAATGAAGAATCAGAAAGATTTATAACCTGGAGAGATACAATGCAACCACTATGAAGATCAAGTATCGAACGATGTGATCCTAAGGGAGTGAAGGTATCAAAAATATCACTAGAAATATTATTGGTTTTCAGAGAAAATATACACATAAAATGAAAAACATAATATGTTCTCTATGGTTTAACTTATTGGGATGAATTATTTATAGCATAAACCTCCCTTTCATGGTGTAAAAACCCTGTTACTTAAGTACGCCGAAAAACACATCACCTCAAGTTAAAGTCCTAGTAGATTATTTCATGACATAAAATTTAATCTTTCAATGTAAAAGTAATTTACTTCATAAAAATTAATTTTCCAAATTTTAAGATTCTTATGCCATTAACCAATTTTATGGCTTGTACCCAGTGACACATTTATTCCTTAAAAGTATCTTATGATATAATATGGTCTTGTAGGTAGTACCAAACCCATATTCTATAGTAACTCTTAAAAAAACATCCCAGTTCCCTATAAATATTTTGGTTAAATTTATACTTGGACTCTATTAACTCAAAAAAAACATATAACCCTAAAAATTAGGTCATATTTCTAAAAAAAAATATCTCTCCTTGAAAGGCCCAAAACACATCCAAAAAAAGGAGAGAGACAAGAAGTACCTATAAGAAGTAACAAGATGTTACAAACTCCATAACATAATAATTTCTATCCCCAAGAAGTCATGTCACACTCTAATTTTCAATTCCATGCTTTGTTTCGAATCCTCTTTTGGTTCTTATTTTTCTCTTGGTTTCTAAGTGGTTCAGGTTTAAATTTGGTGTCCTAGGTTTCCTTGATCTAAATAATTATTCTTGGATGTATTGGGTAGTATTTTTCCTTGTTTTTTTTAGATGAAATGTATGAGGTTGATGTGTCTTGGAATTGAATTTGTGACACTCTTAGTGGCACCTTTGTAGGGTATGTTTTTTGGGGTGGTTTATACCCTTGAGTTAGATGAGTTTTGGGGTAAAAAGGGTGTTTTATTTTTGGAATTATTTACTCATATCATTGGAATATCTTTCCCCATTTAATCCCCCTAGGACCACTATGAAATTTAAGCATAATGGAAGTTTTTTGGGTGTGCATAAAATCCCACATGGTTTGTCCACACGATATACTAAACGTTGCAGCGAAACCGTGCATAGCCTCTAGGTCATCAAAAAATGTTTTGTTTTTTAAAAGTTTTCCCTTTATGTATTAACCCTAATTTACCCCCTTATCCTCCATTTTACACCTTATATCCATGGTAGTATTCCAAGCTCCCTCATCCTCATTTGGAATCCATTTTTGAAGGGGTTTTGTTGGGGAAAACTCCAAGGATCTTCAAGTAAGTGATTCCCTATCTTGTTTATTTCATTTTCCTTAGGTTTTATTCCCTCCTAATTGAAGTTACAAATGTAAAAAATCTAGGTCTTAATACCTAGTGTTTATTTTTGAGTTTCTTGGTTCAATATTCTTTGTTAGGGTTCGTTTTCATCCCCTTGTGGTGCGGTAGTGATGTGATTGAAGTTTCACACAATGATATTAGGTTTTTGACATATATGGCAGGTGATTCCATGTGTAATAATTCCTTGATGATTTATCCTTGTTTGATCTAAATTTTTATCATGTTCCTCTTCCATTTTATTTGGTGTGAAAACCATTTTTTGTTGAATTTGTTAAGTGATTGATTTTGAAGTGGCATTTTTGTGTGAAAATGTGTGTTTTCCACGTGTATTCCATGTTGTATCATTTTGGGTTATTTTATAATTCAAGGAGTGGTTTTATGAAATGGTTTTTTTGATTCAAATTTTAGTTTGGTGTGACTTTGGTATGCATTTGGTTTTAAAAGAGGGGTTTTAGATGGATTTTATGTGCAACATTTGGTTATACTTCTTGAAATTGTTTTATGAAAATTCCAAATTGTTAATTAAGTTTAAAAAGGGTGAAAATAATTTTTATATACTCTTTGAAGTGTGTATTATAATAAATGGTACTTTTATATGTAAATTGAATTTAATATCATGTAGAAATTGTATGAGTACCAAGGGGGAAACCTGGGTATCTATGTGGGTAGACTAGGACTAGTATGCTAGTGATCCAGAGTGGTTTCATCCCTATTTCACATAGAATGTTTGATGATGAAAACACTAACTAAACTATGATGATTATTTTTGGGATGAGTAGGTTATGGATATGTTACCTACTTCTATATCTTGCATTATAAAAATATTTGTTATGGTTACGTTTACACTGAGATACAATGTACTAAGTGCTCATAGCTAGCTCGTACCAAGGGGTGTTCCCATGACTAGTGCTCATTGACTATTTTGTATTTACCACTGAAATATGGTGCGTTTGGATGAAAAAATTTAGTATCATGCATGTTTTATTTAAAAGTATTCATTCTTTAATGTTTCCCTTGAAAATATGTTTTCATTTGAATGTTTCATCCTTTAGAAATTTTTGCTACCATTTCTTGAATATAAAACTTGAATTTTTTTTATTAGAATGTATATTACATGGAATCATTTTGGGTGGAATCACAATGAGAATAGTATCACACCCTACTTACACCTTTGTGTGTAAGTATACCTGGTAATGTTTATTGCAGGTTTGGGTAAAGCTTTCGAAATCGGTGGTTTGGGTTGTTAGCTTCCATCATCGGTGTGGTGTTATGGAGAACGTTTGAAGATGACGACCCCTTGATATGTAGTGGTTCTTGGATTATGTTTGCTAATATTTTGAGTTTTTTTAACTCTTGGGCTTTGTCTAAAACCATTTATTTCAATTCTTAATTTTTATTAAAGGATTGTTTGTATTAAATTTTCAGATTCAGTTTATTTATTGTAGTTGGTTGTTATATGATTCCAAACTTGTGTAAATCATTCCCAAACTCATATTTATGATACCTGGGTGCTTATAACAGCCCATGGGGATTGAGAAAACCATTTAGGTCTTGCTACAGACCAGGTTAGGTTCTAGTTTTTATGGAGACCAGATTTGGTTCATGACAAAATGATATCAGAGGAGGTTCTCTCTTTTTGGGTCATGTTCTTTTGGGAAAGAATCTGGGTAGACTAGAGTTATGATTGTCAGGAATTTATATTCTTGTTATAATTAGGGTTCCCAGCACACCTCATTATGGGTTTCTGTAGAGACCCGAAGCCTGACTTACATGGACTTTACATTACTTTCGCGGAATACTTAGTACATAACAAAAACACACACACAAGGATCGTAATAGTTTAGTGTCTTTGGAAACTCGGAATAAAATCTTCTAATCGTGGTGAAAGATCTTCAACATCTCCCATAAAGATCTTCTTTTTTTTATACCTAAAACCTTTCTTTATATCCTGGGGAAAAGAAAACATAAAAGGGTGAGCTCAAATGCTCAGTAAGGGTAAACAAAATAAATATCAATCACATCATATTCATAAGAACATAACATTTTGGAAATCTTAACCTGCAAAAGAGAGCATAATTTCATAACATGGGATAAATCATGGAAGTGAAATATAATCACAATAATCATAACTTAAAACATGAAACTTTGTGGCATTCACACATAATCATAGAGAATCATTTCTTGTTAGTCAAGACTCATTGCCAAGACTATCTTAGTGGACAAAGTCCCTTTCTGAATCGAGTAACCCTCGTTTCAGTCCTGTTTCACTGAAACGGTATAACCTACCATTCCAGCCATGTCTATCTCATGAGATATAAAATCTTTACCCAATGCATTGGAGGGAGATATAGGTCCCACCCATCTTATAATGAATCCTTTCTTATGTGTGCCACATAATCATAAATCATACATCATCGCATAACACATGTAACAAAAATGGGATTCTTGAAACATCATGACATCATAAAACAATTCATATAAGATAAAGGAATTCATAAAAATATTTCCATAACAACATAATCAAATCCATGTAATAATAGGGATAAAAACAGAACCCTTTTATTATCTTAGATGGAAAATAATTTTGATAAAATACTTGAACATCATTCTTGAGGAAAATATCCTTTCTACTTCAAAAAACACTTTTCCTTTCATAACATGTCACACAAGTTTAAAATAAAAGAAGTTGATTAAAAATAAACTTGAAAACTTGTAAATGAAGCTTCTTGGAAATAATGTTTTAAGAATCCATTCATGCCGTATAAGTTAAAAAAACATTCTTCGTACTTTTGTCGGAAAAGTCAAAAAAGCACCTCGTATGAAAAACGTCAAAAGATTACTTTCATATTTTTTTACTAAAAACTCACTGGAGGGTAAAATTGGATTTAAACAATTGTAGTTGGATGGAAATAATATTACATATTGAGGAAACATGGATGTGGATGATAAAATACACCCCAATAAATACTTACGAATAAACAATCTCGGATAAAAATGAGATTGTGACATTTCCCTTACCTTAGGTCCGACTTGCTTTGTACGTGTCCGAACCTCCTGTATAATGATTTAAATAATGTCATTGACTTATTACAGAATCATATTCACTGTTATGATATCATATATGGTTCACTTATGACTTTATATTACCCGTTCTTTTGTAAATTCCACGTTAAAGAAGCGTTTTGGGTAAAATCGTTTCATTTTATCGTAGGTGTTTTCACTTGTTGTTCTTGACATTATTATTACTTATATCATGATTTACTTACTTCCAGAATATAAAATATGATTTATATATCATATATATTCAGTATATATATATATATAAGATAGATAAATGAAATGAAAAACACGGTTCATGGAGACGGTAGTCCGTACGTACGCATGAACGTTGTTTTCCTTTCCTTATTGTCTTGAATGGAAGTAAGTTGATGACATACATATATATATATACATAAATCCAGTAGCTTTATAATGTCATATATTTCATTATTATTTCTTATATATACTTTATAATCATTCTTAAATGGTTAACATGGAGAATGAATCTCATCGCGTCGTGGAGACGGTAGTCCGTACGTACGCACGAGCGATGATATCATTTCCATAAATACTAAATTGAATTGGAGTGGATTATACAATATATCAGAATCAATATGATGTTGTAATAACTATGTATAGTTATTCTTTACACCATTATACCCATCCATGTAAGGTGGTGGTGGAAAATAGATTACACCACGGCGTGGAGACGGTATTCCGTACGTACGCACGCGCGGTGATTTCTTTTTCCGTAGGATGGATAGATGGTGAAATAGGGTTGTTTCATACTTATAATAACATATCAGTATATGAGTGATACTGATGTTATTACTTCATAATGAAACAACCTAAGAAGAAGAAGTGGAAGAAGAAATAAAGATGAAAGAATTGGTAACGGTAATTACCTCTTCTTTGAAGCGCCTCTTTGAGACCTCCTCTTAGGGCACTAAAATTGGTCTTTGAGGAAGACCAGAACCTCTAGGATGTTGCTAGGGAAGTGGAGAAGATATTTTGGCAGGGGTTGGCCGAGCTTGAGTGCTCAAATGGGTGTGAGGAGGAGGGGGAGGAGGTGTCCTTTTATAAGGGAGGAGAGGGGTACCTTAGGAATATCTCAAAATATTATTTTATATTAAAGTCAAAATCGGTTTATAATGGTTCCAAAGGGTCTTATTTCGAAGATAAAGTGGGGATGGGTCGAAATACTATCAACCAATAGGATTTAGACAAGTTTAGGGTATTATTTTAACCTTATCAATTAGATTTAACTCTAAGTTAAATAATTTAACTTTTACCGTGTCTTTTTGTTTTCTTTCACTATATGGTTAATACACTTACTATAACATGCCAAACGAACCCCAAATTGTTTATTATTAATATATATATCCTTATCTAAGTCATTTGGCCGAACCTTAGATTTTTAGGAATACAATAACAATTAATAATATAATATTTGATTTAAAAACTATTTTGTGTCAATTTTGACACTATTTGATATATGATTTTTGTGAAAGTCATAAAAGAATTAAATGTTCGAACCAAGTTGATTAAATCAACATTAATATATCATAGTAACCTAGAAAATTAGTGTAATTCATAAAAAATTTCAAATTACATTTATTTTGGTGTTTATAACATCAATTATGTCAATATTTCATTAATAAGATAATTACTGCATCATTGTTGTGTCATAAATAAATTAAATTATTTGATGTCTAAAAATTACAAATAAAATACCATAATGTAGGAAATCTTTTTATCTTTCTAATGAATATTTACAATCGAATTTATCTTATGTATAACCCCATATTAAAAATGATTTACTTATTAAACTTTGATTTTAACTATTTTAACCTTTCTTTAAATAAATTAATAATAATTGTCCTAATCTAATCCAAGTGGGCCTAAATGGTCATATTTTATTCCTAAGTTTGTTTTGGGTCGAATTACACTTGTCCAATAGAATTAGGACATGTGTTAGGGTAATATTAATATCATATTTACCCTTAGTTACCCTATTTACTATTAACCGCGGTAAAAAAGTAAAAAGTTACTATTCACCAAAAAATTATTTTCATCCCATTGAACCACATTTTAGTCCTTGATAATAACCGTGACTCTCGGATTTTTGAAATTCCATTCACAGAAGCGGCAAAATTAAGTTTTATGAAAAATTTAGTTTTTTTAACTACCACTTAGTAGTTTCACTATTCATCAAAAATTGATGTTTTTCAGAACAATGCCAAAATTTCATCCTAAGCTATATTTCATATTCCGAATTCAAAAATGAAATCTATTTTACCAAATTCATAACATAGAAGTTGCATTAATTAATTTTATAATTAAATCCCGTCGTTAAAATAAATAGCGTGTTTTTAGGAAACAATGTATATCAAAAGATTGACACTTGATTATGTCTGGTTTAAATGTGAAATTACAACCAATGACCAAAATTGTATTAAATTGTAAAAATATATTCTAAATATACTTTAAAACCACTAAAATTAATAATTTATCACTATTAATTATTTCGATTAAAAAAGTTGTTTTTAATTATAATTTAGTAATTTTCACTATTCATCAGAATATGAAAGTTATCCGAAAAGTACCAAAATTTCACCTTAGGATAAATTCGATACTCCGAATCCAAGAATGAAGTTCATTTTGAAAAATATGATTTACAGAATTTTAAAAAGTGGTTATTACTATTCATAACGGCTAGTTTTAATAATATTTTAATAGCACATCGTTGTTTAGTGAAACTCGGTATTGCGTATTACACACGCTATCGAGGAAGGTCGCGATTGCGTGTAATGCAAGGCAAGTCAAGGATGCATGTTGTGCAAGCTCCTTTTGGTGTAGCGTACAACACAAGACATTAATAAAATTAAAAATATTTTTTTTATAAAATCTTGGGCTGTTACATTCTACCCCCCTTAAAATGAATTTCGCCCTCGAAATTCGTCGGGGTTATAAATGGTTTACTATTCGAAAGTTTCTTTAATAGAAACCCACATCGTAAAAAGGAATGTCAAAACCAATCTTTAAAAACAAAAGTATGAAACGTAACGGTTACCCAAATAAACTAATCATTGGGTTTCCACATAGGTGAAAATATGGATATGGAAGAGAAATCTAACCATCATGTTCTGATGGAGAGTGGTAGAGAACATGGCTATGGAAAAGCCAGTAATCACAAATCCATAGATTTGTGATGATATAAGGTACCATCTGATTCATCAGGTATAAGATCACTAGGACAACATTTTTGGTTTTCAAGATCATTTCCCTAAAGTTGAAAATTTGAATTAGAATAAATACTTTCTTTATTTTGGTACAATCTCACTATTGTTCATGCCTTGAACAATTTCTACTTCATCTCTTAAATAAATGAAGTTGAATTTGTTATTCGTGAAGTGTTAGCAGATCATGTGATAGAATGATGGGTCATTCCATCTGTCTCAAACAAAAGGTTAGAAAAAGTTATTAAATATACATAAGTCATTCTATAGTAAGATTAATCACATATGGTTCCTAAAATGGACTTATACTTCATATATCATACTGCTTAATATAATAAAACTAGTTTCTACTAAACAGGGACTTCCTGTAGGCTAGTGGTAGGCGATAAAGGCCAGTCGCACTTCGGTTGTGGGTTCGATTCCTACAGCCTTGTCCGAAGCGATGGGCTGTCGCCCGTCCTGCAGGTTGTCCCTTTTTCTAAAACTACGTTACTATAACATCCCATCAATAATATCGAAAATCTTCTATCCTTAAACAATACTAACTTATGTCCAACATAATCCAGTCTAATCTTTAGGCTTATACATAATACTGCAGTCCACTCTCATAATATAGTGACAACGATTACCAGAGATTTAATACTGTCGTTGATCCCCACATATCATAAGATATGTCTTGTTGGTCACATTCCAAACATTCAAAGTCCTTAATCGTGTATTCTCTTGAATACCTTAGTGAAAACATGAGTGCAGTTAAAAGTTACCAAAATCCTCAAAATTCTATATACTCAAACCATGATATCACTTAGTCCTTATATCAATCATGAGCTCATGAATACTATTAAACATTTCATTTTCTCGTCTTCATTATGCGCATATCATCTTATTTCCAAAAAAATATCTCAATCACTTTGAATACCACATCAATAAATATTGCAATACTCAATGATACAACATTATTTTGGAATCCCATTACATAAACACTTAATCATTCCACCACATCATTGTCATACTCAACATTGCCAATAGTGATCGCATGTGATTTCCCTTTGTCCTTTGCCTTCAGTGGTTGCTCATGTTGATCATCACTAACCCTTGGATTAGGGCAATTATTAGCATAATGCCCCATTTCCTTGCACTTGAAGCATTGAAGTGTTGGCGGTGCGTTCTCTGCAGTTTTTGCTTTATTCACATCATTAGAAACCCTTTTTCCATTACTTCGACACTCAGCTGCTCGATGACCTTCTTTTCCACACTTAAAACATTTTCTAGTCCCTTTAAGACAATCTCCACCATGCTTCTTTCCACACTTTGTGCATAAGGAAACATTCATCTTCTTTTCACCATTATTCTGAGATTTCTCCTTGAACTCCATCTTTCGTTTCTTGTCAAAACCATGAGATGGATATGTAACACCAACTTCCATTTCTACCTTGATAGCACAACGCACAATTTCTTCATAGCTACTGAAGTCTCTTATAGCTAATGCCCTTCGAAGACTTGGTTTTAAGCCACTGAAAAATCGATCAACTTTACTTTCAGGTTGGATGATAATTCCAGAAGCATACCTTGCAAGTCTTGTAAAATTTGCTTCATAGGTACCAACAGATTCATCATCCCTTTGCTTCAGTTCAAGAAACTCTTTCTCCATCTTTGTTCGGAGAATACGAGGGAAGTACTTATTGAAAAATAAGTTCTTGAACTCGTCCCATTCCATAGACTCAATTTCATCCCTTTGCCTCGTATTCTTAATAAGATTCCACCATTGATCAGCATCTCCTTCCAAACGATACACTGCTAGGATGACTTTATCATGTTCAGAACATTGAAGAACTGAAAATATCTTTTCAGTAGTACTAATCCATTGTTCAGCAACTAATGGATCAGTAGACCCACTGAAAGAAGGTGGACGCTGCCTCATGAAGGATTCAACAGAATGTTGCTCCTTCCTTTGCTCGTTTGGAAGTCCTGCATGATTCATAGCTTGAGAAAGTTGTGTGAGCATGGCTACAAGATTTTTCATTCCAGCTCCCATATCGTTTGGTTGCTTAGGGGGACAATCATTGCATTGCCCATCACATTCCGCATTAACACGGTTCCTTCGGGTTCCAGCCTTTGTCTAAAACCCAAAAAGAATAGTGTGAGAGGCAAAAATCATGCTAGGGAAAACAACATAATAAAGGGGGAGTACCCTCAATATCTAACATCTTATGTTAAATTCTATGATCGTTACCGTAGTTCTAGGACTGTATCCTATACGTATACTTATCCTTAGGGACATACCTAGACATACCTTATAAATATCTCTAGAGATCTCACTAACGTTTTCGCATCCTAGTTTCCAAAGGTTGACTAAACCTTTCCTCTGATACCAACTGTAGAGACCCGAAGCCTGACTTACATGGACTTTACATTACTTTCGCTGAATACTTAGTACATAACAAAAACACACACACAAGGATCGTAATAGTTTAGTGTCTTTGGAAACTCGGAATAAAATCTTCTAATCGTGGTGAAAGATCTTCAACATCTCCCATAAAGATCTTCTTTTTTTTATACCTAAAACCTTTCTTTATATCCTGGGGAAAAGAAAACATAAAAGGGTGAGCTCAAATGCTTAGTAAGGGTAAACAAAATAAATATCAATCACATCATATTCATAAGAACATAACATTTTGGAAATCTTAACCTGCAAAAGAGAGCATAATTTCATAACATGGGATAAATCATGGCAGTGAAATATAATCACAATAATCATAACTTAAAACATCAAACTTTGTGGCATTCACACATAATCATAGAGAATCATTTCTTGTTAGTCAAGACTCATTGCCAAGACTATCTTAGTGGACAAAGTCCCTTTCTGAATCGAGTAACCCTCGTTTCAGTCCTGTTTCACTGAAACGGTATAACCTACCATTCCAGCCATGTCTATATCATGAGATATAAAATCTTTACCCAATGCATTGGAGGGAGATATAGGTCCCACCCATCTTATAATTAATCCTTTCTTATGTGTGCCACATAATCATAAATCATACATCATCGCATAACACAGTAACAAAAATGGGATTCTTGAAACATCATGACATCATAAAACAATTCATATAAGATAAAGGAATTCATAAAAATATTTCCATAACAACATAATCAAATCCATGTAATAATAGGGATAAAAACAGAACCCTTTTATTATCTTAGATAGAAAATAATTTTGATAAAATACTTGAACATCATTCTTGAGGAAAATATCCTTTCTACTTCAAAAAAACTTTTCCTTTCATAACATGTCATACAACTTTAAAATAAAAGAAGTTGATTAAAAATAAACTTGAAAACTTGTAAAGGAAGCTTCTTGGAAATAATGTTTTAAGAATCCATTCATGCCGTATAAGTTAAAAAAAACATTCTTCGTACTTTTGTCGGAAAAGTCAAAAAATCACCTCGTATGAAAAACGTCAAAAGATTCCTTTCATATTTTTTTACTAAAAACTCACTGGAGGGTAAAATTGGATTTAAACAATTGTAGTTGGATGGAAATAATATTACATATTGAGGAAACATGGATGTGGATGATAAAATACACCCCAATAAATACTTACGAATAAACAATCTCGGATAAAAATGAGATTGTGACATTTCCCTTACCTTAGGTCCGACTTGCTTTGTACGTGTCCGAACCTCCTGTATAATGATTTAAATAATGTCATTGAATTATTACAGAATCATATTCACTGTTATGATATCATATATGGTTCACTTATGACTTTATATTACCCGTTCTTTTGTAAATTCCACGTTAAAGAAGCGTTTTGGGTAAAATCGTTTCATTTTATCGTAGGTGTTTTCAGTTGTTGTTCTTGACATTATTATTACTTATATCATGATTTACTTACTTTCAGAATATAAAATATGATTTATATATCATATATATTCAGTATATATATATATATAAGATAGATAAATGAAATGAAAAACACGGTTCATGGAGACGGTAGTCCGTACGTACGCATGAACGCTGTTTTCCTTTCCTTATTGTCTTGAATGGAAGTAAGTTGATGACATACATATATATATATACATAAATCCAGTAGCTTTATAATGTCATATATTTCATTATTATTTCTTATATATACTTTATAATCATTCTTAAATGGTTAACATAGAGAATGAATCTCATCGCGTCGTGGAGACGGTAGTCCGTACGTACGCACGAGCGATGATATCATTTCCATAAATACTAAATTGAATTGGAGTGGATTATACAATATATCAGAATCAATATGATGTTGTAATAACTATGTAAAGTTATTCTTTACACCATTATACCCATCCATGTAAGGTGGTGGTGGAAAATAGATTACACCACGGCATGGAGACGGTATTCCGTACGTACGCACGCGCGGTGATTTCTTTTTCCGTAGGATGGATAGATGGTGAAATAGGGTTGTTTCATACTTATAATAACATATCAGTATATGAGTGATACTGATGTTATTACTTCATAATGAAACAACCTAAGAAGAAGAAGTGGAAGAAGAAATAAAGATGAAAGAATTGGTAACGGTAATTACCTCTTCTTTGAAGCGCCTCTTTGAGACCTCCTCTTAGGGCACTAAAATTGGTCTTTGAGGAAGACCATAACCTCTAGGATGTTTCTAGGGAAGTGGAGAAGAGATTTTGGCAGGGGTTGGCCGAGCTTGAGTGCTCAAATGGGTGTGAGGAGGAGGGGGAGGAGGTGTCCTTTTATAAGGGAGGAGAGGGGCACCTTAGGAATATCTCAAAATATTATTTTATATTAAAGTCAAAATCGGTTTATAATGGTTCCAAAGGGTCTTATTTCGAAGATAAAGTGGGGATGGGTCGAAATACTATCAACCAATAGGATTTAGACAAGTTTAGGGTATTATTTTAACCTTATCAATTAGATTTAACTCTAAGTTAAATAATTTAACTTTTACCGTGTCTTTTTGTTTTCTTTCACTATATGGTTAATACACTTACTATAACATGCCAAACGAACCCCAAATTGTTTATTATTAATATATATATCCTTATCTAAGTCATTTGGACGAACCTTAGATTTTTAGGAATACAATAACAATTAATAATATAATATTTGATTTAAAAACTATTTTGTGTCAATTTTTACACTATTTGATATATGATTTTTGTGAAAGTCATAACAGAATTAAATGTTCGAACCAAGTTGATTAAATCAACATTAATATATCATAGTAACCTAGAAAATTAGTGGAATTCATAAAAAATCTCAAATTACATTTATTTTGGTGTTTATAACATCAATTATGTCAATATTTCATTAATAAGATAATTACTGCATCATCGTTGGGTCATAAATAAATTAAATTATTTGATGTCTAAAAATTACAAATAAAATACCATCATGTAGGAAATCTTTTTATCTTTCTAATGAATATTTACAATCGAATTTATCTTATGTATAACCCCATATTAAAAATGATTTACTTATTAAACTTTGATTTTAACTATTTTAACCTTTCTTTAAATAAATTAATAATAAATATCCTAATCTAATCCAAGTGGGCCTAAATGGTCATATTTTATTCCTAAGTTTGTTTTTGGTCGAATTACACTTGTCCAATAGAATTAGGACATGTGTTAGGGTAATAGTAATATCATATTTACCCTTAGTTACCCTATTTACTATTAACCGCGGTAAAAAAGTAAAAAGTTACTATTCACCAAAAAATTATTTTCATCCCATTTAACCACATTTTAGTCCTTGATAATAACCGTGTCTCTCGGATTTTCGAAATTCCATTCACAGAAGCGGCAAAATTAAGTTTTATGAAAAATTTAGTTTTTTTAACTACCACTTAGTAGTTTCACTATTCATCAAAAATTGATGTTTTTCAGAACAATGCCAAAATTTCATCCTAAGATATATTTCATATTCCGAATTCAAAAATGAAATCTATTTTACCAAATTCATAACATAGAAGTTGCATTAATTAATTTTATAATTAAATCCCGCCGTTAAAATAAATAGCGTGTTTTTAGGAAACAATGTATATCAAAAGATTGACACTTGATTATGTCTGGTTTAAATGTGAAATTACAACCAATGACCAAAATTGTATTAAATTGTAAAAATATATTCTAAATATACTTTAAAACCACTAAAATTAATAATTTATCACTATTAATTATTTCGATTAAAAAAGTTGTTTTTAATTATAATTTAGTAATTTTCACTATTCATCAGAATATGAAAGTTATCCGAAAAGTACCAAAATTTCACCTTAGGCTAAATTCGATACTCCGAATCCAAGAATGAAGTTCATTTTTAAAAATATGATTTACAGAATTTTAAAAAGTGGTTATTACTATTCATAACGGCTAGTTTTAATAATATTTTAATAGCACATCGTTGTTTAGTGAAACTCGGTATTGCGTATTACACACGCTATCGAGGAAGGTCGCGATTGCGTGTAATACAAGGCAAGTCAAGGATGCGTGTTGTGCAAGCTCCTTTTGGTGTAGCGTACAACACAAGACATTAATAAAATTAAAAATATATTTTTTTATAAAATCTTGGGCTGTTACAGTTTCAAGTCACTAGGGGAAGTTGGGGTTTATCTGAGTTCTTTGGTTCTCATGGTTCATTGATTATTTGAGGGGAAATGAAAAGAGAGTTGGGTCAATGGTCTCAGTGAGTTCTCAGGTCCTAGTAAGACATTTGGAGCCATGGATATTTCAATATAAAATTCTCTCTAATGGTGAAGTGATTGGATTATGGATGAAAAAAATATGTTCAATCAACCCACCGATACTAATTTCCTCTCGCATTATCTTGTGTCTCTTTGTTTTGGAATCTTAGAAACTTAGTTTTAAAGTAAAAATGGCTCGGTTTTATTAAATGTGAATTTTTGTGACATGATTTTCTCGTAATGTAGAAATGGATGACTTATCAAAGGGAGGAAATTAATTTTCATAATTTTTTTTGAAATGGTAAATGGTGTGTTTAAACCTCTTTTGATTGTATGATTTATGTTAAAGAAGGTTTTGAAAATCTGTTTCAAATATAATTTTCTGATCTATTAAAAAGTATTTTAAATGGAATTAAGTGTTTTGGGAATTTATGTGTGGGTTTTGAAGAATTATTCTTATTTTGTAACTAATTAGAATTTGAAACGTTTTATGAATCATTTATACTTTGTTTTAAATAAGAATAGATGATTTTTTAAATGAATGGGTGTTGATGAAATGGAGTTTTTCATAAAACCAGAAGTGTTTTGAAATGGGATGAGATGTTTTGAAATTAATTTATATAACTTGAAAGTGAGTTTTTATTTGAATTGTTGGTGATTTTCTAGAATTTTTTTTAAGATGTAAATTGGTTTTTTATTTTTTGGTTAGTGGTTTTGAGAAAACGGAATTATCGGTTGAATGTATTGGTTTTGAAAAGTGGAAAGAATTTTTGTTTTAACTATTGGTATTTCCATGAGCAACCACATGCCGGGATTTAAATGGGAATATGGATGGTTAATGTCATGAATGGATGAGTGCCGATATGGATATGAGGAGGGTGCCCAGTGTGTCCTGGAAACATGCATGTGTGAGACCCATGGGGTACTATTGGTAGATGCGCTAATCACCGACCCATTTATTTTCAAAGAAATTATTTTAATGGAAAATTTGATTCTTTATAACCAGTATTTGGGTGGTGTGTCTTATGTATTTTTGGATTGTTTTTGTGGGATATTTTTAGTCTAAGAATCCCCCTTGTTTGAATGATGTTTTAGGTTTTGGTTTTGTTGGTAAGTTGGGTTGAAGTGTTGGTTGGTGGTCCTTTATTAGAAATATTTTAAGAATCCCTCACAACTATTCCCCTTATGTGTTTGGTTCTAGTTTTTGGTATGTTTTTACCAAAGGAACATCTTGGTTGGGTCCTTATGTTTTTTTATTGTTTAGGGTACACCCCCATAAAGAGGTAATGCATGATTGAAGTGTGGACATAGGTGATCTGCCATTGGTAGATCCTCCATTTGATCAACATAATGACCTTCTTCCTGAGCTTCAGAGATTGAGTCAACCCTTATTATTTTTTAGTTAAGTGGACCCTCACGTAGAAGGAGAGTGGTTGTGGAAGGTTGAAATACACCTTGGTTCCCTAAGTTGTATGAGTTTCTTAAAATTTCTAAGGTTAAGTCTCACACCGTTGTTTCTATAAGTTTTATTTGTATGTGGTGAAGGTGGATTCTAGTGAGGAAGGTGAAAGCAGTCCAAGGTTGTTAGTGCATGATGCTGTCTAAGAGGGTCTCCAGGTCTTTCATCAGTCTCTTTGAAGCAATGGTTCATGATAGGCTGCCAATGTGGAAAATTTGGTTGTTTGAGGATGTTATGGTTTCTTGTGGTAATCTCATGATTCTTGGAACTATGTTAAAGGTTCCACTCCTTGTAATGGATCTATCAATTTTAAGGGTCATGTTCGGTGGTGTCTTGTTGTGTTGTGTTTCTTTTAATAGAAAATGTAAATATTGCGGAAGCCTTCGATGGATTCTGCTTAAATGAAAGTGTTTTCTCTTTTGAGGATTTATAAATTCTCTTTCCTGATTGATGGTGTCTTCCTTGTGTCTTTTAATTCAATGTTTCTTGTTTGGGGTGAATGGGGTGATTCAATTTAATATTCTAAGACCCTTTTCTGGTGAAGGTTCCATGAAAAGTCTAAGTGGTTTATGGGATGTGTTGTCCTCTGTTTATGCTATTGGATCATGGTGTAGTTTCTTGTGGAACTATAAGAATAATTTCTATTTAGGGGTTTTAGTGCATGATTGTGAGTAAGGAGATGCTTCAATAATCTAAGCTCAAGCCGTAGGTCCTGAAGTGAAGCTAGCGCATAGT
Source organism: Viscum album (assembly GCA_963277665.1). Lineage (NCBI taxonomy): Eukaryota > Viridiplantae > Streptophyta > Magnoliopsida > Santalales > Viscaceae > Viscum > Viscum album. The sequence continues at coordinate 2,082,597,747 of OY728160.1, read as the reverse complement.
CATGAAATCCCCATGGATGTAATAGATCTTTTATTAACTTCAATCTCTAGTGTAGGAGGTGGAGACAATTGAGGTTTTGATGTGGTGGTTTCGTTCAAGTGGTATCGTGTGGTGGAACGGGACATTCAAACCTTGTCCCTCAGGGCTGTAATTTGTGTTGGTGGAAAATTACCTCCTTTGTTGTAAGGTGCTGGGGTGGTTTTTTCCCAAACCCCATTGTGTGAACCGTTGTGGGTGAAACCCTCAGTATGATTGTTCATGTATGGATAACCTTATGGGTTACTTTTGATCTCGGTTTTGGTTGGACTCATTCGAGGATGATAGTGTTCATGGGAGTGATGTTCTGATTTGTGTCACCACTAGTTTGGAGTTTTGTTGATTAAGACTCTTATGGTGGGAGAATAAGTTGTACGGAAAGCACCATATTTTCCCAAGTCAGGTTTCTTTTGTCGGCATGTGCTAGTTGGTTAATATTCTTAGTTATTATGGTGGGGATACCCACCATGGGCTATCATGAGAGTTATTTTTTAATATTTATAATGTTGGTTTATTCCTTATACTGGTTTGTCGCTATGATGGGGAGTTTGTTATTTTATCCCCATATCAGTAACTCATCTTTGTCCTTGGTGTTGAATTGTTGGTAGGTAGTCTCATTTGGAGTTATCTAACCACCAAATTCTTTCTTGGGTAAATGTTGGGATTATTGTGTGCCCAATGGTTTATTGAAGTAAGGATATAGTAACCTTGTTTGAATTCATTGTTCATTTCCGGTGAATTAATTGTGCTTTGTTGGGTAGTGGTTAAGGTGTTTTTTCTTGGGACGTGGTTCGACTATGTTTGACCATTTTAGGAAATTGGTGTAAATTTTGGCTCGTGAAAGTATCCCTTCCTTTTTTGATCAACTGGAGGTGTTTTGGCCTTTGTGGGAGGGTGAAAACTTGTCAAGGTTGTTCTTCTTAGTATATCAGTTGGGATTTGTTTTTTCATCTAGCTTTGTTGTGGATTTCCAGGGGTAGAAATCTTTATGGTGGGCATAATTTTCACACTCAGATGTTCAATTCCAGGATTTGTTTTGAATCCTCTTTTGGTTCGTAGCTTTCTATTGGTTTCTAGGTGTTCTGGGTTTAAATTTGGTGTATTTGATGTCCTTGATCTAAATCATTAGTCTTGGATGTCTTGGGTATTATTTGTCCTTGTATTTTGTTAGAGGAAATGTATGAGGATGATGTGGCTTGGAATTGATTTTGTGAGACTCCTAGTGTCATCTTTTGTGGGGTATGTTTGTTGGGGTGGTTTATACCCGTGCGTTAGATGAGTTTTGGGGTGAAAAGGATGTTTTATTTTTGGAATTATTTACTGATACACATATCCTATATTTCCCACTTGAATCCCCCTATCCCCCTTGAATTTGGAGAAAACTGGAATGTTTTTGGGTGGGAATATAAGGCCACATGGTTTGGCCGCACGGTTTACTAAACCATGTGGCCAAACAGTGCAGAAAATCTAGGTCATCAAAAAATGTTTTGTTTTTCCATGTTTTCCCTTATGAGATTAAACATAATTTTCCCCTTTATCCCCATTTCATTCATTACATATATGGAAGGCTTCAAAGCTCACTCAACCTCATTTGGAAGCCATTTTTAAGGGGTTTTGGTGGGTAAAACTTCAAAGATATTCAAGTAAGTGATTCCCTCTTTTGTTTCTTTCATTTTACATAGGGTTTCTTCCATCCTAATTGATGTTCCAAATGTCCAGAAGCTATGGATTTGTACCTTGGGTATATTTTTGAGTTTCTTGGTTCAATATTGTTGGTTAGGGTTTGTTTTCATTCCCTTGTGGTGTGGTTGAAGTTTCACATAATGATTTGAGGTTTTTGACATATGTGGTATGCAATTCCATGTGTAAGAATTCCTTGATGAGTTATCCTTAATTAATTTAAATTTTTAGCATGTTCCTCTTCCATTTTATTTTGTGAGAAAACTATTTTTGGTAGCATTTGTAAAGTGATTGATTTTAATGTGGCATTTTTGTGTGTAAATGGGTATTTTTGAACTGTATTCCATGTTGTATCATTTGGGGTTGTTTTATAATTCATGAAATGGTTTTATTACTTCCAATTCTAGTTTGGTGAGATGTTTGTATGAATTTGGTTTTAAAAGAGGGTTTTTAGAGGGATTTTATGTGCAAATCTTGGTTATACTTATTGAAATTATTTTATGAAAATTCCAAATGGTTTATTGAGTTACATAAAGGGTGAAAAGAATGTTTATATACTGTTTGGAGTGTTTATGAACAGAACTAGTACTTTTATGTGTAAATGGAATTTGATATCATGTGGAAATTATTTGAGCACAAAGGGGGAAACTCGGGTATCTAGGTGGGTGGACTAGGAATAGTATGCTAGTGATCCGTAGTGGTTTTGTCCTTGTTTCACATAGAAAGTTTGAAAATAAAAAAATAACTAAACTATGATGATGATGTTGGGGACCACTATTTTATGGGTATGTTCCCCACTAGTGTCTTGTGCATGAGACAATTATTTGTTATGGTTACTTTTATGCTGAGATACAATGTACCTAGGGCCCACAACTAGCTTGTGCCTAGGGGTGTTCCCGTGACTAGTTCTCATTGACTATTTTGTATTTACCATTGGAATATGGTGCATTTGGATAAAAAAATTTAGTATAATTCATGTTTAATTTAATAGAGTCCATTCTTTAAAGTTTCCCTTGAAAATATGTTTTTATTTGAAAGTTGCATCCTTTAGAAATTGTTGCTACCATTTATTGTTTGTAAAACTTGAAATATATTTTTTATATAATGTTTATTACATGGAATATTTTGGGTGTAATAATACTAAGATTAGGTTCACACACTAATTTCACATTTGGGTGTAAGTATACTTATCCATGTTTGTTATAGGTTTGGGTAAAGATTTCAGAATCGGCGGTTCGAGTTGTTAGCTTCCATCCTCAGTGCGGTGTTGTGGATAAGGCTTCGGGATGATGACCCCATGATGTGTGATGGTTCTTGGGTTTTTTTCTACTAATTTTGAGTTGTGGACCACTTGGGATTTTTATAAAACCATGTATTTCAATTACGATTTTTTAAAGGCTTGTTTGGATTAAATTTTCAGATTCAGTTTATTTATTGTGTTTGGTTGTTTTATGATTCAAAACTCAGGTAAATAATTTGAAAAATAATATTTATGATACCCATCCACTTGTTCCAGACCATGTGGATAGGGAAATACTTTAGGGTCTTTCCATATACTTAGTTGGGTTCCAGTTTTTATGGTGACCAGATCTGGTTCGTGACAAGTCATGTTGAATAATGGTGCTATAGAAAAAAGTGAGTCTATTGCTCCCTCAATTATGTTTCATTCTCCCAAGTCTTGTGAGAATATGATCTATGTTTCAATAAAACTCTTACCAATGTGATAGACTCCCCATTAAATACTTTCACTTAAGAATCAATAATATCCCTTGGTTTCTCCACAATAGAAACATCTATTTCTAACTAAATCTCTTCCCAACTCAGAACATGGGAGGAATGAAGATGGTAATTTTTGTGCTGAGATATGTAGGAAAAATAATGAATACTTGTCAACTGAGTTGGTAATTACAACCAATAAGAAAAATAACTAAGATGCTCAGTGACCTCAAATGATCCAACAAATCTCAGATACAACTTTAACTATTTCCCAAGATTATAGTGACCCAACTATTGAGAAACATATAATAAAACCTCGTAACCAATAGAAAACTCAAACGGATGATTTTGATGATATGAATTTGATTTCTACCGAATCCGAGATATAAAAATACACTAATGTATATCCCGAATCCTCACCGATTTCTCTAGAATGAGTCTCAGAACCATAAGAGAGGCCTTTCTCACCTATTCCCAATAAAGAGGTGACCTGAATAGAAAATCATATGAATCCTCAAAGGGATCCATTATGATTGATGACTGATAACTGTTTTTATATGAAAAATCAACCAATACTAGATGGTTGTCCCATGATCCAACAAAATAAAAGATTTAGGCACGAAGCATATCCTATAGGATCTAAATAGCATGTTTTATCTGACTACTTGTATATGTTTGGTAAGATCTAATCAACTAGAAATGAGACCCCATTTCCTTTGGGAGACTCCTCCAGAACCATGAAGTAAATATTAGATCCCTATATGAAACAATGACAGAGGAAACCCCAAGTAACTTCATGATCTACTACATATAAAACATTCCAAGATATTCAACTTTAATGGTGTCTCTGATCTAAATAAAATGAGTTGATTTCTTGAACCAACCAATCACCACCCACATATAAATTTACCCTCAAAGAGTCCATGTGAATCCAAAAAATAATTCCATGGATACCTTTTACCATTTCCAAACTATCACAAGAAGAGGATGGAAAAAACTAGATGGTTTCTGATGCTCTAACTTTATCATTGGTATATGTAAAAGTGGGACACATTATATGAAATTTCATTCTTTATACCTGGAAACCAGAATCAATTACTCATGTCATAATACATCTTCATAGTTCCTAGATAAATGTACCATTAATAACTATGATATTCGAACAAAACTAATATTATCAAAAAATTTAGGGTGAGAAACCAATCCCCAAAGTGGAAAATACCATATGAAGAGAGAGACCAACCAAAAATGGTCTTACCACTATATAGGGTTTCTCGAATTTCTCTGAGATCCCCATACTACTAAAAAACCTATATAATAGTCTCAATGAGAGATAATGATAATTGAAAATTGGTTAAAAAATACCTAAAATATCCTCTTGATCATCTAGATACAACTAATCAAGGAGTCCCATAAGGTTCCACTCTTACATTGATTCCAAAATATTTTTCAATGGTAATTTCTTAATAAGAGCGTATGTGATGATATTAGCCTTCCCCAGGGTATAGTAAATCTTGATGTTGAATGTATTAAGGTATTCCACCCACCAAATATGTCTTAGAATCATGTATTTTTGAGAAAATATATAGATTAGTATCTTATGGTCAGAAAATACTATGAACGTCTCCCTATATAGATAATGATGCCAATATCTAAGTGTATAAATAAAAGTGAGAGGATCTAAATCATGATTGGGATAATTCTTTACATGAGGCCAAAGATGATGAGAGCCATAGGCCACAACATGATCATCCATCACAATCACACAACCCAAACCAACAAATCACAGTACACCACATACCCCTTACCAGGATCAGATAAGATCAGAATAGGATCCATTGTAAGAATCTATTTTAGTTCATAAAAATAAGACTAAAATTTTTAATCCCATATGAATTTCAACCCCTTTCTATCAAGAGAAGTCAAAGGTGCCACTAGCATTGAGAAATCATTAATGAAACATCGATAATATCTTGAAAGAACAAAGAAAATATGAATCTCAAAGATGTTTTGTGGATCCTCCCATGAGAACGAAAATTTAAACTTCTCAAGATCAATTGATAAACCAATATTAGATATAATGTTCCCCAAGAAATTCACTTATTGGATCCATAAGTTACATATTAAAATCTTTTAATACAAATAGTGACTCCTGAGGATTTCCAAAAAAAACTAAGATGGTTCTTATGCTCATGCTTGGATATTAAATAAGGGAAAAAATAATCCATGAATAGTACAACAAAAGTTTCAATATATCGATGGAATATTCAGTTCATCAAAACCATAAAAACCACAAGAGAATTAGTCATACCAAAAGGCATAAAAAAATATTCATAATGGCCATACCTTCTACTGATATCCATATTCATAATATCAAACTCCCAAATCCCAGGATGATGATAACCCAACCAAAGATCAATATTTGAAAACCAATTTCCCCACTTTAATTGAACAAGCAAATCATCCACACAAGAAAAAATATACTTATTATTAACCATCACCAAATTCACATTTTGATTGTCCTTGAATAATAAAAGTTAACCATCAACCGTCTTGGAAAAGAGCACTAGGGTACCCAAGGTGAAACACTAGGGTAAATGAAGCCTTTCTCCATCAGATAATCAAACTAAATATTGATCTCTTACAAACCTTCTGGTTTTATATAATAAGAGGGTATTGATATTGTTTTCCTACCTGAAATAAGATCAATCATGAACTCCACCTACCTCTATGATGGTAGGTCAGAGAAGTATTCTGGGGAAATGTCTGGAAAGTCCTGAACAATAGAAATAAGATCAAAAAGTGAATATATGTTATTGAAATAAAAATAAAAAGAATATAAAAAACTTTCAATATCTAGGAAAAACGGTCTTATACAACCATACAGTGGATCCCACTCTCCCTAAAACACCTGTGAGCTCCCATAAGAAACATGGAATGAGACATGATGATGAAAAAAATAAGTCTCAACATGATGAGAAATAAGCCAATAATTTCTCATGATGATGTCAAAATAATCTAGATCGAGAACAAGGAAATACTATACTAACTATATATTAGTTATTGATAGGGAAAAAGAACACCAAAACCCCTACTCTTTCCTCTTCCCAAGTGGTGTCGTTAACTCCATAAAAAGGACACAAAATCCATTTTAAGTTTGATTATATCAATAAAATAGGTATAAATAAATGATTTGGAGACCCCGATATCAAATAAATCATTCTCTATATAAGATACAATAAATATGAAACCTCTCATAGTCATTAGACCCACATCAACCTCTATTAGAAACTCATTTAATATGTGAAGGTGCTTCACTCCAGAGGCTTATAGATGGATATCTATAGTGTTTGAAGCATTTGAATGCATCATAGTGACCTTTGGATCTAATGATCCCTAACTATAATGAGTAGTAGACATCACCTGATAGAACCTATTAAAATATCCACAGTGGCCATAAGCATTGCACATATTTTCAGACATAGAATAAGACCACATGGTGTGAACAAAATTTCTATACTGAAAGAAAGTTAGGGAACACTAATGGTTATAACTAATGGTGAAAAGGAGGAACATTAATAAAAACCACCTATACCACCCCTACAATGATCATTTCACTTCCTCTTCTTCCCATGCATTCCACCGAAGCTTCCACTATGTGGAAGAGAAGTTTCAGAAGAGCCAACCTATCATATCATATCTTTCTCTACCATAAATTCCCTTTATATTGTATCTGAATAGTTATAAAGCCTCAACATGAATACCTAAAATATGATATCCATTCAAAAACCATGCAGTTACTTCTAAGCCTTCAGCTAGTAATTCTTCACTACCTCTGGAGAAAAATGAACCATCTCCACAAACCGATCGGTGTATGCCAACTCCATTTTCTCTCCCTACTAAAAAGTAAGGAACTATAGATATTTTTCCATCATCAAAGACTTTGTAAATAACTATTGGAAGAATAAGGTCATGAAAACATTCCAATCTAAGGCTACGTGCCTATCTTTCCTTACCATGTAACCCCACCATCGCTTTTTGGGAACCTCGTGTTTGAACACCACACACTTAACCATGATATTCTTTTTTGTATCTAGGAAGTTAAAGATCTAATCAATGTTTTCCATCCATCCCTATTCCTCTTGAAGATCATCAATACCCTTAAATTATGATGGTTTCTCATAGAATAACTTAAGTGATCGATCCATTTCTCTCCCAACTTATGGATGCACCTCAAAAACTTTGTTTTGGACTTGTGGTACATTTTGGTCCACGACACGAACTACCCACATGATATTCTCTATAGGATTATGATCTAAAGGAAGATTCCCTTGATGAGAATCCACTAAACCCTCCTATTAAATCCATGGAAGACATCTCAGAGACACATCACTGCACACTAAAAATAAAATAAATGATTAGATGACTAGAAAAACCTTAGTTAAAAAAAACCATAATAAAATGATGATATTGAGATCAAGAACTCAAATAAGGAGACACACATCCCTACTGTAATGTACCATATTTTCTGTGTATTTTTTTTAAAAATTATATGGATTTATTTTGAGACTAGGCGTTTTGACGACACTTGATTTCGAGGCCCAATGAGCTCAAAATATAACTTTGAACTTTTTTTAAAGATAATTTAAGTAAACGTGCGAGCAGGTTTTTATAAATTTTAAACTAGTGCTCGAATAAAAAATCTGAGGGCACCGTTGAACTTAGAATGGCAGGATTCACCTAGAATGGGCCTAACCTCAACCGATGCGGGTTGAGGGAAGACACTATTTTTTAGACTTTTTAAATAAAAATTTAAAAATAAAATAAACTTATTTTATTTTTCAAAATTTTCAAATCATTTCAGCTCAATAGTTTTCCAACAAAGAGAAACTGAATACACTATTTCATTAAATGAAACAACATAATGAATACGCAACAGAAACATAATAGAAATGCTGATTTTCATTTTTTCATTTAATGGATAATCATAAAAAGCAAGATTGTTGGCACAATCCTAGTTCTTCTCTAAAGCTCTGGTGGGTGACGATGACAAAAGCAAACCCCCTTTTAATGGATCATCACCAATAACGATCGACTAACGACCATAAATAGAGGATCACAAAATTATTTATGCAGTGACACCATTCATCACCAATGAATGATCAGACCCTAGTAGGAGTTATTTTTGTTTTAAGTTTTCCCATTATTTATTATAAATGTTGAACGTGGATCAACCCATGAACAGGTTGATTTGTGGATCGCTCGTTGTTGTGGGAGGGAACTTTTCTTGGAGTTTTTCACCGGGATTATTTGATTAATTATTATAGAACATAAATTCTATATCCCATATTTATAAAAATCTAATATGGAGGGTGCAAGATGAAAAGAAAAAAGCCCGAGAAACTTCTCCCTATGTGTTATTTGTGGCAACATCTTTGAAGAGGTGGTAAGGAGTATTCGAGGCCATCGTAGGTAAGATGGAATCCCTCGAAGGGCGTAGGCGCAAGCTGTGTGAAGAACAGATCACTAGAGAAACCTGATGGTCTGTAGAAGAATCCACTGGTGCTGGAGATGGCCCACGAATGTGACCGCAATAAAATCATGGTGTGCGGCAATGGTGGCTGTGGGCGGGAGGCAGTGTGCCATGACGGTGGACCAGAAGGAGGGACGCAGCCAACTCGGGCCATGACGGTGCGGCAGAATCCACCAACCTCTGTGCCGGCTACTGGAGGTGGACGGATGTGACCACCCATCCGCGTCAGAGGTATCATGGACAGGGCACTGTGCCACGTTACACACAACAAGGCCACGGTCAAATGATCGTAGTGGAGGAGCTGGCCCCGCAGAGGACCCGCAGTATAGGGGGAGTGGACGCAGCTTTCGGCCGCATCCTGGGCAGGTAAGAACTGGTCTGCCTATGGAAGATCAGGAAAGGTGCAGGCCAGACCCAGGTAGGGTTCGGGTTCAGGTTGGGTCGGTCCGACCGGGTCGGACCTGACCCAAACCCAACCAACCCCTTTTTGGAAAAAATGCCAATATCTTACAAACTGGGTGTCTGATTGATGCTCCGTTTACAGTGTTGAAACCCTCATGATGAGGAAGATCTTTTGGCGTACTCTATGGAGGCTTTCATGGAAGTTGAAATTCAAGAAATGGATTGAGGAGTGGTTCTCCTAGAATCTAGAACACTACGTGCAGAAACCCTGTGGTTGTATGAGACCTAGAGACTACTAACAAGCGACACTATGTGGATTTTCTATGATGGCCTAGTGGGAAGAAGATCCATGTGACCTGGCAGGTCCATGTTGGGGAGTATCTCTTTTTGACCCGACAGACCCACGATACTTGATAGGAAAAGTACCTCAATATGGCCATAGTGGTAAGCGGATTCTGTGTGACCCAACATTTCCATGGCAGGAAGTGGTTTCTATGTGACCCAGCATACTCATGGTACTCATTAGGGATAAGTACCATAATAGTCCAAGTTTAGTGGGAGGAAGCTCTATGTGACCCGACAAACCCATTGTACTCATTGAGGGGGAGTTCTCCAAAAGCCCAAGGTGTTCGATGATATGAATGATGGTTATGCTTTCATACTCTAGATTATACCTCGTGTGAACTGTCTTACTTTGTGGTTTTATTTTTGGATTTCTTTGTGGTCTTTACTTTTTGGTTTGCGGTCCCTACTAAGTATATTGTTACTGACCCCTACACAGTCTACACCTGCATGTGTTGTCTCTGGTTCAGACGACTACCACCTTGATGGAGGATTTGGTGGCCCAGGACATGGTGGTGCCTATTGAGACTAGGAAGGTAGGGCGTATGTAGAGACCCGAAGCCTGATGTACATGGACATTACATTACATTTGCGGAATACTTAGTACATAACAAAAACACACACACAAGGATCGTAATAGTTTAGTGTCTTTGGAAACTCGGAACATAATCTTCTAATCCTAGTGAAAGATCTTCAATATCTCCCGTAAAGATCTTCCATTTTTTTTACCTAAAACCTTTCTTTATATCCTGGGGAAAAGAAAACATAAAAGGTTGAGCTCAAATGCTCAGTAAGGGTATACAAAAGAAATAAAAATCATATCATATCTTTTTGAAAATCATAACCTGCAAAAGAGATCATAATATCTTAACATGGAACAAATCATAGAAGTGAAAATGAGATCACCATAATCATAACATGAAACTTGAAACTTTGTGGCATGCACACATAATCATGGAAAATCATTTCTTGTTAGTCATGACTCATTGCCAAGACTATCTTAGTGGACAAAGTCCCTTTCTGAATCTAGTAACCCTCATTTCAGTCCTGTTTCACTGAACCGGTATAACCTACCATTCCAGCCATGTCTATCTCATGAGATATAAAATCTTTACCCAATGCATTGGAGGGAGATATAGGTCCCACCCATCTTATAATGAATCCTTTCTTATGTGTGCCACATAATCATAAACCATACATCATAGCGTAACCCATGTAATAAAAATGGGATTCTTAAACATCATGACATCATTAAACAATTCATATAAGATAAAGGAATTCATAAAAATATTTCCATCACAACATAATCAAACCAATGTAATAATAGGGATAAAAACAGAACCCTTTATTATCTTAGATGGAAAATAATTTTGATAAAACACTTGAACTCCATTCTTGAGGAAAATTTCCTTTCTTCTTCAAATTTTTTTTTTCCTTTCATAACATGTCATACAACTTCAAAATAAAAGAAGTTGATTAAAAATAAACTTGAAAACTTGTAAAGGAAGCTTCTCGGAAATAATGTTTTAAAAATCCATTCATTCCATATACGTTAAAAAAACATTCTTCGTACTTTTGTCGGAAAAGTCAAAAAGTACCTCGTACGAAAAACGACAAAAAATTCCTTTCATACATATTACTAAAAACTCACCAAAGAGTAAAAATGGATTTAAACAATTGTAGGTGGATGGAAAATAATATTACATATTGATGTAACATGGATGTGGATGATAAAATACACCCCAGTAAATACTTACGAATAAACAATCTCGGATAAAAATGAGATTGTGATATTTCCCATACCTTAGGTCCAATTTGCTTCGTATGTGTCCGAACCTCCTGTATAATGATTTAAATAATGTCATTGACTTATTACAGAATCATATTCATTGTTATGATATCATATATGGTTCACTTATGACATTATATTACCCGTTCTTTTGTAAATTCCATGTTAAAGAAGCGTTTTGGGTAAAATCGTTTCATTTATCGTAGGTGTTTTGACTTGTTGTTCTTGACATCATTATTACTTATATCATGATTTACTTACTTCCAGAATATAAAATATGATTTATATATCATATATATTCAGTATATATATATATAATAGATAGATAAATAAAATGAAAAACACCGTTCATGGAGACGGTAGTCCGTACGTACGCATGAACGCTGTTTTTCTTTCCTTATTGTCTTGAAATGGAAGTAAGTAGATGACATACATATGTATATATATACATAAATCCAGTAGCTTTATAATGTCATATATTTCATTATTATTTCTTAAATATAAATTATAATCATTCTTAAATGGTTAACATGGAGAATGAATCTCATCGCGTCGTGGAGACGGTAGTCCGTACGTACGCACGAGCGATGATATCATTTCTATAAATATTGAATTGAATTGGAGTGGATTATACAATATATAAGAATCAATATGATGTTGTAATAACTATGTATAGTTATTCTTTACACCATTATACCCATCCATGTAAGGTGGTGGTGGAAAATAGATTACACCACGGCGTGGAGACGGTATTCCGTACGTACGCACGCGCGGTGATTTCTTTTTCCGTAGGATGGATAGATGGTGAAATAGGGTTGTTTCATACTTATAATAACATATCAGTATATTAGTGATACTGATGTTATTACTTAATAATGAAACAACCTAAGAAGAAGAAGTGGAAGAAGAAATAAAGATGAAAGAATTGGTAACGGTAATTACCTCTTCTTTGAAGTGCCTCTTTGAGATCTCCTCTTAAGGCACTAAAATTGGTCTTTGAGGAAGACCAGAACCTCTAGGATGTTGCTAGGGAAGTGGAGAAGGGAATTTGGCAGGGGTTGGCCGAGCTTGAGTGCTCAAATTGGTGTGAGGAGGAGGGGGAGGAGGTGTCCTTTTATAAGGGAGGAGAGGGGCACCTTAGGAATATCTCAAAATATTATTTTATATTAAAGTAAAAATCGGTTTATAATGGTTCCAAAGGGTCTTATTTCGAAGATAAGGTGGGGAGGGGTCGAAATCCTATCAACCAATAGAATTTATACAAGTTTAGGATATTATTTTAACCTTATCAATTAGATTTAACTCTAAGTTAAATAATTTAACTTTTACCATGTCTTTTTGTTTTCTTTCACTATATGGTTAATAAACTTACTATAACATGCCAAACGAACCCCAAATTGTTTATTATTAATATATATATCCTTATCTAAGTCATTTTGCCGAACCTTAGATTTTTAGGAATACAATAACAATTAATAATATAATATTTGATTTAAAAACTATTTTGTGTCAATTTTGACACTATTTGATATATGATTTTTGTGAAAGTCATAACAGAATTAAATGTTCGAACCAAGTTGATTAAATCAACACTAATATATCATAGTAACCTAGAAAATTATTGGAATTCATAAAAAATCTCAAATTACATTTATTTTGGTGTTTATAACATCAATTATGTCAATATTTCATTAATAAGATAATTACTGCATCATCGTTGTGTCATAAATAAATTTAATTATTTTATGTCTAAAAATTATAAATAAAATACCATCATGTAGGAAATCTTTTTAGCTTTCTAATGAATATTTACAATAGAATTTATCTTATGTATAAACCCATATTAAAAATTATTTACTTATTAAACTTTGATTTTAACTATTTTAACCTTTCTTTAAATAAATTAATAATAAATGTCCTAATCTAATCCAAGTGGGCCTAAATGGTCATATTTTATTCCTAAGTTTGTTTTTGGTCGAATTACACTTGTCCAATAGAATTAGGACATGTGTTAGGGTAATAGTAATATCATATTTACCCTTAGTTACCCTATTTACTATTAACCGCGGTCAAAAAGTAAAAAGTTACTATTCACCAAAAAATTATTTTCATCTCATTGAACCACATTTTAGTCCTTGATATTAACCGTGTCTCTCGGATTTTCGAAATTCCATTCACAGAAGCGGCAAAATTAAGTTTTATGAAAAATTCAGTTTTTTTAACTACCACTTAGTAGTTTCACTATTCATCAAAAATTGATGTTTTTCAGAACAATGCCAAAATTTCATCCTAAGCTATATTTCATATTCCGAATTCAAAAATTAAATCTATTTTACCAAATTCATAACATAGAAGTTGCATTAATTAATTTTATAATTAAATCCTGCTGTTAAAATAAATAGCGTGTTTTTAGGAAACAATATATATCAAAAGATTGACACTTGATTATGTCTGGTTTAAATGTGAAATTACAACCAATGACCAACATTGTATTAAATTGTAAAAATATATTCTAAATATACTTTAAAACCACTCAAATTAATAATTTATCACTATTAATTATTTCGATTGAAAAAGTTGTTTTTAACTATAATTTAGTAATTTTCACTATTCATCAGAATATGAAAGTTATCCGAAATGTACCAAAATTTCACCTTAGGCTAAATTCGATACTCCGAATCCAAAAATGAAGTTCATTTTGAAAAATAAGATTTACATAATTAAAAAAAGTTGTTATTACTATTCATAACGGCTAGTTTTAATATTATTTTAATAGCATATCGTTGTTTAGTGAAACTCGGTATTGCGTATTACACACGCTATCGAGGAAGGTTGTGATTGCGTGTAATGCAAGGCAAGTCAAGAAGGTGTGTTGTGCAAGCTTCTTTTGGTTTAGCGTACAACACAAGACATTAATAAAATTAAAAAGAATATTTTTCATAAAATCTCGGGTTGTTACATTCTACCCCCCTTAAAATGAATTTCGCCCTCGAAATTCTTCGGGATTATAAATGGTTTACTATTAGAAAGTTTCTTTAATAGAAACCCACATCGTAAAAAGGAATACCAAAACTTGGCTTTAAAAACTAAAGTATGAAATGTAACGATTACCCAAATAAACTAATCACTGGGTTTCCACGTAGGTGAAAATATGGATATGGAAGAGAAATCTAACCATCATGTTCTGATGGAGAGTGGTAGAGAACATGGCTATGGAAAATCTAGCAATCACAAGCCATAAATTTGTGACGATCTAATGTACCATCTGATTAATCAGATATAAGAGCACTATGACAACATTTTTGGTTTTCAAGATCATTTCCCTAAAGTTGATGAATTAAAAGAAATACTTACATGATTTTGTTACAATCTCACTGTTGTTCGTGAATCGAACAATTTCCACTTCATATCATAAAGAAATGAAGTTGAATTTGTTATTCGTGAAGCATTAGCAGATCATGTGATAGAAGGATGGGTCATTCCATCTATTTCAAAAAAAAGGTTAGCAAAAGTTATAAGTCCATCTTATAGTGAGATTAATCGTATATGGTTCCAAAAATGAACTTATACTTCATATATCATACCGCTTAATAAAATAAAACTAGTTTCTACTAAACAGGGACTTCCTGTAGGCCAGTGGTAGGCGATAAAGGCCAGTCGCACTTCGGTTGTGGGTTCGATTCCCACAGCCTTGTCCGAAGCGATGGGCTGTCGCCCGTCCTGCAGGTTGTCCTTTTTCTAAAACTATATTACTATAACATCCCATCAATAATATCGAAAAAACTTCTATCCTTAAACAATACTAACTTATATCCAACATAAACCATTCCAATCTTTAGGCTCATAATACTGCAGTCCATTCTCATAACATAGTGAAAACGATTACCAGAGATTTAATACCATCGTTGATCCCCATATATCATAAGATATATCTTGTTGGTCACATTCCAAACATTCAAAGGCCTTAATCATGTATTCTCTTGAATACCTTAGTGAAAACATGAATGCAGTTTAAAGTTAACACTTTCCACATACCAAAATCCTCAAAATTCTATATACTGAAACCATGATATCACTTAGTCCTTATATCAATCATGAGCTCATGAATACAATCAAACATCTCATTATCTTCTTATCCTTTCATTATGAACTTATCATCTACTTTCCAAAAGTATCTGAATAACCTTTCATGGTCACTGGTACCATTCATCATACACTTTCAAAACTTAAGGAAAGACAACAGTGTAACAATCCTTAGATGTCTCCTTATTCCATGAAATTACTTATACAACATTACACATGATAAACATGTAATCATTCCACTACATTCTTAGACCATTGATCGAGCTTCAACATTTCTTTCATCTCACATATCATTTGTAGTTTCTTCATCATCATCAACATAAATACTTCCCATACGACCATACTGATTCTCTTCATGAGACTTTCCCTTAGGGCATTGGTTTGCATAATGCCCGTACATTCCACATTTAAAGCATTTAACCATTGTTGATGTCGTAGCAATACCATTATCCTCATCCATGGTGTTAACTGAACCTTTTCCTTTGCACTTACTTGCTTTGTGTCCTTCTTTTCCACACCCAAAGCATCTTCCAGTTCCTTTGAAACATTCTCCTTGATGCCTCTTCCCACATGAATTACATAGGGGAAATTGAACTTTCTTTCCTCTATGATCATCATGAAACTCCATCTTTCTCTTATTAGCCGAGTCCGGAAACTTACCAAATTTTACTTTATTGATCATATTATGAGATTGCTGATTCAGCATAATAATGATGTTTGGACTTCCAAATCCCATTTCATTATGAAGAATATCATTCCATTGTCCATCATATCCTCCATTATCGTGAATCATCTTGATTCCAGCCGTTTTCTAAAACCCAAAAAAAAAAATAGTGTGAGAGTCAAAAATCATAATAAAGGGGGAGTAACTTAAATATCTAACATCTTTGGTTTAATCTAATATCATCACCATAGTTCTAGGACGATATCCTATATGTATACTTATCCTTAGGGGCATCCCTAGACATACCTTAGAAATATCTCTAGGGATCTCACTAACGTTTTCGCATCCTAGTTTCCAAAGGTTGACTAAACCTTTCCTCTGATACCAACTGTAGAGACCCGAAGCCTGACGTACATGGACATTACATTACATTTGCGGAATACTTAGTACATAACAAAAACACACACACAAGGATCGTAATAGTTTAGTGTCTTTGGAAACTCGGAACATAATCTTCTAATCCTGGTGAAAGATCTTCAATATCTCCCGTAAAGATCTTCCATTTTTTTTACCTAAAACCTTTCTTTATATCCTGGGGAAAAGAAAACATAAAAGGTTGAGCTCAAATGCTCAGTAAGGGTATACAAAAGAAATAAAAATCATATCATATATTTTTGAAAATCATAACCTGCAAAAGAGATCATAATATCTTAACATGGAACAAATCATAGAAGTGAAAATGAGATCACCATAATCATAACATGAAACTTGAAACTTTGTGGCATGCACACATAATCATGGAAAATCATTTCTTGTTAGTCATGACTCATTTCCAAGACTATCTTAGTGGACAAAGTCCCTTTCTGAATCGAGTAACCCTCATTTCAGTCCTGTTTCACTGAACCGGTATAACCTACCATTCCAGCCATGTCTATCTCATGAGATATAAAATCTTTACCCAATGCATTGGAGGGAGATATAGGTCCCACCCATCTTATAATGAATCCTTTCTTATGTGTGCCACATAATCATAAACCATACATCATAGCGTAACCCATGTAATAAAAATGGGATTCTTAAACATCACGACATCATTAAACAATTCATATAAGATAAAGGAATTCATAAAAATATTTCCATCACAACATAATCAAACCAATGTAATAATAGGGATAAAAACAGAACCCTTTATTATCTTAGATGGAAAATAATTTTGATAAAACACTTGAACTCCATTCTTGAGGAAAATATCCTTTCTTCTTCAAATTTTTTTTTCCTTTCATAACATGTCATACAACTTCAAAATAAAAGAAGTTGATTAAAAATAAACTTGAAAACTTGTAAAGGAAGCTTCTTGGAAATAATGTTTTAAAAATCCATTCATTCCATATACGTTAAAAAAACATTCTTCGTACTTTTGTCGGAAAAGTCAAAAAGTACCTCGTACGAAAAACGACAAAAAATTCCTTTCATACATATTACTAAAAACTCACCAAAGAGTAAAAATGGATTTAAACAATTGTAGGTGGATGGAAAATAATATTACATATTGATGTAACATGGATGTGGATGATAAAATACACCCCAGTAAATACTTACGAATAAACAATCTCGGATAAAAATGAGATTGTGATATTTCCCATACCTTAGGTCCAATTTGCTTCGTATGTGTCCGAACCTCCTGTATAATGATTTAAATAATGTAATTGACTTATTACAGAATCATATTCATTGTTATGATATCATATATGGTTCACTTATGACATTATATTACCCGTTCTTTTGTAAATTCCATGTTAAAGAAGCGTTTTGGGTAAAATCGTTTCATTTATCGTAGGTGTTTTGACTTGTTGTTCTTGACATCTTTATTACTTATATCATGATTTACTTACTTCCAGAATATAAAATATGATTTATATATCATATATATTCAGTATATATATATATATAATAGATAGATAAATAAAATGAAAAACACCGTTCATGGAGACGGTAGTCCGTACGTACGCATGAACGCTATTTTTCTTTCCTTATTGTCTTGAAATGGAAGTAAGTAGATGACATACATATGTATATATATACATAAATCCAGTAGCTTTATAATGTCATATATTTCATTATTATTTCTTATATATACATTATAATCATTCTTAAATGGTTAACATGGAGAATGAATCTCATCGCGTCGTGGAGACGGTAGTCCGTACGTACGCACGAGCGATGATATCATTTCTATAAATATTGAATTGAATTGGAGTGGATTATACAATATATCAGAATCAATATGATGTTGTAATAACTATGTATAGTTATTCTTTACACCATTATACCCATCCATGTAAGGTGGTGGTGGAAAATAGATTACACCACGGCGTGAAGACGGTATTCCGTACGTACGCACGCGCGGTGATTTCTTTTTCCGTAGGATGGATAGATGGTGAAATAGGGTTGTTTCATACTTATAATAACATATCAGTATATTAGTGATACTGATGTTATTACTTCATAATGAAACAACCTAAGAAGAAGAAGTGGAAGAAGAAATAAAGATGAAAGAATTGGTAACGGTAATTACCTCTTCTTTGAAGTGCCTCTTTGAGATCTCCTCTTAAGGCACTAAAATTGGTCTTTGAGGAAGACCAGAACCTCTAGGATGTTTCTAGGGAAGTGGAGAAGGGATTTTGGCATGGGTTGGCCGAGCTTGAGTGCTCAAATTGGTGTGAGGAGGAGGGGGAGGAGGTGTCCTTTTATAAGGGAGGAGAGGGGCACCTTAGGAATATCTCAAAATATTATTTTATATTAAAGTCAAAATCGGTTTATAATGGTTCCAAAGGGTCTTATTTCGAAGATAAGGTGGTGAGGGGTCGAAATCCTATCAACCAATAGAATTTAGACAAGTTTAGGATATTATTTTAACCTTATCAATTAGATTTAACTCTAAGTTAAATAATTTAACTTTTACCATGTCTTTTTGTTTTCTTTCACTATATGGTTAATAAACTTACTATAACATGCCAAAAGAACCCCAAATTGTTTATTATTAATATATATATCCTTATCTAAGTCATTTGGCCGAACCTTAGATTTTTAGGAATACAATAACAATTAATAATATAATATTTGATTTAAAAACTATTTTGTGTCAATTTTGACACTATTTGATATATGATTTTTGGGAAAGTCATTACAGAATTAAATGTTCGAACAAAGTTGATTAAATCAACACTAATATATCATAGTAACCTAGAAAATTAGTGGAATTCATAAAAAATCTCAAATTACATTTATTTTGGTGTTTATAACATCAATTATGTCAATATTTCATTAATAAGATAATTACTGCATCATCGTTGTGTCATAAATAAATTTAATTATTTTATGTCTAAAAATTACAAATAAAATACCATCATGTAGGAAATCGTTTTAGCTTTCTAATGAATATTTACAATAGAATTTATCTTATGTATAAACCCATATTAAAAATTATTTACTTATTAAACTTTGATTTTAACTATTTTAACCTTTCTTTAAATAAATTAATAATAAATGTCCTAATCTAATCCAAGTGGGCCTAAATGGTCATATTTTATTCCTAAGTTTGTTTTTGGTCGAATTACACTTGTCCAATAGAATTAGGACATGTGTTAGGGTAATAGTAATATCATATTTACCCTTAGTTACCCTATTTACTATTAACCGCGGTCAAAAAGTAAAAAGTTACTATTCACCAAAAAATTATTTTCATCTCATTGAACCACATTTTAGTCCTTGATATTAACCGTGTCTCTCGGATTTTCGAAATTCCATTCACAGAAGCGGCAAAATTAAGTTTTATGAAAAATTCAGTTTTTTTAACTACCACTTAGTAGTTTCACTATTCATCAAAAATTGATGTTTTTCAGAACAATGCCAAAATTTCATCCTAAGCTATATTTCATATTATGAATTCAAAAATTAAATCTATTTTACCAAATTCATAACATAGAAGTTGCATTAATTAATTTTATAATTAAATCCTGCTGTTAAAATAAATAGCGTGTTTTTAGGAAACAATATATATCAAAAGATTGACACTTGATTATGTCTGGTTTAAATGTGAAATTACAACCAATGACCAACATTGTATTAAATTGTAAAAAATATTCTAAATATACTTTAAAACCACTCAAATTAATAATTTATCACTATTAATTATTTCGATTGAAAAAGTTGTTTTTAACTAAAATTTAGTAATTTTCACTATTCATCAGAATATGAAAGTTATCCGAAATGTACCAAAATTTCACCTTAGGCTAAATTCGATACTCCGAATCCAAAAATGAAGTTCATTTTGAAAAATAAGATTTACATAATTAAAAAAAGTTGTTATTACTATTCATAACGGCTAGTTTTAATATTATTTTAATAGCATATCGTTGTTTAGTGAAACTCGGTATTGCGTATTACACACGCTATCAAGGAAGGTTGTGATTGCGTGTAATGCAAGGCAAGTCAAGAAGGTGTGTTGTGCAATCTTCTTTTGGTGTAGCGTACAACACAAGACATTAATAAAATTAAAAAGAATATTTTTCATAAAATCTCGGGTTGTTACAGCGTACTTATATAACTTCTAGTGGCTACTCTATAGTTACCCATCCAGTGGAGTTTTCAGTAGATGAATATCATAGCTTCCTTATACATTCATGTTTTTAGTTCATCTTTTGTTGGGTTTTTATTCCGGCCCATTTGACCTATAGTTTGTACTTTTACTCAGTGGTTGTTTAGTGGCATGCTTGTTTACCTTTCTAGATTTGGGACCTGTTTGTGCGTGCATGTGTATAGGTAATCATATAAATGCCTCCCACTTGTAGGTTGATTCCTTTGACGCTAGTCTCCAACCCATGGACTTCGAGAGGTGGGCTTGGGGGATGTCACGACATGGGTCCCTGGGGACGGATCATGACAAAGCGGTGTTAGAGGTGGTTAGTTCTATCTCAAATAATAAGAGTAGGTTTTTTTGTGTTTGAGAAACAATATTAAATGTTTTGAGTTAGACTTTCAAATTCAAGGAGTCCAGTGTTGGTGTGGCGGCCAACGTATCCCTACACCAGGACCTTGAATTCTTCTTTTTGGCTCTATAAATAAAAACACTGGTTGCAAGAATCATATAGAAATTGTTTGTTTCCTCATGTTCTTCTTGAATTAGAGTCAACTCACTAGGTATAATATATTGAATGTGGTACATCTTGATTTGTTTCAGGATGCTTTCACAAAAACAACCAACTAGGATTCTGATGCATGACCATAAGGATAGCCCACCTAGCGATGAGGTGTCGGTTTAGGGACCAGTGCTAGAGATGGCCCTGCCAGGTGGTGCACCAGTGTTACCACCACCCGTTGATTAGTAGTTAATATTGGTGTTAATGGTAGAGGATGTACGCAGGCTCAGCGCTTTGGACAAGTTCCAGAGACAGAGACCTCCTAGGTTCAGGGGAGAGACAGATCCTCAGGGTACTGAGGACTGGCTAGAGGCGGTGACTTGATTTTTCCACTTAGTGAGGACACCACTCAACCAGATGGTGATCTTAGCCAGGAAACTTTTTCAGGTATCAATAGGGGATGGTGGAGTTTGTTGATTTAGACTCATGATGAGGCGGTCCTCTTTGGGGATAACATTGAGCAGCTTTTTTGAGAGGAGTTCTTTCCTGTGACCTTGCACTCGGTGTGCATACAAGAACTGCTTCACCTACAACAGGGTAGCATGTCAGTGGATGAGTAACCTTTAAGGTTTATAGACCTCTCTCGCTACTCCATGGTCATGGTGCAAGACCCTTTATTCAGGGACCAGAACTTTGAGAAGGGACTCAGATGGGAGATCAGGTCATCCATGGTGTCTCTCAACATCCCCATTTAGGATGGGGTGTTGGAGAGATCCCTTCTTATGGAGAGATTCTTAGCAGAGCAGGTACTGACAGCTGGAGCTACAAGCAAACATTAGGCAGCAGAGTCTTTAGTAGTGAGCAGCATGAAATAGACACGGGGACCCAAGCAGGTCATATCTTTTAGAGGATAACCCTAGGACATTGGGTCTGTAGTGCGGGGCTCCCAGAGTAGAGGGAGTTAGCAGGGAACTTGGCTGTGCTTCATGTGCGGCTGGCAGGGACACGTGGATCATGATTGCCCGACCCACCACACAAACGATCAACAGACGGTCAAGGGACCACCAAGGAAGATGCAGTGGTTTGAGTGAGGAGGTCTGCAGGGCGGTGGACGTGGTAGGGGAGTAGGCCGAGTGACAGGCGGTGGACAATGGTTGGAGGTGATACAACCACCACCCCAAGGTGGTCCACCACGGGCTGAGGGAGCCAACGGATAGGGGCGAGGCCAACTTTAGGTGATAGAGTCCTAAAACCATGATGATACAGATATGATTAGAGTTATGATATATGTATTCTCCAACTTTTCTTCAGTTCTTATAAACATAGGTTCCATTCACTCTTTTCTTTCCATGGACCTAATTCGAGGCTCATAGATTTTGATGGATCCATTGGCTCAATACTTATGATTATAGACTCCTATGGGAGGGGATTCGATGATTACCCACTGGTTATGGTAGTGTGAGATTACTCTAGGAGGCGAGATCTTTAACTGGGATCTCCTAGTAGCAGCATCGAGGCCTCGCAACATCATCTTGGGTATGAAATGGTTATCTACAGAACATGCTCAGACCGACTATATTAGGTACAAAGTGTGGTGTTCCTCTGAGAATGAGACTAGGGTTTCCTTCACCAGTGAGAAGGGAACTTTTACAGCACATGATGAACTCTCTTAGAGGATGGTGCAACTGATCACTCCCCAATTGGCTAGACTCACCCTCAGTGTGGTGGATGAGAGGATTCCAAGATTTCCTATAGTGGTGGATGAGTATGGGGATGTATTTTTTGAGGATGTTTTAGGACTACGTCCTCATAGGGAGGTAGACTTTGGCATTGACCTGTACCCCGGGATGACACCGATATCCACACTAGAATATTGGATGGATCTCACTGAGCTTCGTCAATTGAGGGTATAGTTGGAGGAATTATAGGATAAGGGCTTTGTGAGGCTCAAAATTTCACCATGGGAAACCCCAGTGTTGTTTTCCAAGAAGGAATAAGGGAGATTGGGGCTATACATGGACTTCCAGCACCTGAACTAGGTGACTGTGAAGAACAAGTATCCACTAATGAGGACTAACGACCTCTTTGATCAGCTAAAGGGAGTGAGGTGGTTTTGGAAGATAGACCTCAGATCAGGCTATCATCAGCTTCAGGTAGGGTATGAGGACATTACGAAGACAACCTTTATATACCGATATGGCCACTATGAGTTTTTGGTGATGTCTTTTGGCATGAAAAATGCCCCAATAGTGTTCATGGAACTCATGAATAGGATATTCCAAAATTACATCAATCATTTCATGGTGGTCTTCATTGATGATGTCTTTGTGTACTCGATATTAGAGGAGGAGAATTCTACACACCTATGGATAGTATTGGATACACTACAAGCACACCAGCTTTATGGTAAGCTCTCAAAGTTCTAGTTTTGGATTTAGGAGGTTCACTTTCTGGGACATGTCATCTTAGAGGCTGGAGTTGCAGTGGATCCAGTGAAGATAGAGGCAGTTCTAGATTAGGACCTACCCAAGAGTGTGATTGAGTTATGAAGTTTCTTGAGATTAGCTGGATATTACTGGAGGTTCGTGCCTGACCTTTCCAAAGTAGTATCACCCTTATCGTCTTTGATAAAGAAGGGACAACCCTTTGTGTGGATGGAGCAGTGCTAGCAGAGTTTTAAAGAGATGAGGCAGAGACTGACGAGTTCCCCTATCATGATACTACTAGAAGAGGGAGTTGGTTATGTAATCTTATGCGATGCATCAGGGACCAGACTGTGTTATGTCCTAATGAAGGAGAAAACAGTGATCGTCTATGGCTCACGGTAGTTGAGGCAGCCTAATCAAAACTACATGACCCATGAAATGGAGTTAGTAGTAGTGGTCTTTTCCTTGAAGATGTGAAAAAAAATACTTTATGGGTGAATGGTTTACCGTCTAATCCAACAAAAAAAGTCACAAGTATATCTTATCACAGAAGTATATTAACTTGAGACAATGAAAATGGCTGGAGTTCCTCCAATACTATGACTTTGAGATATTATATAATCATGGGAAGGGGAGAGTGGTGGCAGAGGTTCTCAACAGGAGGTCTATTTTACAACTGTTGAGTGAGGAGACAAAGAAGTTAGCCGAGATGCAAATATCCTTCATGGATGATGATGGAGAATCTTACTTTCTATCGATGACTATCACTCCTCCACTCTTACAGTGATTTAGGGAGGCATAGTTTTTGGATGTTGACTGCGAGACCTCATGTGCTCAATTATCCTCAAGACATGCTCCTAATAGATTTTCGATAGGTGGGGAGCACGTCATCCTTTTCAGAGGATGCACCGTAGTACCCGGGAAATTAAATGAGGAGGTGTTGAGGGAGTTCCATAAATCCCCTTTGGTGGTATATCCTGGTGTGATGAAGATGTACCAGGACCTCGAACATTAATACTGGTGGTCAAGGATGAAGAAAGCAGTGGTAGATTTCATTTCATGATGCCTCAATTTTCAGCTTGTGAAGGCTGAGTATGAGGTTCCAATAGGCTTGCCCTAGACACTCGGGGTACCAGAGTGGAAATGGGATGGTATCTCAATGGAATTCATGATGGTATTACCATTCACGTCCAAGGGACACAATTATATCTAGGTGATTGTTTATTGACACACTAAGTCGACTCACTTCCTACCCATCTGAGAGTAGGGATCAGTAGAGGGATTGGGACACCTCTACGTCCAGGAGATAGTGCGACTACAGGGGGTTCCTTCGATGATCATCTCAAACCATGACACTCTCTTTACATACAATTTGTGTAAGGGATTGAAGGAGGAATTTGGGATTTATATGCTCTTGAGCACAACTTTTCATCCTCAGACAGATGGTCAGATGGAGCGGGCCATACATACCTTGGAGGACATGCTTCATGATTGTGTCCTTGATTTTGGTTGCTATTGGTAGGACCACCTACCATTGGTGGAGTTTGAATACAATAATATCTACTGCTCCACCATTGGTATGGAACTATTTGAGTCCTTTTATAGGAAGCCATGCAGATAAACTCTATGCTGGACATACCCATGGGAGTCATCACTCATGGGTCCAGAGTTATTAAGGGCAACCACATAGAAGGTGCAGATCATCCAAGAGAAGATGAGGACTGCACATAGTAGGAATAAATATTTGGAAGATAGGAGGTGGAGGCCCCTGGATTTTGAGGAGGGAGACCATGTTTTCCTTTGGGTCTAACCCCATCGGGGATTGCAGAGATTTTTTTAGGGTGACAAGTTATCTCTGAGGTTCATCAGACCTTTCCAGATTCTTAGCAAAGTTGGCAAGGTGACATACTGCATAGCTCTTCCCCCTAATATGCACTGGGTACACAATGTTTTTCACGTGTCGCAGCTGAGGAGGCATGTGAATGGTCCATCACACGTAATTGACTAGGGAAAGCTAGACATAGATGATAGGGGGATGTTTATGGATTTCCTAGTGGAGACAGAGGATTGATAGGAGCGATTCCTTTTGTGGCTGGTCGATTCCTATGGTGTGCGTTCAGTGTCAGTGTAAGAATCTCCAAGAGAGCACATGGGACCAGAATTCTTTGATTCATGCTCAAAACTAGTATTTTTTTGTTTAGCCTTGTTTGGGATTATGTTGATGTAAAGTGAAAAAAGGGTGGAGTAATGTAATGTCATAGATTTTATGTGTAATTTTTTTTAAAAATTATATGGAAATATTTTGAGACCAGATGATTTAACATCACTTGATTCTAAGGCCTGGTGATCCCAGAATAGAATTTTGAACATTTTTGAAAGTTTATTTAAGTAAACGCGTGAGCGGGTTTTTCTATATTTTAAACCGGTGCTTGGATCTAAAATCCAAGGGCACCGTTGAACTCATAATGTCAGGATTCACCTAGAATGGTGTAAACCCCAACTGGCGTGGTACGAGGGAAGTGGTTATTTTTCAAAATTTTTAAAGCAATGTTAAAAATAAAATAAACTTGTTTTATTTTATTTTTCTAAATTTTCAAATCGTTGCAACTCAATGGTTTACCAACCAAGAGAAAATAAATATGCTATTTCATTAAATTAAATAGTGTAATGACTTCGTAACATAAACAAAATAGAAATGTTGATTCATGTTTTGTCCTTTAATTTCCAAGTACACAACGTAGGATTGTTGGAACAATCCTAGTTCTGCTCCAAATATTTGGTGGGTGACAACGAAGAACGCCAAACCCCCTTCAAATGGATTGTCACCAACGATGATCGAACAATGACCGTAAAGAGAGTATCACAAAATGACGAACGCAGCGACACCATTCAATGCCAACAAATGATCTAACCTAGGTAGGGGTTTGTTTTGTTTTAAGTTTCCATGTTATTTATTCTTAATGACGAACGTAGACCAACCCATGAACAGGTTGATCTATGGATCAATCGTTATTTCGGGAGGAAACTTTTCTTGGGGTTTTGCACCAAAATTATTTTATTAATTGTGATAGAATTATATTTCTATATCCCATGATTATAAACCTCTAACGTGGAGGGTGCGGGCTGAAATGAACAAGGACTAAGCCAGTCCACCTTGTGTGTATTGTGAGTTCTTCATGGAGACGTATTTGAAGAGGTGGCAAAGAGGATTTGAGGCTATCTCAGGGAAGATGACATCCCCCGAAGGTCGTAGGCGCAAGAGGTGTGAATAAATGACCACGAGAACGGACACGGTAGTCCATAGAAGATACCACTAGTGGTTACCAGTGGTGGCCCATGGTGGCGATTATAGGTGGATAGCGGTGCACCACGATGAAGCTCCGGAAGGAGCGCCACAACCGGCTCGGGCCTTAGTGGTGCAATAGAAGCTACCAGCCTCCGTGCTAGTGGAAGACGAACATGACCACCCAGCCACTTCAGAGGTACCGTTGATGCAACACCGTGCCACGTCGCATTCGTTAAGGCTGCGATCAAATGACCATGGTGGAGGGGCTAGCCCTGCGGCTGAACCACGAGGCAGGTGGAGCAGACACACCTTATAGCCGTGTCCCGACCAAATAAGAACCGGTCCGTCTATGGCAGACACTGTAGGCCATGGGCAGACCCGCCCATCAGGCCTGACCTGAACCATCAGGACGAACAAGCCCCATCTGTCCGAACATGCCCTATCGGGCTAGACTCACCCCATCGGGCTAGACCTGACCCATCATCCCAGAACTGCCTAATCAGTCCAGACCCACCCCTTCAGGATGGACTATCCCCATCGGGCCGGACCCTCCCCATCAGTCCGGACCCGCTCCATCAGGCTGGACCTTCCCAATAAGGTCGGACCCACCCCATCGGGCCAAATTCGAGTCAGGTTGGTGGACCCAGGTTGGGTTGATGGTCCCTGATCTTGGTTGGGTTGGGTCAGTCCTATTGGGTCAGACAAGACCCAAACCCAATGGAACCCTTTTTGAAAAAAAAACACCAATATATTACAAATCAGGCATTCGGTTGATGAGACATTTGTGGAATTGGAACCCCCACAACGAGGTAGATCTGTTGGAATAATCTATGGAGGCTTTCAAGGAATTTTAAATTAAACTAATGGAATGAGGAGTGGTTCTCCCATAATCAATCGCACTACGTGCGGAAACCCTAAAGTTGTATGATACCTAAAGACTGATGATAAGTGAACCTATGTGGGTCAGCTACGATAGCATAGTGGGAAGCGACTCTGTGTGACCCATTAGGACCACAGTGGGGAGTGACTTTGTATGACCTGATAGACCCACGATACTCGACAAGAAAAGTACCTATGTATGGCCAAGGTGGGGAGAAACTTCTGTGTGACCCTGAATTCCCACGGTGGAGAGTGTATTCTGTGTGACCTAGCGTACCCAAGATACTCATCAGGGATGACTACTAAAATAGTCCAAGGTCAGTGGGATGCGACTCTCTGTGACACAGCAGGCCCACTGTACTCATTAGGGAGGTTTTCTCTAGCAACCCAATGTGTTCGGTGATATAACTGATGGTCTTACTTTGATAATCTAGATTATACATGGTGTGAGCTGTCTTTATTCATGGTTTTCTTTGTGGATTGATTTTTGGTCTTTCCTTGTTGGTTTGAGGTCCCTACTGAGTATATTTTTACTCACCCCTGCACGCGATTCGCCCGAACGTGTTGTGTTTGGTGCAGATGACCACCGCCTTGACAGAGGACTTGGTGGCCTAAGACCTGGTGGTGCCTAGTGAAACTAGGCAGGTGGGGTGTACTTATACAGATTCTATAAGTTACTCTACACTTAACCATCATGTGGGGTTTTCAACGGATGTCTTTCAAAGTCTCCTTGTACTTTCCTGTTTTTAGTTCATCTTTTCTTGGATTTGTATTCTAACCCATTTGACCTACAATTTTTACTTTTATTCAGTGCTTGTTTAGTGGCACGGATGTTTACCTTTCCATATTTGGGATGTGGTTGTCTGTGAATGCATACAGGTAGTCAAGAAAATGCCTCCCACTTGCAGGTTGATGCCTTCGACGCTAGTCGCCAACTCCTGACCTTCAGGAGGTGGGCTTGGGGGATGTCATGGCACGAGCCCCGGGGGATGGGTCATGAGACCTATATCCCATGGTAAATTAAGTTTCTTCATGGAAAGAGATATCTTGGAACTCACCACAACATACCTCTCAAGTCCCGGCAATCCTATTTCCAGTCTACCAACATCCCAATACTAATATTAACCATGCTCTAATACCAAAATTGTGACAAACCAACTAGGATACCCTCCCAAACCAGTACATAACCCAACTAGTGAAATACTTGAAGGAAGTTCCCGATCCCCATGGGATGAAGAATAGCACCCGAACATCAAAGAAAAACTCAAGGGAATGATTTATCCCAACCGAAAGTAGAAAACATAGAATATATATACATAACATAGAGAAAAAGTTCAAGATAAAATAGGAAATTTATATACCATAACTAAAAGAATATAGTGTAAATGATACAAATCAAAAGTATCCAAACAAACTTCAAGGTACAAGTCCAATGGAAAATTAAAAAACCAAAATGGAATATAGATACTATATGTGAAAATATGAGAAAAATCCCACCATATTACTACCAGATACCCAGACACTATTGATAGAAACCACACTACCTCACTTAAATCCCATTCCCTTCCCTGGATAAAAATACTTAACAAGGTCAATGTAGTGCCAAAGGTGTGCGTAGGGTGTGATATAACGGACTCAATATGATTCCAACCATGAATTCTATAAAATTATACTTATAAAAATATAATCATGCCCTATTTTAAAGAAAACAAGGCATGATAATTAGTTTAATATTTTTTTATATCAAAATATTGGTAAAACATGTATCCCTTTTCCATAGTTCTAAAAAATATAGGTAAAATAGTTTCGAATAATATCACATATACCAAAGTATTTTAAAGAGGGTACCACATATCATATAAAATCCCAAATAGTACCAACCAAAAGAAAAGGTAACATCACACCAAGGATCACAAGAAGTCGGGCTATCTAGAACAATCATACCAAAACATAGACAATCACACACATCAATCCCCTATAAATATGTATCAAATCTAGGTATCAAAGAAACACCCCTAAAAGAGAACCCTCAAATATTGTCTCTCAAGTACCTAAAACAACAGGCATAGGGAGCAGAGGAGTACTAGATGAGTGGACCCCCTGAGAGTGTTAATATATGAGGACTATTACTACACATTCCATTGAAGTACACAAGCCTTCACATGTTCCACATTTTCAAAACCATTTCACCAAAACTATATTTTAAAAACTATTTCACAAAACCATTTCACATTTCTTTATAAATATCCTTTTCTTTTACCATAATAAGGTGGAAACAATATTTTCTCAAAAACCCATTTGCACACTCACACAAATCAATTGATCAATCATGCCATTTTATTTATATAACAATTTATCAAAACATGAGATGTAAAGATTCATCTGAAACAAGCTATATAAGGAACCACCTACCTCAACTCAGGTTTCACATGACTATAATAGGAAACAACCAACAAGAAAGGAACATAAGGGTAACACTAGATTCCCTAAAGCTGATTTCCATATCATATAACCAATTTAACAAGAAAAACAATTAGCGGAGAAGATAAATGAAACATACATCAAGGAACTAAATGTCACACCAAAACCAACACAAGGGTCTATCTCTAGGGGAATATCACACAAAATATCTAGAAATTATCATGAACAACATCATCATAAGACCAAAAACTCCATAAACACAACACAACGACATTGTTGCGATCAATTGTAATGAATAATCTGAAATATTTCTTACCCAGAGAAACATAACGCAACCACCAAAAAGATCAAGAATCAAATGATGTGATATAGAAGAAGAATATGTATCCAAAAGTTCCATATAATTTTGATAAGGTAGATATTATGAGGGTATTTCTAGAAATACATCTATGTCTAGATACTACAAGTGGATATGGTTCTTGAATAAATGTACTTAGGAGTAACAACTCTGATAAGGTGTGTTGGGTTAGACTCAGTGTAACCTGGTACATGAAAATGGTCCTTACTGTGCACTTGGTTTGACACTCCTAGGGGATATGCTTAGGATAACTCACATCTTTTTACCTACCATTATGAAGGATTTTTAATTAAAGATTAACCCAAAGTAACCAAAGTTTATGATTATAGGATTGTAGATGCATAAATTTATGTTATGTGTTATACCATATTTATAATTACACAAAGGTCATAATTTTATGAGCTAATTAAGTATATTCCATTGTTTAGAAATGTCACATAGAAGAAAAAATGGTGTTAATAATCATGGAAAATGTAGATATTTCCCTATTGAGGAAACCAATATAGCTGGTATTGGAACATATCAAATTATATAAATATTAGGAAAACTTAACCAAGTTATAATAAATAAACTTTCCTTAATGGATAAAACCATTCCATAGATAGAATCTCCTATGTTGGATCACTTTATGTGAAAAAATCCACAATCAATTGGGGGGACTATTAATCTAATTGCAGCTGAGAAATATATTAAGTATTTTGAGAAGATATTCATGGCCTTAGGATGTGGTGAAAAGGAAAAGGTTACACTTGTAGTGTATTATCTCTAAGGTGATACTAATCAATGGTGGTCCTTGATCCAGGATACTTGGGAGGAAGAAGAAATAGAACTCATGGAATGGAGAACTTTTAAGGATACATTATTTAAAAAATACTACCCTTGTGATCAAAAAATTGAGATGAAGAGGATGTTTCTTAGATTAAAGAAAAAATAATAAGAGAGTGTTTCATATTATGAAGATACCTTTACATGGTTATCTAGTTATTCTATGGATTACATACACAACACGGAGTGCAAGATTGACCACTTCTTTGAAGGCCTTAATCCAAATCTACGAAGGGAATTGGTTTCTCATAATTTTTCATCATAAAAATAAATATTTTTATGTGAAATTAATATGGAGAAGGAATTATTAATATCCTATGAATTTAAAGGATACCAAGAGAATATGAGGTCTTATGAGAACCAAGAAAAGGGAATGCATCAGATAAAAAGAAGAAGCTTGAGAAATTTCCATTGTGTGAGAACTATGGAGAGAATCACCCTGGGAAATGTTTGAAAGGAATGAGATTTTGTTATAAGTTTGAAGAAAATGATCACCAGGAAAAATAATGCAAAGGGAAGAATAAAAAGTTAACTATTTAGTGTTACAACTGCAAGGAGATGGGTCACTACACAAATGAATTACCCAAGCATCAAGAGAATATACATTCAAACAAGCTAAGAGATCAAGTTAAAGAATATGTTTTTGACTCAATTGAAGTGGAATGATTAATGTACTTCTGTATTTGGATATAAGAAATATGTTGTAAAAGGATGTTATTTATGATGTTCTCATCACATGCTTTATGAAATATGTAGGGATTGTACTACAATACATTTTCATTAAGAATTTGAGATCATATGATGAATGTTACTAAGAAAATTTATTTAGTATAATGTAAAACATTTTAGAAAACACATGATTAAGGAAAAGAAAACCCTTAATATGTTCTTGATGTTAAGACAATGATGGAGAAATGATTGATTTGGATAAGTCTAGACTACCTTGGAACTGATTAATAACTTATCGATAAGTGGTATATTCTATCATTGATATATCTTAAAACACTTTTGGATTTAAGTAATATAAACAATAACATGTTTATTATATAATGAATAAGGAAGAATTCATGTTTCCAATAAGGTTTTATAGTGATTATAGTTATTACCATATTTCAAGAGGATACATGATGAAGTTATTCACATGTTAATAATGAGAAAATTTAAAACTACTTCATATTGATTAAATGCTATTGATAATATAATTTTTGAAATTCAGTGACCTTATTTCTAATTTATTAAATCATAATATTTTGGAAAGTTTAACCATTTATGAAATGGTTTGAGTGGAACTTTGGATATGTTTTTAGAGATTGACATATAACACCACTATGAAATGAATATTGTTCAATGATATGAAGTATAAATAGTTCAAGGCTAGAACAAACGATAATATTTTTCTTATAGGAATGTACCAAGTAATTATATTTACTTATATTCTTAGAGAGTGAAATAATTACTCAACTCTAAGAAAAATGATCTTGAAACCAAAAATTTTGTCCTAGTACCTTGGTTTTTGATGAATCAAATGGCCCCCTTAGATCATCATGGATTTAGGGACTTTTTATTATTAGATTTCTCCTAATAATCTTCTCTAGCACTCTCCAATAGAAAATGATTGTTATATTTTTCCTATGTATCATTATTTCCATTTCCCACCTATGTTCTCTCTTATTAAGAAGATATGTTATTAACCCTATTTACAATGTGGGTCTTTCAAAAAAATATTTTCAATCCCTCTATTATTGATACAAATTATAAACTGATAGGATGCAATTTATTTAAGGTGGGTAGAATGTAACACCCTGGCATTCTAAAGTAAGAACTTTATATTCAATAGCACACATGACACACGACACCAAGCATGTAAGGGAATAAAATAATTTTATACATTTAAAAAATAAAATATTTTAAATAGATTTTATATATTATATATATTTTAATTCATACCACACTGAGTTAGCATGAGTTACATGTAAG
Source organism: Viscum album (assembly GCA_963277665.1). Taxonomy (NCBI): domain Eukaryota; kingdom Viridiplantae; phylum Streptophyta; class Magnoliopsida; order Santalales; family Viscaceae; genus Viscum; species Viscum album. The sequence goes on along the minus strand of OY728160.1, from coordinate 2,082,564,192 downwards.
AGAAATATTCCTTGATAGCTTCCATTATATGCAAGAGAAATATTCCATGATAACTTTCATTACACGCAAGACCGAGTTTCACCAAATAAAAATGTATTGTTAAAATATTATTATTTAATATAATACAATACAACCTAGCCATTATTTTGAAGGTTATGAATATTATTAACTAACTTATAAAAATTTATGTTTTATATAAATATAAAATTAATTCATTGGTTACCAATTAATGAGAAAAAAATAAGAACCGATTAGATATAAAAAAGAAATATTTTTTTTATGCTTCCAAAAGAGTTTTGTCTTAATAAACTTAATTAATTAAAATTATTTATTTATTTTAATGAAATAAATATTTTATATATTCAATAAAATATTTTTTATATTCATCCATTTTTTTATAGGCATAAGATATGAACAAACCCAAATTCATACATAAAAATCTATATTTTTATAAATCCAATTTTACCACATTTTAACAGAAAACCCATTTTAAATATTAATTTTGACACTTTAATTGATTTAATATGACAAAATAAACTTCATATTTTAAATATAAAAATAAAAATTAGGTTATGGTGATTTTTTTATATTTTTCAGAAACATATCATTTTTTTAATGAATGGTTAATAATATTGAATTTTTGTTCAACAAATATTTTTCATCTAATTTATTTATATGGTTAAATTATATTTTAGATTGGGTTTAAATCTTAATTAGATAATAATTTTATCAATTAATTGAATATATGGAATTATAATAAATTTCATTTTGAAATTTATTATAAAAACATAGCATACTATTAGATGTTTTTACCTTAAAACCCCGCATTGTCACCCCGTCTATGAGATTAAATTTAAATTAATTTCTGACAATTCTATGATTTGAATTTGAAAAAATGGGTTACATATTTTAAATAATCATAATTTATAATTTCTAATAAGGTCAAATATGTTTTTGACAAAAAATATTAGTGAAAGTAATTGAAATTAATTACAATTATTACAGTTAAATTAAGCTTAATAAGGGACTAAACCTTAACCTTAAGGCCCAAAATGACCAATAAACTTTTAAAAAAGCTATTTATAGCAATATTTAGACCCTATAATCCCTTTAAATTAATATTTTATATTATTGGATCCAATTTCAATAGGAAAAACATTTATGGAATTCCTTGTGAAAATATTACAAGAGTGCCACTCCACCCCCTCTATAAAAGGCATCATCTCCTCCCACTTTGTCACAACTATCAAGATACTTTGGATAGACCAAGATATAACCAAATATATTCTAAAAATCCCTCCCCTAATCCTGAAATCATAAACTTTGAACGAAATCTATCCATGGAAGCCTTTTAGTACAAACCAAAAGAAGTTACTCGATTAAGAGGTAATGTCCTCTCTGAAGATCTCTAGTTTCATTTCCAGGATCCACCCCCTAAAATCTATTTATTCTATGATTATATAAAAAATGTATCCTAAATATAATAGGATGTTTTTTTGTTATTATTTATACCTAAAATTACACAAACATCCATAAAATGGATAACAAACATACTGTTTACGCGTACGATGAAGTACCGCCTCACAAAATGATGATTGCTCATCTTTCTTTTACCACCGATCATGGTGGAAATTATGATGAACAATATATTTATATATGATATATATGATATTTATAATGTATTTATATTTTTTTAATTATTTTTTAACACATACCTATATACATTCTATTTTGTATAAATATGATAAAATCCTTTGTGGAAGTGTGGACTACCGCCCCCTCAAATCGATGTGACTCATTCACTCTATATGTGGAATGTATAAAGGATGATTTTAATAAACCTATGTAACATATATAGAAGATATATTATATTTAAATTATAATATATATATATATGTATCATTTAATTTTAATTATTTTAAATATAACAAATAAAGGAAAGTAGCATTCATTCGTACGTACGACCTATTGTCTCTGTGAACGGTGCAATTCATTTATTATCTCCATATATTATGGAATATTATAAATACATATGTAATGAATATATAAGATTATTAAGTCACGGTTTAAATTATGTATATTATTAAATTAGTATCTAAGTAAGAGTAATAACAAGTAAAAATTCAAAACATACATGATAAAACCAGGCAATTAACACTCAAAATAGTTAAAATAATGAAATAATGTTAACAAAAGGATATTAAAATATTGTAAGAAGTTAATATATGATATTATAAATATGAGTATGGTCATAGTATATGTAATTAACATATTTTAAACCACTATAATGGAGGATAAATACCACACAACAAGATTAATGTTAAGGTAAGGTATTTCGTCTCAATTTACATTCCATTGAGACTTATTTTTTGTCATGCACCTAGTTTATTTTATATGGTGTATATAATTAATTTTTCATGTTATATCATGAATTATATTATTATAAAAATATTATATGTCTCATTTACTATCATAACTTTCTATATATTATTATTCAAATGTTTCAAAGAGTTATGGGACACTTTGTAATTTTTAAAGATTATTCTCCTTAAGAATGTTCTCAATGATTATGTTCACAATATCACTTACTTTTTTTTAACTTTCTCTTGAAAAAATAATTTTATTGTAATAATTTTAATAGTAAAATTCCTGGAATATCCAAATTTTTATACTATATATAGTATTATTTTCTAATACATATATCATATCCCATACAATGTTTACATTGATAGTTATTCGATTAACTGGGGAATTATTGATAAATCTCTATCTTTTATTCAATATAGATATTTTATAAGAAATATTTTTATTTTGATGAATTTATATGAGGAATAATTATTACTATAAACGAAGTGTTGGTCCCATACTTCATATATCCCATCTATACACTGATAAGTTCTCATGAGACAATTAAGTTGGTCAAATTAAACGGGTTTCTATGCATAGTTTTAAACCATCTTGTGAAATGTCTTGAGGGTATAATTTTTAATGTTCCTTAGACATGAAGTACAATAAGTACTAATTTAATTCATATATATTTTAGTTATTATTTATCCATGAGATTTTTTATTGAAATATCTATAGATGTATTTTATTCTCACTTTATTGATTAAGTAACATGTATTTCAGATTCATAACTTTCCATATTAATTTTTCCTTATATAGTTATTTTAATGGAATGTGTTTTAATTTATTTAACTTTAAATTTTAATTTATTAATATTTATTCTTCTTTACATACCATTACTGATCATTTTATCTCACCCTTATTATGTTTCCTTCCCCTAGTTTATGAAGAAAAAATATTTGAATAAGCTTTAAAGAATGAAATTTATTTTCTTTTTATATACCAGGTTTTTATTTCCTATTTACCAATGTATTATGGGTATCATGTATGTAATATATCTTTATAGTAATACTAATCTAATTGGTCCTTCGAGATTTTATTATTTTTAATCATGCTAATGTAATAAAATAATGCACCGACTTTGAGCTTTTGGGGTCAAGGTGTTGGATAATCACTAAAGCACTTTTCAATCCCATGGTAATCTATATGATAAATCATATGTTCCTATAATAAAATTTATTTTTATATATAAAATAATTTATATAATGAAAAATTTCATACTAGCTAGGACATGACATTGGCCATTGGTTGGAGCTACACCCTTGTTATGCTTTATTTGTGGGTTCAAGCCTTGTAGCATTGCCGGATGCAATGGGTTATTACCAATCCTATGAGGTTTGAATTTACTAAAACTATATTAATATAATTCCTATAAAGTTACCAAAAATTTTATGAACATCCTAAAAACAACCTTAATATATTCATTACTAAAGAATTTTTTATCCTCAAAGGTTATGTCATACCTTTCATCTTACATCCGAAAAATGTGACAATATTCTTCTAAAATAATCCTTCACAGTAATCTTAAGGGTTACATATACCTCAACCCAATAAAATTTCTCCCAAAATATTATTATTCAAATTAAAAACTCAAAAGGGGCTTCTATGTCAATGTAATTATGACCAAACATAAACTTATAAACACATAACTGTTTATATAATTATTAATTTAACCCTAGATAAAAATATCCAAATATCTAATGTTATATAAACCTTTATCTATTACCAAGTGTAAGGACCTGACATTAAACATTACATAATCTAGTGTATTATACTAGAATTTACTTTCTTATATTTTGAGTATATTTTTAGGTTTAGAGTTTTAGAGAATCATTCATTAATGTTTACATAACAAACCCATATATTATAAAGTGTACACCTCTAATGAGTATCCATTTTTCCCACAATATAAAACTTTTAATATAAAATAAATTTTATTTTCATGAAAAATCTTTAGGACTTTAAACTTCACTTATTATTTATTATTACTCATCCTTAAACTCCATGATTTTTTTAAAACATGTTATGAGCACAAAAATCTCAGTAAGAGACATAAAAAAGAAAGAAAGGAACTATCAGTCTATGAATTCTTATGTTTTTTTTTCATTTTTCAAAATAAAATTTGGGTTAAAAATAAACATTTTATAATAAATTTCTCTTCCCAAATACTTCCATAAAATATTTCACAATATACCATAAAGGAAAAATAAAACTAATAAATGTTTCTTTGAAATAATGATATAATCACGTTTTTTTTCATAAAGTTATACCTTCACCCTTAATAAGTAGAAAATAAATTTCATTAAACATAATATCAATATATAAAATTTTGAAATCAAGAAATTATTTTAAAAACCCATATAATTCATAGATAAATAATTAGGGTAACTTGGTACATCATTTCCATATCACTCTTATAATTAATAATATAAATGTAATAACAAATACGGTCAACTTATATACCAAATGCATTGGAGGGCTATAATGGATCCATTTATCCCTGGTTTATAAGAAAACCACCAATACTTGATCCATAATATAACCACCAATAATTATAAATAATTCCCAAGAAACATAACAGAATCACAAAAAATAAAATCTTTCATTTTCATCATTACACTCATTAAAATATTCTTTTCACACATAAAGAAAAGAATTCTGGATATTGAAATATCCATTCCATTTAAAACCATTTAAAAATAATCAAAAAAAATTAAATGAGGGTTTTTATTTGAATAAAACATGAAATATTATAAATTAATTCAAACATAAAATAATTATTATGGTGGAAAGAAAGGTCATTGTCACTATATATGTTAAAAAACATTCCTTTTGTATTTTTCCAAACATCCCTTATAAAATATGTAAAAAAAATCCTTTTGAAAAACTATTAAATAATATAAAAAGAGACACAAAATTTAATTGTTTAATTCATATATTTATATTATCAAAAATATAAAAAGTATTTTTAATAATATGGACATGGGAGAAAAATATTTAGAAAACATTTTGAAATAGTTTTTTTAAAGTAATGTGTCCCGTACATGGAACCTTTAAAAATTACTTTTTAAAAACATTGTAAATATAGTTAAATATGGTAAAAAATGACCTTTATCATCCATTTAAGCATAAATAATAATTTTATTTAATAATTTATTTGAACATGGAAATGGAATAAAACAATTTGGAGGGGAATCTTTAAAAGAGTATTTTTAAGAGCAAGTCCACTACCCTGAGTCAGACTCTTCACATATGTTATTTATATTACTTAATAATAATATTGTGTTAATTATTTAATTGGTTAGGAACCTTTTTAAATTTTATTGTTCATTTTATTTTATTCAGTACCATGTTATATTCAATTACATAATAAATTAAGTTGTTGTCAGACATTTTAATGTAATTCAGCTTACATGCCCTAAAATAACTTTGGTTGGTTGACTATGGTCAAAGATATAATTATTTAAAAATCCCTGTAATAGTATTCATAAATTAATTATCATATTTAAAAATAAATTATTATTTTAAAACCTACCACGAAGTATGGTTATGAAAAATGAACCATGTTATAATCATGGAGATGGTAGACTGTACGTATGCATGAGTAATGTTTCCATTTTTCAACTATCATCATGGAATGAAATTAAGTATTATATTATATTTAAAAAATTATAATTATATTATAAAGAGAATTTAATTTCATTAAATATACTTATATATATCATCCATGAGATGTGGTGATGAAAAAAACCACATCACTTCATGGAGGTGGTAGTCCACACATACACATAAACAACATTATCATTTTTCAATAAACGGAAATGCAATAAAATATATGGTATATTAATTTTTTGTAGTAAAAATATTTTATGAAAATAACACAAACACACATATATATATTAATTACATTATTATAAACATTCATGAGAGGAGGTGATGAAAAACGAATTACATCGGTTCGGGAGGTAGTAGTCTGCCATGCATAAAAACAATGGTTTCATTTCCAATTTGATAGAATAAGGAGATTGATATATGTTATGTAATTATCATAGTAACATATCAATATAATGAGAATAATAGTGTTATTATTTTATCATGTTTGAATAAGATTTGAAATATTTGGAATAAGAAATAAAACTAAAACACTTGGTTAAAAACTATTCATCTTCTTTGGAAAATATCCTTTGTTATGCACCTTAGGCCCTCTAAGGTTGGTATTAAGATCAAAAAAAGACCTATATAATGAGGGGAGGAATTATATAAAGGTATTTGGGTAGTTATTTCATATACCACATTGTTATTTAAGTTTTTATATATGAGGAGGGAGTTCCCACTTACAATGATGGGAGGGGTATTCTTGGAATTTTGTAAAATATTATATTAATATAAATTTATGTTCATATAAAAATGGATAAAAAATGATTTATTTTATATATAGGATTATTATGAGTTGAGATAATCTCATACAATAAAATTTGAACAATTTTAGGTGATGGTTTTACCCTGATCATTTTTTTAACTCTTCACTAACCCTTCTGGAAATTACCACAATAACATAGTTTTTTACTCTATAGGGGTGAACATAGTTACTATAAAAGTTAAATTGACCAATAAATGTAACATGGTTAATATTTTAAACCATATAACAATAAATTCACTGAATATTGTTTTTTAGTAATTTTATATAATTTAATAAAATATTTTTTTATTATAAAATAACATTTATGTCATTGGAAATACATGAAATATTATAATATAATATGCGTATAACACATGTAAAATGTTTCCAAAACAACATAAATTAAAATATAAGGAACATATAATATTAATAAAATCATATAATAAAATTTTGAAAAGTTTTGATATCATTTTAAACAATATTTTTTGATTAACCCCTTGGTTAACTAATTTTAACCTCAATTGTAGTGATGAATTTTTCAATTTTAAAGGGTTATAATTTTAATTATATGTTTAACATTGGATCATAAATGTTAAATTTATGAAATTTTAAACCATTTATAATCTCAATAATACATTTTTAGTTTTTTTTTTAAATTTTATATAATTTAATAAAATACTATTTAACATAAAATATCATTAATTTCATTTTGACATAATTCATTTAATTTTATTTTAAAAACTTCATAAAAATGATGGAAATAATATATAAAACTTTCAAACATCCAAAATATGTTATAAATGTCTAAATAATTCCTGGGAAACTACAAATCACTCAAATAATACTATTTTTAGAGTTTTTAAAATCACTTTATTGATTTTTTGCTACTTTGACAAGCACTCTGTCAGTGTTACATAATATTTTAAGGTTATTATTTAATAAATTAAAATTAAAATAAATTAAAATTATTTTAAAAAATAATTTATATTTAAAATTAATATTTATAACTAATCATATCCTCTTTTTATCCCTATGCTAAAATTTTAGAGATAATAATATAAAGAGAATGACATTTTTGACACTTCTTTATATAAAATAATATAAAGGTCAAAATCATGTACAAATGAAGAAGGACATATATTAAAATTTTAGATTATTATTGATGATATATACTCATCCAATAACATTTATTCAAGTGTTTGGTTCATTTTTTAAATCCTTATCATTTTATTTTTAACCTTAATTACTCAATTTACATTTTATCGTGATAAAAACATTACTAAGGTTTTATTCATAATGTCCAAAAATAAAAGGGATATATTTAATAAATTTTGAATCAATGACTAAAAATATGGAATGAAATTTTAAAAATTCAATTCACATAAGTGGATGAATTTCATTTAAAATCAAACCCACAAAACGTGATGAAAAAGTGTTTTTTTAGAAAAATGCCTTGTTTAAGTACAAAATGTTTTTTTACCAAATTAAAGTATAAAAGTAATTTCAAGGAAAATAATTGCATTAGTTTTATTAAAATTGAACTAATTAAACTTTAAAACTAATCCAAAATATAATTTTACTTTGTAAAGACTTTAAAATAAAATATAGTTTTCAATGACAATCAATATTTTCACTAATTATTGAAAAAGAGAACTTTTTAGAAAATTTTAAACATTTCACTATAAGATAATTTTGATATGATAATTTTAAAAAAATAATTTTCTCAATAATTTTTTTAAAATTTACATAAATTAATTATAATATTTTTTCACAAAAATAAATAAAAATCATTTTTAAGAAAACATATTTTTGAATCATAAAACGAATTTAATAAAAATTCAGTGCTTATTTCCTAAGTGATAATCAAAAAATTTATATTGATTAGGAATTTTAAATGTTTTTTAGTAAGTATTTAAATCTATTAATACCTACTAATTTAATATATAGGTTATAATGATGATATTTAAATAATAATATTTCATGGTTTGCTTAGACTTGGTGTTGCATGTCGTATATGTTATCAAACAAATCATTCTTGTTAAAATATAATGATATTACATTATCCAACATTTAATAAACTTCAAAATTTCAATTTTATCTTGTTCGTGGTAAAAAAGGGTTTTAAATTTGAAAACACATTTTTTGAAATCTCACATCATAAAAAGGGTAATAAAACATCTTCTTAAAAGATAGAAATAGAAATTTGAAGGCCATCTTAAATACAAAAAAAGCTAGGTTTACGAATTGGATAAAATTATTGGGAAATAACAAAATGAACATTTAATAAATGTATAATTTATAGATAATTATGGAAGGATACCCAGATAATTGATCATAAGAAAGTGAATAATCAGAATAAAGTTAACAAGAAAAATAATGTAAAAAAAGAGGTGTGAAAAAGAGCAATGATTCATCGAAAAGAATGGTAACATGATGAAATTTTTTTAAGATCCTTTTTTCTAGATTTTATGAATTTCTTTACCATATAAAATAAGAATATAAGGAAATATACTTACTTGACAAGTATAATTTTATCCTTTAATCAATTTACACCACAATTTCATATTTTTTTTCCATATGATGAGTATTCAAGATGGATTTTTCTTACCTGAAGCACTAAAATAAAATTTTAAAAGATCACATAATATAAAAAAGGATAAAAAGATGTCCCTCCTACCATTATACATTAACCATAACCAAATTTGTTAGAATAAGGAAAGTTAATTCTTAAAATGAATAAACCATCACATGAAGAAATAAAAAATTAATCACCAAAGCCTCAACAATAACACCCAAAGTTCAACTTAGATAATTCCATTAATAAATAAACTCATAATCATTGAAAATATTTCAGACTTATATTGAAACCCAAAAATCATAAGGATTTGATCACATATTCTTCCAATATTAATTTAATATTTATCTCCAAATATCATCAATCACTTTTAATGTATCATAAAAAAATGTATATACCGTAATCATATAATCACCAAAACATGCTAATCATTTCCATAAATTTCCTGAATTACCATAATGACACATTAGAATCATATATTATTTCAAAATACAATTTTTCCTTTATTAATAAAATCCCATAACATTCTATATTTACTTAATCATATAATATCCCTAAAAATTATAGGTATAAAATTAATCACATAATCTCCAAATAACTTTTCAATCTCATGGTTATCTATATGATAAATCATATGTTACCAAAATAAAATTAATCTTTATATATAAAATCATTTAAGTAAAGAAAACAATATTATACTAACCACGACATCATGTAGTCTAGTGGTTGGAACTTCACCCTTGTCACCCTTCAATTGTGGGTCCAACCCCCATGATCTTGTCGGATGCCACGATGTGTCTCTTATCTTGTGGGTTGACCTTTTACTAAATATATATTAATATTATTCCTAAAAATTTAACAAAAATATGATTAAAATCCTTAAAATAACTTTAATATATTAAATATTAAATACTTTTTTAACCTTAAAGGTTGTCTCATACCTTTTCTGTTGAATCCCCAAAATATAATAGTATTCATTAAAAATAATCCTTCACATTAAACCTAAGGGTTACATATACCTCAACACAATACAATGTGACCCAAAACATCATAATCTCCAATACTATCTAATAGTTTCTATGATACCAAATATAAGGACCTGACCTTAAACATTACATAATCAAGTTTCTTAAGATAAAATTCAATTTCTTACATTTTCAGGATCTTTTCGAGTTTAGATTTTTAGAGAATCTGGTCATAATTATTACATAACAACCCATATATTACAATGTGTACATCTCTACCCAATATCAATTTTTCCCACAATAAAAAAACTTTTAATATAAATCACGTTTTGTTTTCATGAAAAATGATTATGACTTTAAAATTAAATTCTTATTTGTTATTAATCATCTCTAAACTCTATGAGAATCATTTTAAAACATTGGATGAGGAAAAGAGTTTAGTAATATACATAAAAATAAATAAATAATAATCCATTAATACTTATATTTTTATTCCTTTTTTAAAATAAACTTTGAGTTCAAAATAAATGTTTTATTAGCCATGAAATCAACTTATCTGACCAAATCTTTTCATAAAATATTTCATCAGACATATTAAAGGTAAAATAAATCCCCTAAATGTTTCTCTAAAATCATGATAATATCATTTTTTATGAAGTTATATTATTTTCACACTTAAGAAGTAGAAAATACTTTTAATTAAACCTAATCTCATTATCTTACCTTATGAAATCATGAGATTCCAATAAAAAACCATAGAAGGCATAGATAAACCATGTATTTAACTTAGGACATAATTTCCATATCACTCTTATAATCACTCTGATAAATGTAATAACCAATATGGATGACTTCTATATCAAATGCATTAGAGGGATATGAAAGACCCACCCATAATTGGTTTATAACAAAACCAACCATCCTTAGTTTATAATACAACCACCTTTTATTATAAATAATTACCAATAACCATAAAATAATTGTAAATCATGAAATATTTCATTTTCATCATTACAATCATTAAAATATTATTTTCATCTATAAATAAAATAATTTTGGATATTAAAATATCAAATCCATTTAAAACCATTTTTGAAAATACTCAAACTAATGTAAATGAGTTTTTTATATGAATAAAACCTAAATGACTCTAAAGTAATCGAAATATAAAATATCTGTTATGGTAGTGGGAAATGTCTTTGTTACCATATATGTTAAAATAGAAAATTCTTTTTTTCTTTCTCCAAACATTCCATATAAAATATGTGAAAATATGTCTTTTAAAAACATATTCAAAAAGGAAAAAGAGACATAAAATTTCATTTATTATTAATTTATGTTCATATAAAAAAATATAAATTTTTTTAATAATATTTATTAGGAATAAAAATATTTAGAAATTTTTTAAAAATAAGGTTTTAAAGTAAAATGTCCATTACATAAAACCTTAATAAGAATATTTTTTAAAAAATTATAAATAAATTAATATATGGTAAAAAATTAAATTTAGAATCAATTTAATCATAAATAATAATTTTATTGGAACATTTAGAAGAATATGTACATGAAAAAAGAGCTGTAAGGAAAAATTTAAAAGTGTATTTTATTAAAGAAAGCCCATTATATTGAGTTTGACTTGACATTTGTGTTCTTTATATTCCCAAATAATAAACTTATATTAATTATTTACTTTCTCAATAAAATTTTTCAAGTTTATTATTCCTTTTATTTTATTCATTACCATGTTGTATTCAATTACTTAATCAATTAAGTTCACACCAGACATTTTGATGGAATTCAACTTATATATATCTAGAAATGACTTCCATAGGTTATCTATGGTTAAAGAGATCATTATTGCTAAATATAAAAAATAATAATCATTAAATACTTATCATATTTATACATAAATTACAATTTTAAAACAAATCATGGAAGGTGGTTATGAAAAATGAACTATGTTGCAATCATGGAGATGGTAGGTTGTATGTACGAATGCGTAACATTTCCTTTTTTCAACATTCATTATGAAAAGAAGGTAATTATTATTTTATCTTTATAAAATTTTAATTATTTTATTCAAACGATATTATTTATTTAAAAATTATTATACATATAATCAACGTGATGCGATGAAAAATAAGAATCACATCTCTTCATGGAGGCGGTTGTCCACAGGCATGCACGAACGACACTATTATTTTTTAATAAGTGAAAATGTAAGAAAATATATGTCTTTTTAATGTTTCATAATGAAAAATATTTCGTTAATATCATATAAATATGTAACTTCTATAATTATAAATATCCATGAGAGGTGGTGATGTAAAACAAATTACATCGATTCACGATGCGATCGTTTGTAGTACACACAAACGATGGTTTCATTTCCCATTTGATTGAATGATATGGATATAGGTTTTTCCATTAAAAAAATAAATTATTATTATATTTATAATAAATTATTATTATTTTATTCTGTTTGAATAATATTTTAAGTAGGTGGATAAAGAAATAAAACTAAAACCTTCAATTAAAAACTCTACCTCTTCTTTGGAAGATATCCTTTTCTATACACCTTAAGCCTTATACGGATGGTATAATGTCTAGACAATACCTATATAATGAAGTTAGAAATTATAATAAGTGATTTTGTTAGTGTTTTTCTGAAAAAAAAAAGTTTCTTGAAGTGTTGAGAGAAGAGGAGAGTGGGTGCCCTTTTATAATGAGGGGAGGAGTATTATTGGAATTACATAAATCATTTAATTAAAATAAATTATTTTTCATGCCCAAATTACTAAAAAAGTATTTATTTCACATATAAGATGAATATGGGTCTGAATTTTCTTATCCCATAAAATTTAGACATGTTTAGATGATGGTTTAACCCTTATATTTTTGTTTTATCCCTTCATCAACCCTTTTGACATTTACCATGATAACATAGTTTTATACTCATTAGGGGTCAAAATAGTTACTATAAAAGGAAATTGGACCATAAATGGAACATGGATTATATTATCAACAATATCCCAATGATTTAGATGAATATAGTTTTTTTAATAATTTTAAATCATTTAATAAAATATTTTTATTATAAAATATCATTTATGTCATTTTTGGAAATATATGAAATATTATCATATAATATGTGTCTAAATCATGTAAAATGTTTCCAAAATGACATGAATTAAATGATACATAAGATAAGGTATTAATATAATCATAAAATAAATTTTTTACAAGTTTTGATATAATTTTAAACAATATCTTTTTGACTGCCCCCTTAGTTTACCAATTATAACCCTAACCACGATAATGCCATTTTCAATATTAAAGTGTTATTATTTTACTTATATGGTAAAAATGGTATCATAAATATCCAAGTGATAAAATTTGAGACCATGTATCATAAATTTTTTTTTTAATATTTTTATAAATTTTAAATAGTTTAATAATATATTATTTAACATAAAATATCATTAATCTCATTTTGACACTATTTATTTAATTTGACATTAAAGACATAACAAAATATGGAAATAAAATATAAACCTTTAACATGCCCAAAATATATTATATAAATCTAATACATTATTGTGATACTATAAATCACTAAAATAATATTTTTGTTAGATTTTTTAAAATCATTTTATTGATTTTTCACTATTTACACAAGCACCGTGTTAGTGTTTCATAAGCATTCATGGTACTTATTTAATCACTAAAAATTAGAAATAAATTAACATAAAGTAAAAAAATATATTTAAATTAATATTTATAACTTAACATATCATCAATTTATCCCCATTTCAAAAATATAGAGTTAATAAAATAAAGGGAATGCTATTTTTGACTTTTCATTATATAAAATAATATAAAGGTCAAAATCATGTCCAAATGGAAATACAAGTCCATATATTATAATTTTTGATGAAGTATTCTCATAAAATAAAATTTAGGCAATTTTTATGGTCATTTTTAGTCCTTATAATTTTATTTTTAACCTCAATTACCTGATTTATCCCTTATTACGGTTATAAAAATTATCAAGGTTACTATACATAATATCCAAAAATAAAAGAGAATGATATACCAAATTTGGACCAATTGATTCCAAATATGGAATCTATTTTTAAAAATTCAATTCATATAATTTGAAGAATTTAATTTAAAATTAAACCTGAAAAATGTGACAAAAAACAAGTTTTTTAGAAAAATGATTTTTTAAGTATAAAATGTTTTTATACCAAATTCAAGTATAAAATTCATTAAAAGTATTATAATTAGATTATGTTTAATCAAAATAAACTAATTAAATTTTAAATATAATCTAAGATATAATTTTAATTCGTAAATTCTTTAAAAGAAAAAATATTTTTTAATAAAAATCTGCATTATTCAGTATTCATTGAAAAATCAAACTTTTCAAAAAATATCAAAATTTAACCCTAATGAAATTTGGATATTATGATTAAAAAAATAATTTCATTTTATGAAATAAATTTTATAATGTTTCTATAAATTAATTATAACATTTTCTCAAGAAATGCAATAAAAATCAGTTTTAAAGAAAGCATATTTTTGAAGTATAAAATGGATTTATTAAAAATTGAGTTCTTATTTACTAATAAATTAAAAATAAATTTATAATGAATAGGAAATTTATATGAATTTATTAATGTATATAATCCTATTCATACCTTCTAATTTAACATCTTGGTTATAATAGTCATATTTAAATAATAATATTTTATGGTTCGTTTAGAATTAGTGTTGTGTATCGTATATGCTATTGAACATATTCTTCTTTTTAAAATTTTAGGATATTAAAATACACATATTGTAGGTCCTAGTGTAATAAAAATATAAATTTCATAATTATTAATGTCTAAAGACAAATAAAGATTTAAAAGGAGGAGGTATAAGTCTTAAATGAGTTCTTTGAAGTTTATTTCTTATTTTACCTCCTTAAAATCTGTTCTAACTATCATTATATAATAACACTAGTATATTTAATATAATAAAATGTTACGAAGCCACTTGTTTAGTTTTTCATCACCACCTCACACATATGGTTATAAAAATATATTTAATGTAAATATATGATATTTATTTATTAATTATTATTCTATAAATATAATATATTACCTACCTATTTACCCTCCCATACTTTAGGAAATGATAATGTTTCTCATGTGTTTGTGTGAATTAACATCTCTATGAAGCAATGTGATTCATTTTTCATTACCGTGTCACAAATCTAGACATAAGGATATATTTAATAAAAAATATTAGATATATATTATGATTATGATTATATAAAGGTAAAAATTTATCTTGTTTATTTTCTTTTCATATATTAGAAAAATGGAAATGTCACTCATACGTACCTGAATAGTACCAACTAAATGAAATAATGTATTTAATTTTACATAAAATACTTACATGGATGGTTATAAATTTATATTTATTGTATAGAAATAATAATTATAAATTTTTTAATATTATTAAGATGATAGAACTCTAACCCATTTTAATTTAGTCAACTTACCAAATCTGTTTTATAGGTTAAGGATCGAATGACCTGAAATTGGTCAACATGAACTTAAATAATTTAGTAAATAAAAATAAGATGTTAATAAATGAAATAAAAGGAATAATGATGATGGAATTAATTTGGAATTTTTTTATGAAAGTAAACGATTAATATAGTTATTTTATTTAAGAGTTAGATAATGTAAAAAAAGAGTCGGGGCTTGAGGTAAGGGATTTTTCATTAAAACCTAATTTTAAAATGTTTTAAAGTTTTATTTACAAATATTTACCCCAATATAAATGTTTTTAAATATTCTTTAGTAATGAAATTATATATAATCCAATGATTTTATGAATTCATTTTCATATATCCTTGAATTTTTTACAACAATTTAGAAAAATAAATTTTTAACGATCTCTGTACGGATCACTTTTGACTATTTTTACCAAAGTTAAAAAGATTTTTTTAACATTTAGTGCATGAATGGATTTTCTAGATTTCATGAATTTTTTTCAATAGTAGTATTTCTTTAAAAATTTCCATTGGTTTATAAAGAAAATCATGCTTCCATTTTTATAGGATTTTTTAGTTTTCAAATGTTTTAAAATAAAAAGGATATTTCTCTTATTTTTATGTAAAAATGGAAATTTATTTTTTCTTATGTGTTTAAATGAATTTTTCATGGTTTTTATGATTGAAAAATGAAATATTATAAATATTTTATGCATGATGTAATTCTTATAAATTTTTGATGATTATGGGTGAACCCAAGATATATATCTCCAATGAATTAGGTAATGATATGTTCTCATGATGTCATAATATGGAATTAACTATGAATATTATTCCATTGTATGGGTGATTGTAAGAGTGATATGAAGAGGATTTCCTAAGTTATATACATGTTTTTCAATGCTTATAAAAATATTTTTATGTAAATATTTTGACTTCATAAGGTAATAAAATGATATTATGATTTAAAGTAATATTTATGATCTTTTAAAGGTGAAATGTTTGTTTTCGATGAAATGTTTTCTTGAGTTTTAGTAATCCCTCAGGAATTATGATTTTTCTTTTATGTGTTGAATAAAGTTTTTATGAAAAACTTTTGGAAATAAAGTTAGTTTCATGGGTGATTAAATGATTATTTGAGTTTAAAATTTATTTTATAAAAATGAAAACTTCATTATTGATTTTCATGTTTGTAAAAGGGATTAATAGTTTTCATTTATTTTATATCTATTAACGCTAATTTTTTTCTCATCCCATATTTTAAAAAGTTTTCACAATGTCGAAGGATTTATAATAAATATAGAATGTTTAATGGTGATACATATTAAATGATGAAATAATGACATGAATAAAATTTGAGTATAAACATAAGAATCTATTTTTATAGAAAAAAAAATATACATCACATGGAAGTGTCCACTTTGTTATGTAATGATTTTTCTAATTCTCTAAAACTATAAACCTAAAAGATCCTGAAAATGTAAAAAAGTGAAACCATTGTTATAAATCATGTAATTATAGGTTGATTATGATATGGGGTGTAATAGTTGGTATCAAACTATCATGTAAAGGACACATTCTTAACACAAGATCTGAGTATACAGGTCTGGAAAGTTACACCCAACACATACCATGAACTAATAGACATTAAATCTCCAATTATATTACTCAATTAAATATTAAATTTTACCTAATTTAATCAATAACCTTAATCAAATTCATTGAGTTACATGCCTTAACCGAAATGGTGAGAAATGGTGTGTGTTCATGCTCCCGAGATGTCCTTTAGCCAAAAATGAGCATAATCCCCATTATATTAAGATGATTACATCATACTCTCATGAAATAATCAAAGGAAACCTATATAAAGACAATTGAAAATTATTAAAACAATAGGTAAGGGAGAACATAGATAAGAAAGGGGGTTGGCTCACAACACCATCAAAATGCCAAGAAACCACCCCATTTTGTGTGGAAACTAAGAAGAAAATAGAGAGTGAACCTCCCTAATTGGGAAAATGTGATAGGGAAGGAATATGAGGGAGTGGGTTTAAAAATATAGGGGTAAAATGGTCATTTACACCCTTTAAATGAAATCTGGAAAGCCACATGATTTGGCTCCACAATTTTCCAAACCATGCACCAACCATAAAACCATCACGGTATAAGGTTTCACACCTCACATAGTATGGCTCTATAGTTTAACAAAACATGCACAAACTATTTTTTTGGAACAATAAAACCTAAATACCCCTCATATGGTTTGTATAAATGGTTTATATAATCATGCACTAATCATATAGATTCCTCTAAAACCTCAAATACAAGTTTTGCGTAGTTTTTCTACAACCATGTGCTAACCGTGTGCCAATAAACCCACAAAAACCAATGCACACAGTTTACTCATAGGATTTTTTCTAACTATGTGGAAACCACGTGATATAGTAAAACCCTTTACAAAACTTCAACTTTGACCAAAACTCTCTGAACCTTCTCTTGAGCACCTAAGACCTATCCTGGGCCTCGATCCACGTCCAGAAACATCTTATTGAGATGCACCAACTCTTGGAATTATAATCCAAATCATGGTTCTCAAAATGACACTTAATCTCATATCAAAAGTTTTAATTTCCTTAAATCTCATAACCTGTAAAGATTCAGGACTTTACAACCTCCACACCATAGAAATACTCATACCTAAGAATCATTAGTTATCATTTAACCACAAATACCAACCCATTTATATCATCTATTCATGATCAACACATTGTAATCTATAATCAAAAAATAAATGATCTCCACCCATATTAATCAAAAAACAAGGAACACCATTCATTAAAACCCAAGACACCTTCTTGATACCTTTATCTAATCACAAAGATAATTCTTACCCACATCCATCTATATATTGATATGATGACGTCATTCACGGAGTAATCCTCTAGATTATGGTGGTCTCCACCATAATTCTCATATGATAAGGTCCGATTCTAATCTATAGTACTCCCCACCACTAGAATCACCTACTAAAAACTCATTCTAAGTCATCTAGTGAAAATCTTGATATAGTTTCCTACTCACCTCACCTAATAACACACAAAAACACTAATCAATTATCCTTTAGAAAACTTTTCCTGAAAATGAGTGGATGAACCCAACAACGCCTAATAAAATCATTTAATTACAATGCCTTAAATTTGGAAGGAATTTCATGATAATTTGTTTACCCATATAGAAGTTTTAACCTAACCCTCAGTGTAATTCCATGGATGGATCAGTAACCAACTACTCTAACCATCATGGTCTCACCACGAGCACTAACACATCTTCGATCCAACTCACACCCAAATTACATTAATTCCATCCTAACCTTGATGCTAACGCTTGGATTCCATCAAAATACACATCAAAATTATAAATTTGGGGTTCCCTAAAGAACCATATCTCATCATATCTTTCTTGCACACTGGAATCTCATTTTCATATCAATTATCCACAGATTGGTTCACCAAATCCATAACCGTTCCAACATGAGGGTCATACACCTATCACTGATAAGCTGCATCCCACCAAAGGTGTATCATTATAATCACTTCATTGAACCAAAACACTAGATGATAGCATGAATCATCCATCACTACCCATTACCAGATCTCTATGAAACCCTTTCAATATGCTAAACCCTATAACAAGGTACACACCCTCCAATGACTAAGGGAGAACTCTGCACCATATGAATTCCCTAAAACCACTCCTTGAGTGAAACCTCAATAGGTTCCATCAAAACATGTGTGTCACTCCTTCTAACATATACTTTCCCATTAAATCAATCCCTATAAATGAAAAACATAGGTTGATCATACCCTGGTACCCTAATCTATTTCTTATTTCACCTCTCACTATAGAGGGAAACCACCCAGTCCCATCAAAGATTTGAGAAACTATTCCCAAAAGGGACTCATTGAATCCACCAATCCTTGAACCATAAATGGAAACCCACTAATATACATAAAAAATAGGAACCACACACAATAAACACACACTACCTTGATCTCATTTAAATGTAATAGGTGTGTGCTCCTATAATACTTGATTTCATAACCCGATTGATAATACCATGAGTCTTAAATCATCAATCCTAGGATCACATGCCTCAAAATTGACCATTCCCCATTGCATGTCAATCTTATCTAATCAGGGTAATCCTCAATGCTATTTTCTAACAGCCAACAGAATATTACTCATTCTATATCCAATCACACAATCACCCCACTCAGCGAAGTTCTTAAAACCAGAAGCATATACTCATGCTCTCATTGTTCCATCAAAAGTGAATTAGAATCAAAAGGGTTATGTATCCTACCAATCCAATCCTTTAAACCTAACCTCAATACCGAAGCACTAGAACTTAAATTTCCTTACATCATGATATACCAAGGACTCCCCATGGATATACCAAAATTTTGATATCACCTCACATTCATCAACCTTATATGAAACACATCTACCCATTCTTCCATTCTCTAAGGCAATATCAAGCCTTGGATAACCCATCTCTAGGTATACGCTCATACATAAAAACCCATATCAAAAGTATTATGAAAACATCCTACTACTTAATCATAACATTTGGTTCCCTAATATCCCAAGCTATATATCAAGGCACAAGGATTTCCCACCTAGCCTATAACCAAATATCACATAAGACACAACTTGTAAGGAAACACCACTAGTTATGTACCAAAGAACACAAGAAAACTCACATGACAAAGCACCCACTCTAGGGATATCATATACATATACATATCAATTATCCCATGATAAGTTATCATCCTACTCTAGGGAACTAATCCTTTCTAGGAATACACATACAAGAATATAACTTGAGTGCCAAAATCTCATCAATTATTACATAACTGAAGTTCCCAGTCAGGATCCAAGTATCACTAAGAGGGGGAGGGGGTGAATCAGTGATATATTTTTCTTTTTATGTTTCCTTCTAATTGAAACAACCTTCGCCTCCTGTTAAAGATTTTCTTCTCTGCTGAACACACACAACCGCAGGGAAAAAAGATTTACAAGGTTCACTACTCAACAAGAGTAGCTATGTCCTGCGTATGGTACAGAAATAATCCAGCACCACACAATCAACTAGAGAAAAATACTTTGATGTGGAATACAATGAGTAGGATATACCCTTACACTCGTGTAGAACTTGGAAAAAAGTCCGCAAGTGTGTGTGCACCCTTTTAGCACAAATAGGGAATTACAATATTTCAGTGCTTCTTTACAATTGAGCAGATGTATTCTCTGAAGTTCAGATCTTCACTTTCCTACCCAGAAACTAGTAATAACTTCCGTACGTACAACTGAATATGTGCGAAGACCCCAAATTTTCCGCGCAGCCCTTAGGATATCTTGCGTGCAATTCAAGTGTCTTGTGCGTAAAAATCCCTTTTGGCACGAAAAACTTTTTTGCGCAACTTTCCTTTTGCGCGCAACCTTTTCGCTTTTTGCGCAACTTCTCAATTTTTCGCGCAGCTATCCTCTTTTCACGCAAACTTCTTTCTTTCCGCGTAACTCACTTAGCATATAATTTATGCGCACCAGAGCTTGAGATTTCTTCTAAGTGTCGATCATTAACTAATGAGAAGGGTTAGCCTCATATTTATAGGCATTTTTGACCCCGTGCTAAAAACACTAATCCGCGCGTAAAACCTCCTTCATGCACGTAAAAAATCTTTTATGCAACTTCATATTTCGCGCCATGCTTCAATATTTCACGCACCTCATGCCTTTTCCATTTTTCATCCTTCTAAGCATGAAGCACCAATTGTGCACAAAATTCCACACCGCATTCCATATTGCACGCAAACCCATCATTTCACGCGACATGGTATTTCACGCAATGATCCAGTTTTTCACGTAGCTCATGCCTTTGCAAATTTTTGAGCTTTTGATCTTGAAACACCTTTTGCACGAAAACATCATTCCTCTATTTTGCAAATCCCGCAAATTTTTTGTGCAACCTGCTACTATTTCGCGCAACACTTTATTTTTTCATGCAACCTACCTAAATTTCTGCGCACTCCATGCCTTTGCCATTATTCGATGATATATCCTTAAATAATTCCTTGCACGCCAAATTCTAAAAAATCTTCAATAATTCATGCAAAATACATTTCCAAAAACTCATCTTCATCTCCCGATTTTCAGGCCCTAAAATTTGGCAAAAACCGGAAAATGACACCACCTTAAACTCTGCTTTTGTGCCACCCCTAGATTGTCCATTGCTTTGTCATTTCTCTCTTCACTGCTTCCCATAACCATTCTTCAGCTTTTATCACGAGTTCCACTATCGTGATATGTATCCTTTGATAGATCAGCTTTAGCATCGTCTGATTTTTGGTCCTTCTAGAAAGTGAATTGATTTATCTTCTTTGACAACAAAATACAACACTCTGCAAAGGATAACTCTTAAAACTTCTTTCTCCATTCAACTTGGTCCCAACAATCCCCCCCTTTGGATTTTGTTGTCAACCAATATTCATAAATCTTTGAACTTTGTAACCTTTTGCAATGTATTACTTATCAACAATTCTAAGCCTACATGAGCTAACTCATTGTAGGAAAGAAGAATTATTGACAGCCAAAACCATGCTGTCCAAAAGAAGTGACTATGAAATCTCATGAACGTACCTCCTTAGCCTTCTTCAGAACATATATCTAGCTTCTACTTCAGCATTCTTCACTTCTTCAATAATTATTCTCAGCTTTCTTCAGAACAACTTTCCTGCTTCAGCATTCTTCACTTTTTCAACTATCCTGGAAAACAACATTGTTTCCTACAACCACTCCAACAAACAGTTAGAATAGTTTGCACACATACATGCTGAATTCACACCTTACCCGCAACTCCCACTTTATGCATGCTTCCATATGGATAGATTTATGAAACAATTCTCCCCCTTGACAACACTATCCAAAGGTAAGATGAGAGAGGGGACAGAAACATGTACCATAACCTTGATGAGAAGGAGGCTGTACACCCATGTTCAACCTCAATTTTGCAAATGGTTCCTTCGGTAACTATTTTGTAAATGTATCAGCAACTTGTTCAGATGTATAAACATACTCCATCCTCAATTCATTCTTTTCCACTTGCTCTTTGATGAATTGGTACTTTATATCAATGTGTTTTGAACGAGAATGTTGTACTGGATTTCTTGTAAGATTTATTGCACTCTGATTATCAAAACCCAAGAGCAATGGTAGATTTAATTCAACAAGTAGATCCTCCAGCTGAGTCTTCATCCACATTAGTTTAGTTGGATCTTGAGTAGCAGCAACATACTTAGCTTCAGCTGTGCTAAGAGTTACTGAATTTTGTTTCTTGGTATTCCAACTAACACAACTTTTCCCCAGAAAGAATACTCCACCAGATGTGGATCTTCGATCATCAACATTTCGTTCCCAATCAACATCAGAATACCTGAATAGATCAATATTTTCAGAGCTGTCATAACAAATTCCAAAATTTTTTGTGCCTTTGATATATCTGTGAATTATTTTTCCAGTAATCAAATGTGATTCTTTATGAGCACTCTGAAATCTTTCACATAAAGTAACAACATAGACGATGTCGGGTCTTGAGGCATTCAAATGCAGCAAACTTCCAATCAGCTTTCGAAACTCTTTCTAATCAACTTCATTGCCTTCTCCATCTTTAGACAACTTGGTTACCACTGAAATCGGTGTGGAAACTGGTTTGGAATTTTCCATGCCAAACTTCTTCAGAAGTTCCTTAGCATACTTTTCTTGAGATAGAAAAACATGATTCTTCTTCTTTGAAATTTATAGCCCAAGAAAGTACTTCATTTCTCCTAGCATCTACATCTCAAATAACTTCTTCATCTCCTCAGCAAATTTTTCACAAGATCTTTCATCATTTTCAGAAAATATAATATCATCGACATAAACAATAATGATCAGTGAAAACTCCTGACATTCCTTGATGTAGAGATTGCTGTCAACTCTCCATTTCTTAAAGTTCATCTTCTTCAAGCAAGTATCTAATTTAGAATAACATTCTCTCAGAGCCTGTTTTAGCCCATACAAAGCCTTCTTCAACCTGCACACAAAATTTTCATCCTTTCCAATAACAAATCCACAAGGTTGATCAAGGTAAACTTCCTCATCAAGGTCACCATTCAAGAATGCAGATTTTACATCCATTTGAAAGATTTTGTAACCTTTTTGTGTAGCAATGGAAAGAAATATTCTGATTGTTTCTAATTGTTCCACAGGAGCAAAGGTTTCATCAAAATCAATGCCTTCAATTTTTGAATACCCTTTACAAACCAATCTTTCCTTGTTTCTTATTACTTTACCTTCTTCATTCATCTTGTTCCGGAAAACCCACTTTGTACCAATAATGTTCTTGTTGTTCAGCTTGGGTACAAGTCTCCAAGTATTTTTTCTCTCTATCTGATCAAGCTCTTAATTCATAGCATGAACCCATTATGGATTCTCAAATTCTTCATTTACATCATTCGGTTCAACTTTCGAATAAAGAGAAGTATGTGATATAGCATTCATTATTCTTCTTGTTTGACCCCTCTAATTTTTATCTCCAATAATGTTATGAGCCTCCACTTGTTTCCTCAACCTAGGATGAGTTGTTTGAACTCCATCCTCATCACTCAATATTTCTGAGTCGGATTCATCTTCTTGAGTAGGATTAACACAGTCTGTAGAATTATCAAAGTTGTTAACAGAATCTTCTCTATCCTTCTCAACTTCCACATCAACATATGACTACTTTTATTTCTCAGCATTTTAAACATCTTTTACATATGAAGAATTAATAATACTTCCTATTTCTTTGTTGAGGAATCTGTCTCCTCTTCCTTCTGAAGTATAGCCAAGAAAAATTCCGTCATCCCCCCTTTGCTCAAACTTTCCCAGATTTCCACCATTCTTCTTTATGATACATGGAATCCCAAAAACTCTCAAGTGTTTCAGACTTGGAGTTTTTCCAGAGAACATTTTGTATGGAGTCATATCTGATTTTGTACTATAGAAACATCGGTTCTGAATATACATAGAATTTCTCATGGCTTGCCTCCAATAATAATTAGAAAGACTATGTTCAAGTAACAAGTTTTTCCCATTTCCACCAGACTTTGATTCTTCCTTTCAGCAACCCCATTTTGTTGAGGTGTGTATGGTGAATTGAACTCATGCCGAATTCCATGTTTCTCAAGGTAACATTCAAAATCTTCATTTTTATACTCTCCACAAATATCAGTTCTCAACTTGTTCACTGAGTACTCACATTCCTTCTCTGATTTCCTCCTGATACTCTTAAAAATTTGTAGAGAATCTAACTTATGTCTCATATACATAACACAAGTAATGCGAGTGCAGTCATCATTGAAAGTAATGAAGTACTTATCTCCATTTGTTGATTGTTTTCTCATTGGTCCACATATATTAGAATTTATGAGTTCCAATGGTTTTTTTGAATGAATTTATACTTTCTTATGAAAGGAGTTTGTAATCTTTCCTTTTTCACAAATAGTGCAGCACCAATCTCTTCTTCTTGATAAATCTGGCATATCTCAGACACTGTCACATGTTGATAGCTTCCACATATTTCTCTGACACATATGCCACAACCTTTTATTCCATAACTGATTTTCATCTGCTACACCCATGTAACAAGTGTTCTGCACTTCACCAACTTGGAATAAATTCCCTCTTGTATATTGGCCCCTTGTAACTATGTTTCAATAATTTTCACTTTTCACAAAAAATCCATCTTTTCGGAAGATCACTTTGTTGCCCTCATCAAAGAGTTGTGACACACTAAGCAAGTTATGTTTCATCCCATCAACATATAGTGTTTTTCTATATTTCATCTTTTCTTTTCCAATGATGGCCGATCCAACACCTTTGATCCTTAGAGATTCATCATTTCCAAATGTCACAATCCCTTCTTTAAATTATTTCACATTCTTCAGCAGCTTTAAGTCTCCTGTCATATGAGACGAACATACACTATCAAGAATCCATGGACGTTCTCCTTTTATAGCTTTCAAAGCAGTTTCAAAAACAAGTGCTTTTTGTTCTTCCTTTTCCTTCACTTTCTGTTGTGATTCTTCCAATTTCCTAGCCGAATCAATGTGTTCTGGCCAGAGAACCATGCATTCTTTCTTTTCAGACTTATCAGACTTGTCCCTTTTGGATTTTAAAAAATATTTCTTCTGACGATTATTAACAAAATTTTGTTGCTCTGGTAACACACTAAGGAAGCCCTTAGCAAGATGTCCAGGATGATCACATCTTTCACAATAAGTTTCCAGTGGTTGGAATCTATTATCAACTTTCACACCAGTCTTCTCAGATATCTTCTGAAACTTATTTGGAGACATTCTATTTTTAAAGGGTTGAATCCCCCTCAATACTTGTCTTTCAAAACTTTTGGAATAGTTGTAATGTTGTTGGTTGAACCAACACATACTTTCCATGTCTCCGAATCCACCATAATACCAGCAGTAACCATAGAAAGAATATTTGCCTCTGAAACTTTTATGCTGACCAGAGTTTTGAACACGCTTCTCAAAAACCTTCATGTTTTCATTTGTAACTCTCTTCTTCAGCTCAGATTCATCAGTACCAGAAGTATTAGAAGTTTTTCTTGACTCAAGATTTTTACGAACTTCTAATTTTTCTGCATTGCTGACTTTGACCACATACTTGGTCTTTCCAGCCTTGTTCTTATCAGGACCAGTTTTGTCTTTAATTTCAACCTTTGAAGGTAACTTTTGTAGATCCTTGTTTGGTTCATTCTTACTGGAAAATTCGCCAACTTCTGAGATAGAATTTTTGGAACTGATATTCATTTCTTTATATTTATGCAGTTTTTGTTTGACAAGTTCGAAATCTTCTTATTTTGCCTTTAGCTTTACTTCACGATGATCACTACGATTCTTTGTATTCTCAAGAGAATTTTTCAGATCATCAATCTCCTTTTCCATCTTGATTTTCTCATTAGTAAATACTTCTTGATTGTTTAATGTGGAATTTTTATTTATCAACTTCTTATTTTCTTTCTCAAGCTTTCTGATCTTCCTCAAACATTCCTTCATCTATTCTTTCAGATGCTATTCAATTTGAGTCTCTTCTTCTTCAGTACTACTACTCTCATAGTCATCATTACTCACTGTTGCAAAAAGGTACTCTCTCTAGCTTTCTCAGTAGCAGATTTTTCTGATTCAGTCTCGCTATCATCATCATCTTCATCTTTTGACAAAAAGCTTCTTCTTTTTGATTTAAAGAACTTTTTATTCTGACCTCTACCAGAATATTTATCTTTTCGACCTTATTTCTTCCATGACCTACTTGTTCCTCTATCTTCTTTATCACTGACGTCATCTTTCCCTTTTTGAGGGTAAATAGCCGCAATGTGGCCAACTGCTCGACATTCAAAACATTTCAAAGGGAGTTTACCTTGGTATTTCCCTGTGCCCCTTTTAGCATTTTTAGAAAACAAGGATATAATTTCATCAAAATTTTGACATACCTCATTTTCAGAGTCGGATTCACCATCTTATTCATTAATAAGAATTTTCTTCGACTTCTCTTTCTTTTCTGCCTTGAAAGTCATTACTCTATCGGCTTTTTCTTTTCTCTTCATGGTCTTCTCTCTTCTCATCTCATAAGTGATGAGATCACTGTGCAAATCATCAATAGATAATGTTTCTGGGTCCCTGTCTTCTAGTGATGAAACTTTAGTATCAAAATTTTCAGGAAGAATTCTCAAGATCTTTTAAACAACTGTAGCATCTTCTAAATTTTCACCAAGACATATGATTGTACTGACAATGTCATTATCCCTGGTAAAGAAGTCCCCAACAGATTCAGATTCTCCCATTTTCAAGCCTTCATACTTCAGCCTCCAGATTTGTAGTTTTTCCTTCTTCACTTTTGTATTTCCTTCATAGATATTCATTAGCTTATCCAAGATGACTTTATCTTTAGCGACACCTTTCACTCTTAAAAACTCACTCTCAGAAAGTGATGAGAGTAATGCATTTTTATATCTTCCATCATTCTCAATATTCTTCTTATCGATAGGATTAAGAGGGACCTTGTCATCAATAGAAGGAAATCCATTTGTTGTAGTTTCAAGAACTTCATATCCAAGAGACATAAGATATGGCATCATTCTGTCCTTCCAGATGTGATAGTTCTTTCTATCAAAAATTGGAATCCCCTTACTGTTCACGCAATTTAGATTCTCCATCACAACTTCTCTGTAAACACTTCCGCAAAGAATAAACAAAGGGAACCTCCCTCTGATACCAATTGAAGTTCCCAGTCAGGATCCAAGTATCACTAAGAGGGGGAGAGGGTGAATAAATGATATTTTTTTCTTTTTATGTTTCCTTCGAATTGAAACAACCTTCGCCTCCTGTAAAATATTTTCTTCTCTGCTGAACACACACAGCCACAGGAACACAAGATTTACAAGGTTCACTACTCAACAAGAGTAGCTACGTCCTTGGTATGGTATGGAAATAATCCAGTACCACACAATCAACTAGAGAACAATCCTTTGATGTGGAATACAAGGAGTAGGAGATACCCTTACACTCATGTAGCACTTAGAAAACAATCTACAAGTGCATGTGCACCCTTTTAGCACAAATAGGTAATTATAGTATTTCAGTGCTTCTTTACAATTGATCCTATGTATTCCCTGAAGTTCAGATCTTCACTTTCCTACCCAGAAACTGGTAAGAACTTATGTACACACAACTGAATATGTGCGAAGACCCCAAATTTTCCATGCAGCCCTTAGGATATCTTGCGTGCAATTCAAGTGTCTTGTGCGTAAAAATCCCTTTTGGCACAAAAAACTTTTTCGCGCAACTTTCCTTTTGCACTCAACCTTTTCTCTTTTTGTATAACTTCTCATTTTTTCATGCAACTATCCTCTTTTCGTGCAAACTTCTTTCTTTCCGCGCAACTCACATATCATATAATTTATACACACCAGAGCTTGGGATTTCTTCTAAGTGTCGAGCATTAACTAATGAGAAGGGTTAGCCTCATATTTATAGGCATTTTTGACCCCGCGCAAAAAACACTAATCCGCGCGTAAAACCTCCTTCATGCACGTAAAAACTCTTTTATGCAACTTCATATTTCGCGCTATGATTCAATATTTCGTGCAACTCATGCCTTTTCCATTTTTCACCCTTCTAAGCATAAAGCACCAATTGCGCGAAAAATTCCACACTACATTCCATATTCCACGAAAACCCATCCTTTCACGCGACATCGTATTTCGCGCAATGATCTTGTTTTTCACACAGCTGATGCCTTTGAAAATTTTTGAGCTTCTGATCTTGAAACACCTTTTGCATGAATAAATCATTCCTCTATTTCACACATCCCGCAGATTTTTCGTGCAACCCGCTACTATTTTGTGCAACACTTTATCTTTTCGTGCAACCTGCCTAAATTTCCGCGCACTCCATGCCTTTGCCATTATTCGATGATCTATCCTTAAATAATTCCTTGCACGCGAAATTCTAAACCATATTCAATCTTTCGTGCAACACCCATTTCCAAAAACAAATCTTCATCTCCAAATTTTCATGCCTTAAAATTTGGAAAACACTGGAAAACGACACCACCTTAAACTCTGCTTTTGTGCCGCCCCCAGATTGTCCATTGCTTTTTCATTTATCTCTTCACTGCTTCCCATAACCATTCTTCAGATTTTATCATGAGTTCCACTATCGTGATATGTATCATTTGATAGATCAGCTTTAACATCGTCTGATTTTTGGTCTTTCTACAAAGTGAATTGATTTATCTTCTTTGATAACAAAATACAACACTCTGCAAAGGATAACTCTTCAAAATTCCTTCTCCATTCAACTTGGTCCCAACAATAACTACATCACCCAATGATGACCTGTTTCAAGTTAACCATTTTCACATGATTCACTTATGTTGAATGACACTAATAATCTATATGGGAAAACACCATATAGGTTGTTTTTGACACTTTATGTAACCAAACCTATATGAAATCAACCATAGGGGGGTCATCATAGAGGCACGTAGTGCTTGTACTGACCCATCAAAGGGTAAATGCATATCCCTTACATAGAGAGACTATAGATTTTTCCCCATGGAGAATCCTTATATAGAATATACATGACTTTTTAGTAGATTAAATATACCATGTTTTAGTTGAGTACAATTCCAACAAAAAGTTATATGGTAAAACACTATATAAGTTATTTTGGACACTTTAAACAACCAGAATCTTATCTTCAATGACATCAATAATAGGAACACACATTAATTTCATGAGATTCCTATATGACAAATCTAATTCTGACAAAAAATACTCATGATAATAATACAAGAGAAAAAAATATCATTCTTGTTTTCACACATCTTAAGTTAATAAATATATCAATTATAACATCAAAAACCAAGTTTAGGAATCCCATATACCTGGTAACCTAGACTTCGTAATGAAACGGTGTTCACGATGCACCAATATAAGGTCCATCACAAGATCTTAAACATTCATATATCATTTTTCATCCATACACTTAGATAGTAATAAAAAATAAACTAACACTATAATACCATATTTTAATGTTCCACTATCCCATAACACTCGATAGTACCTAGATTGGTAGTGCTTCATTTGACCTTAGGCACACGTCACCATATGATAGAGTCTATCAACTTTAAATGAGGGTCAAAAGTGTTTCCATAAGAAGAATGTTACCAAATATGAATGTAAAGCAACAAAAATAATTAACTAAACATGATCCACAATAGTAGTTAGAGTACACATAATAAATAAAACATAAACATTGATAATAAATGAATAGAAAAGCATACATGCACACATCCTAATGAATCACACCTATCCTGATCACATATACAAAATAATAAAATAACAACATGTAGAAGAGGTTATACTATCATCCTTGAGCCTCATATCATCCCAATATCCATACTTCACCCAAGATATCCAGTTATACAACCCAAAATCGAGTCTTTTCTCTACCTAAATTTTTTGAATAATGATGTTTTCTTGAGTACCCAAGTTCCATGGCCACCTAAGAAGATTGTAAGTAAAAATTAGTAGGGAAACAAAAAACATATCCCATAATTAACTAGTAATAAGTTTATATTCTTTATGATATGCTCATAGAATAAATATCATAACATAAATAACCAATACCATTGATCCTTGGGTTCTAAGGTGACACCAGGGATCAACCATACCAGCTTAGACTAGTGTAAGATGTATTTGAGAATGAAACATAATATCAGGGGGGATAATATTGCTACCCTATAATCAATAAACAATAATACAAAAAGTAAAAACAATATATGCTAGGAATCATCCTTGACATCTCAAGATAATCTCAGGTGAAATCACTAGATTCTAGGAATATTTTCATATCAATATTAGAAGATATATCCTATGGAGCATCCTAATCATCACATCATATCATTCTTAGAGGCCAGTCCTATGGAGTATCCTATAAATCATTGTAAATCAATATTAGAATCCATATCCTTGGGAGTATCCAAGAAATATCATCATAGTATCAGGTACAATTACACATCCCATGAACACAATATCACATCAAGTGCAAAATAAAATCTTAGGAAGTCTATTAGGCATCTCATAAAGTATTAGTTCATCACCAGATCCTAGAAAAATCCCAAACATCTCATATATTATTAGGTATAACTACTAGATCCTAGGAATAATAGGAATCTGATAAAATATAAGTCATGAACACCAGATCCTAAGTATCTTACTAATCTCATATATCATTATGTGTTAAAACCAAATCCCATTGAGTATCCTAGGAATCTAATAAATAGTTATATGGGGCCAAAATCCACATGGTAGTGTCTAATATAATAAAAATTTGGTTTGGAAATCCACTCAATCCCACCTCACATACCAAAGGTTTGCCTCTCAAGTGAATTCCATATCCCCATCTTTACAATCATATTAGGCTCATTCCATGAGTTTCAAGTTATAGGGTAGAACCCAAAATAAACAAAACCTACTTCCTTTTACTAACCCTCTCTAGGGTCAACATGATAATGGGGAACCCACCAAGGTTCCCTACATCACATCTCTACCCAGAAACCCTATATGGGATCCTAGATATAAATATCAACTATCTAGAAACAAATATCACATAGTGGGAATAATTTCCCTCTCTATACTCATAATCATATCAATACCTTATTGTCCTTATAAGATAATATTTAATTAAAACACTCTAGAGAGATTTAATAATGTCCACATCACTTCCCAAGTCATAATAGGTTAGTACACTCACCCAAAATCTCATAAATCTAACCAGGGTATATCCATAAGAATACTCCCATAATAGTGGGGTAGGAACACTCACCACACTATCATATCAACTGTCCTGAAGTCTATAAATATCTCATAGTTCTGTTAGGGCCTACATTAGCCAATCATCTCAGTACAATATTTTAATCTAGAAGGAGGAGTCTAAGAGAACTTATACTAGGGGACTCTACATTCATTTATTTTATTTTATTTATAAACTTATGGGTTCATATGTCTCAAGTTATGCATTTAATATTAAATCCAACAACCATTGGTGGCTAAGGAATTAAGTTAGTGTAAAAGGGCCTATAATGACCCTTTAAACTTGTGTCTATACTTAGAAATTTTATTTTAAATAAATAGTTCATTTAAATAAATTTTTGATCACCCAAAGCTTGTGATAACACATATCACATGCTATATAAACAATATTCTTATACATATAGAAATTAATAGGGACCACCTACTTAATCTGGATTTATTTACCTTAAGTAGAGCCTGACCACCACACAAGATTGTCCATGATTGTCTCACTAATTGGTACCATATATCTTGAAAAAACATCTAGATTAATTAATTATAATAAATTATAATTAATTATAAAATTTAATTTAAATATTAATAATTAAAAATATAACATTGAAAAATAAAAACTTATCAAATCCTTGAGAAATATGGCACGATCCACTCTTGATACACACATAGACCTAAACCAGAAAAAAATTCCCAATTCGATTACATGACTCAATGATCAATTTTAACTG
Organism: Viscum album; assembly: GCA_963277665.1. NCBI lineage: Eukaryota > Viridiplantae > Streptophyta > Magnoliopsida > Santalales > Viscaceae > Viscum > Viscum album. The sequence goes on along the minus strand of OY728160.1, from coordinate 2,082,531,100 downwards.
AAATAGGGAAAAACTTAATTAAATTTATCAGAATACATATCTCAACCAAAAAAATAAATAAATGAAATGAATTTACCCTTCTGGGATATCCTCATCCATGATAAACATAAGACCAGTCATATCAAGGTGATTCCATTATTCCCTAATGGAATCATAAATATAACCCTAGATGGAGATGTTTGAAAATCATAAAAATAATTGATAAGGACGAATAAATAAAATCGAGTGGAGGTACTTCCATAAAATTCTATTTAATCACCAAGAAACCACCCAATTTCAATGAGAAATTATGAGGAAAAATGGAGAGGAGACCTACTTGGTCTGATGTGTATGAGAGGGAAGGAGTAGGAGGGTGTGGTATTAAATCATGAGGGGGTAAAATGGTCCTTTTAACCATTTTAATGAATCATGGGTAGCCTCATAGTTTGGACATGAAATTTTCTAAATAATTCATTATCCATGCCATGATCACTATCCACAGTTTCACACCTCACATGGTTTGGCCACATAATTTACTAAATTGTATTACAATCATGTGGTTAGAAAATTCTAACCCATACACATCACATGGTTTGATTTCATGATTTATCAAACCATTTTCCAACCATGTATATCCCTAGGAAAATAAATTTTAGGTTTTGTATAGTTTTTCTACAACTATAATCCAACTTTTCACTAACACTCCATGAAAAAAACCTACACATTTTATTTGTATGGTTTTCCCAAATCACATGGTTAATATGAGACATCGTAAAAACCCTTCCAAGATATGAAATCTAGCTGAAACTCTCCAAAACTTCTGGGCCTTAATCCATTAAAAAATTTCTCCTTGAGGTTTTCCAACTCTCATGATTCCAATCTAAATCTTGGATCTATAATCAACCCCTACTCTAAAGTAAAAAATTCAAAATTTCCCTTAATCTCAAAACTCATAAAGATGAGGGTCTTTAAAACCCCCCTATATGTTTTTCCTTAGATCTATACAAAATAATATAATATATACTATTAATATATGGTTTTATACTCTTCATTATGTCTAAATCAGGTGTCTATATTTCATACTCTTAATAAGAGTGGACAAATCCCACATTAGTTGAGCTTCAACCAATTACATGATCAATAAAAAACCCAAACCCCCCTGATTAACTATATCTCAATTATTGTGAAAGAAATTTATCGATGTATGAAGATTATCAGGAGAGTTATCTGGCCAACCTTAAGTAGTTGTGACTCCAAATATGATCCATGCACCCCTAGTATACAATAGATAATGTGTATGACACTCCATGTGGTATACTTTATGGGTCATCAAGTGAAAAAAATGATTTTTATGCATCATGAGAAAATTTAGTAGCTAAATAAAATAATACTACTCATGATAAAATTAAAATTTCATCATGACTTATAATACTATATGAAAAACATCAGTTAGGGATAATTGAAATTTGTACTTTGAGAGGTTAATTATCATCACACTTCATGAAATGTATATATATATACAACATGAAATAATGATAATGTGGTGATATAATTTTCAACTATTCATCTTATATTATTAAAATTATTTTAAGAATAATTTAAAAAACCCTATATAATAACCTATATATCATATAATATATTATAGAATTCCAGATTGGCCATATGTTTAATATAATTTTTAATGTTTTGTAAACTTATTACATATATATAATTACTGCCACATACCTATGTGATTATCTAATAAAAGCCTTCCAATAAACTCTTTAGTGAGTAACAACTATGAATTATGAATGTTTGAATAATGGTGATATTTAAGAATCATATTTCTAAAGTTTAACTCCTTGAAGCTATCAAAATTCCTTAACTCCACAACATAAAATGTTATAATGTAAACATATATTTTTTACTAAGTACATACTAATCTTTATTGGAACCCATTACATTAATTATTTCCTTGCAATATATTGGTAAATAATGTAACTAATTAAATTATCACTTACTAACACCTTCTAAACCCCTTTAGGATAAATTGAAATTCACTTTACCATGGTAACTAAATGCAACTCTTTACATTTCTTTATCACCATATTCTAAAACTATTTTAGGATATTTAGTGAAATTTACAATGTATTTTGACTAGTACAATCCTTTGAGAAACAATGACATTCACTTTCTCATGGAAACTAAATGTAACACTTTACATTTCCCTTTACCACCACATATCCTAATCAAAATAGCATATTAAGAGAAAATAACTTTAATTTTTAACTAGCATAACCTTTTATTTTTAAACTTTTAACTTATCTAAGATAAAACATAATCCCCCTATCCTCTTAGAAACTATAATATATTCATAATATCATGTTAAGATACACAAACTACTTTGTGTTTTAGAAATAACACTTATTTCCATTTAGTAGTAATATTTTAAAAACAAACTATAGATTCCATATCATATATGATATTCTATGTATTTGGAATAGTATTAGAAAAAAAGACTTCATTATTTAAAATATTCTTTAGATGGGTGGTGTAAATAAATCACCTCATATTTATCATTTTTTATAAAACAGTTTTATCATTGATAAAACATTTTTATACTTACATCCTTTTCAAAAAATGTTATTAAACTAAATGAATCATAAACCATGTGTATTTGATTCATTATCTTATATTGTTCACAATAATAAATTGTGAATAAATAAATTTTATTATCATAGAATAGAAGTGAGATGAAAATAAAAATCCTTTACATATATCCATCCAAGATTAATTTATTATTTTTCATTCAACTCTTTGATGCTCAAATTTTTCTCTTCAACATTAAAATAGAAGCTATAAGAATTAATAAAAATTCTAATGAGTTTGAACTTGTATATTTTTATAACACTTGTAAAATATATACTTGGTATCATATACCATTAAAAATAGAATAATTATTTTTTATAAAATTAACATCTGAAGTGTAAATTTTATGGAGTTTCATAAACCCATTTATGTATCCTCTACAATTCGATTTTATAGAACAATTACTCCTCCTTCGTTGATTTTAACAAAAGTTTCATTAATGTTGACTAGATACTTTAAATAAAATCATTAGACTCTCCAAAAAACACTTATTCACCCCATATGAACCTTTACCCATTCATATTATCAATACAATACCATATCCTAGATATCATATATCTAGTTTATCTATCCTCAACACTTTCAGAATATCTGGTAAAATTTAATTGAATTCATTAATAATGTTAGAACATTTCCATCAATAATAATATAATGAATTACTCAACTATAACAAGCCATAGAGGAAACCTCTAGTCTCTTTAAGTAATTAGAATACTCAATCATATAAGAGTATAAATTTCCTTAGGTCATTTCACATCGAATTCCTTTGAAACCCCAATTGAATTATTCTATGCTTTTCACAAGCATCTAGATTAACCTATTGAATAATTTTAACCCTTAGTTACTCAATAATATGATACTTGAACATAAATAATTTATCATTATATAAGAACACTTATTAAGGTACCAATCTTATAAGTTACTTAAATTAGGATTATCCTTCCAATATGATTGATCCCAAAGATAAATTTGGAGACGATGATGTTATTTATCTACAACATAAGATTTTATTAAATGGGTATCATATTTTAAAACTATTTAATGAGGAATTTTATGAAATTATCTTCAATTAAAATGATGAACCATTTTTAAATTCATCATATCCAATTATGGGATGAGATCCAAATTTCACTATGAAATAAGTCTGCTATGATAATCCTCTCACCACTATGCTATTTTGGTAGGACGTTATCCTAATAATATCATATATAAATCTTGGATAGTTGAGCGGATAACTCTTTGTTCAATGAAACATTTGGATAAAATCAAATATATTTATCTAGTATCCAAACTCTTAGGGTTTACCATTTGAGTTTAACCCATATAAAACAATAATATGTTTCTAGATAACTATTAAAGTTATCCATTTCCATCATTCCTTTCACAAGATAATCCATGGGAATCCTTTATAATGTGGTTTTTTAATAAAAACTCAATTAAATTTTTTATACCCTAAGAAATATAGTATAATGGTTGTCAAGGTAGTATCATGAGGAGGATAAAAGCTATGTTTTAAAAATTTTCTATTAAGATATTTTTTTATTTAATGTTATTAAATTGTGGATTTATAAAATATTTTAAAAAATGTTAAATAAAAATAAAAAGAAGTTATAAATAAATGTTATAATTTAGAGAAAATATATACTAGAAAGAGATGAAAAACCAGAATTGAGATAACAATAATGGACATGTTTTAACCTTTAGATGTCCCATTATTCATTAAATAAAATTTTTACCCAATTATATTACTCATTGTATACTTGAAGACCCAATATTATACACCTTACTTTATTAGAAACCTAATCGAGACCACAAATATGGGTGTTTATCCCCTTATTAAAGTGATTCTAATTAACCAAAGAGCTCTGAAAAAACTAATTAAACCTACTGTACTCAAGAGTGAGACCTCAATTAAGAAATTTATATAACAATAATAATAATTTTACTTCTATAATTTTGAAAAATATCTAATGAAGTTTAGAAAAAAATGAATTGAAGAAATAAAAATACATTGTTTAATTCATGAAAATGGATTCCAAAATAATTAAAAAAGTGTTTATATAAAAGTAAAGGAAAAATAAGATGAAGAATATCCTTGGATCGCCTATACCATAGTTGATTATAGAGTTTAGGAAAACATGGATATATTATCTCATAAATCCTTCCTATTATAATGGATACATTAGTTCTATGTGAAAATACACCAGCTAACAAAACTCACCGATCCCTAATCTCTTGGTCAGTTTGTGTCCCTTATACATCTATTAAAATGGTGGTAAAAATATTTTTAAAAAGTTAATTGACTTCAATCACTCCTTTAGAACCTACACTCACATGAAACACTTTTATATAATCATTCACTAGGTGGAAACAAAAATGTATTGATTTCTAAGGAAAAAGCACATGAGATATTAATGTGGGTTATGTATTTAATCCTCATTAAATTATCCAATGATCCAAAGCCTCTTCATATTTTATTCATTTCATCAGCCAACTTGGTTCAACCTTGAACCAATCACCCATGTTGGCCTGTGACAAGGCCCGAAGGGTGTTCCCGATCCCAATAGGCTGACAACTAGTTCTAGGCACCAAAGTAAAATAGTTGGAAACAATTTTGTCCCATAAAGAAAAGACAAATAAATAAGTAAAAACTAAAAAAACAGATAAATGATAGCAGAAGAATTAAGATAAAGTAATGCAATAAAATTTACCTCGAAGTGACTTCATTGGTATCCACCTGACATAGAACCACACTTTCTACAAGACAGATCCAAAACTAGAACCTAAAACCGAAAAGATAGAGTAGACATGAGAACGAAGATGATTAGTAGGAATTATAAAGAAGAATAATTCCCTATTACATTTCCTTTAAAAAGAAACCCAATCATGCTAGTTTGAAAATAACACATAATAAAATATTTTTTTTTCATTATTTTTAAATTCATGTCACAAGGTTACATTTTTAAGGAAAGTGCTTCTATTCCACTATATTTTCAAAATAGTTTCCAAGCATGCATAAACAGTCCAATACTAAAGGAAAAAAGTTTAAATTAAAAACATGGATTTTATAAATAAGGAAACAATCTTGAAGTAACTAAAATGGAAATAATTTCACAAACACCATGTCATAATCAATAACCATGGTAAATCCCTATAGGAAGCTTGCACAAATAGGGCCCTAGGAACCTCGTACCTTGGTGAAAAATGGAATAGAAACCATGACCATCAGCGTTCTCGTGAACAAGACACTAGTAGGGAAAACCCCCATAACCTAATTTTCTATAATCATCATAATCATTTAGTTATTGTTGTGATTATCAATCTTGCTAGATGAAATTGGTATGAACCACTTCTGAATCATCTATCATACTTGTCCTAGTCTTCCCACAAAGATACCTAGGGTTACCCATGTTCTGTATTTCAAATGGTGGTGATATTTTATCAAGAAAACATATATAAAAATATCACTTTATTTTTCTAAAAACTCATTCAGCATCCCACCAACAATATCCCTCCTTAAGTGCACTCCCATTTTTACCTCACAAAATAATGTAGAAGCCTCAACACTAGGCACATATCACAAATCACCTACAAAAACTTAAATCACATTTACTAAACTACGAGGAATGACTAAAGAGGGGTTTTCCACTTTCACAAACCGTTATCAAAGTTCCAAATGGGCCTCATTTCTTTACAAGGAATATCTTCACTTTAGAAAACTTGTTAACCCAATAGTTTTATGTTTTAAAAACAATTTGAAATCCAAAATAGATAAAAAAATCACCATACAATTAAAAAAACCTTAATCCATACCTAAGTCGAAGTAACCAATTTAAGAAAGACAATTTTCCATTTAACCTTTAATTTACACCAAAACACATGCACTTCCTAACTTACCAAATCATGGAATTTCTGATTTTTATAATCATACAAGAACCTATATTTATTCAAAATCAATTTTCAAAACTAGTATACATTCCAAAATATTTTTAAAATACCCACCACACACCCAAAATAATTTTAGAAACTAGATTGAAAGATATATCATTTTGGACCGATTGATCGCTAGAAACATAATACATTTTCCTAAACAAGGTTAAGAACATCTATCAATAATAAAAACACACATTGAAGACTTATATAAATTATTAAAAACAAATGAAGAACCATTTATAAAAATCACATCCATATCACATATATTATAGTTATACTACCTAAAAATAAAAAATATTTCTAAAAGAATAATGAAATTATGTAATTCAAATTAAAGGGTAAGGCATAGGGTACCTACCTCAAACATGCCGCTCTTTCATGACGACCACCCAAACTGACCCTTCACAATTACATGCACACACACACAGATATATATATATATATATATATATATATAAATTTCCCTTGATGAATTTCACATACTCCCTATTACATGAGGGAATATGTGAAAAGAGGGAATATATATATGCCTTAACTATACAAGTACATATAACTGTTCTTGATACCCGTAGCCTAAAACCACATCAATAAGAGTCAACACACTTTATAAAAAATTACCAAAAAATCAAAACACCATGAAAAAGACCCACACACCCAAAATAAATTATCAAAAATTAAAATATCATAAAACCACTACATTAAAATTTAACCTATGAAAAATAATTGAAAACCCTTACCAAGAATAATGGAGGGTGGACAAAAACGGTCCAAAATGAATCATTTTCGGTGGAGATTTACAGAACATGGACCAAAATCAATTGGGAGGCCATTCACAGAACCCTAAAACCAAATAAAACCAAAAAACAGGTCAAAACCTAAGCTAGGGTTTCCGTCAAATGAGATCCGGGTGATGGGAGACCTCAAACTGGCCAGAAAAGGAGAGGAGTGGGAGGATAAACTGTTAGCATGGAGATCCAGACCATGAATTGGTGAAAATACAGTTGAAATTGAATTTGAAGAGGGATACCAGGAGGAGGTCACATGCGTGGCTAGGTAGATTAGACGGGGGGGGGGGGGGGGGTTGTGCACCTGAAGGAGGCTCGACCGAGGAGAGGGCCCCACACAAGGCGATCGACGGATAGGAGATGACTCACCAGAGGGTGGGGGTGACAAGATGAGGAGGTTGAACATTTCTAGGATAATGAGGGAGGTGTTTTGTGACACACATGGGGGATAATGAGAGAAATGTGGGAGAAGGAAAGAAAAAAGAATGAAAAAAATGTAACACCCCAAGATTTCATAGTGTGTTATTTCTTCAAAATAATTCAATAACTTTAACTACATGCAACACCATGTTCAAGCACACCATGACTTACCAAACAAGCCGTTCAAAAGAGGTTATGAATAGTATTAGATAAATTTTAATGTTTATATAATCCTTATAATTTTAGAATCCATATTATGAGTTTCTTAGATATAATGCAAGAACAAATTCATTTTCAGTATTGCACTTTTATCAACTTTAATAGTGAACCCTTTTTAAATACTATATTTTAAACTTTTTGACTAAATGGGGACATCAAAAATTTAAAATGAAACATCCCAAGCTTCCACGATACGCTTTCTTTGAATAATACAGTAGCGTGTGTTGTACGCAACCTTGAGTTTTAACACACACCACAACCAATCAAACTAGCCGTTATGAATAGTAATACCTAATTTTTGAAATTATATATATTTTATATTTAAAAATGGACTTCATTTTTGGATTCGGAATATCGAAATTATCCTAGGGTGAAATTTTGGTACTTTTCGGATAACTTTTATATTTTGATGAATAGTGAAAATTACTAAATTTTAATTAAAAACAACTTTTTTAATCAAAATAATTAATAGTGATAAATTATGAATTTGAGTGGTTTTAAAGTATATTTAGAATATATTTTTACCATTTAATATAATGTTGGTAATTGGACATAATTTTACAATTAAACCGAACATAAACGAGTGTCAATCTTTTGATAGTTATTATCTCTTAAAAACACGCTTTTTGTTTTGACAGCGGGATTTAATTTTAAATTAATTTCTGCCACTTCTGTGTTTTGAATTTAGGAAAATGGATTCCATATTTGGAATCAGGATGTTAAAATTGTGTAAATAGGTAACTTTTATTTTTAGACATTTTGAATAATTACTGCGGTAAATATTTTATTTACCATGGTTAAGGGTAAATCCGGTAAATAAGGGTTAAAAAAATAATATTATAATAATACTAAATTATCCTAAAACGTGTCTTAACCCTATTGGTTGATACATGGTCGACCATGGGAATCTTTGGGTCTATTTTGGGACCCCATGGATCCACTTGTAAGTGATAATGACACTTTATTTTAATTTAGTTAAAATGAATACAAAAATGACACAAGCATATATCTTTTAGAACAACAATTGTTACATAGGGTTATATATGTTGGATTTTAGATTATAAATATTAATTAGAAAGCTAAAACGATTTTCTACATAATGATATTTTATTTATAATTTTTAGACATTAAATAATTTATTTTATTTATGACACAATGATGATGCAGTAATTACTATAATAGTGAAAAATTAAAATAATTGATATTATAAACACCCAAATAAATATAATATGAAACTTTTAATGAATTAAACTAATTTTCTAGGATAATATGATATATTAGGATTGATTTAATTGACTTTGTTCGAAGTAATCAATCTGTTATGAGTTTCACAAAAATCAACTATTGAATAGTGTCAAAATTGACATAAAAGAGTTCTTAAAACAAATATTATATTATTAATTGATATTAAATTCCTAAAAATCTAAGGTTCGGCCAAGAGACTTATATTATGATAGTTTAATCATTAATGGACCACTTGGGGGTCGCTTGGATGTATATAGTAAGTTTATTAACCATATTATATAAAAATACAAAGAGACATTGTAAAAGTGAAACTAATTAACTTAGAGTTAATACTTAAAGATAAAGTTAATATAAGTACCCAAACCTGTCTAAATTCTATTGGATGAGTTGTTTTCGACCTATCCCCACCTCATCCTTTGAATAGTCAACTTTGGAGCCTTTGGAAACTGAATATGAATTTATTATAAATTAATATTTCTAGCTTTTCCAAAGGTGCCCCTCACCCCTCTTATAAAAGGGCACTCCTCCTTCTCTTTTCCTCACACCTCTCAAGCCACTTGGCTCGTCCAAACTCTGCCCAACTAAGCTCCCCACATCCCTCTACTCCTCCTTGAAGCTTCCCCTTAGGCAGAAAGCATTTCAAGAAGTCCTTTGGTTCCAACCAAAGTGAGTTACCTAAATTAAAGGTAACAATTTCTCTTAATGTATTTTCATTTATTTTGCTTCTCCAACCCCCAAAATATTTTTATTTCCTTTATTTTATAACAACACAAGTATCCTAAATATACTAGGATGTTGTTATAAGAAGGATCCAAACTACACATTCACACAACTCCATCTAATGGATGATGAACATAATGTTTCTGTGGATGGAAAACTAATGCCTCACGAAACGATGATTGTTCAAATACATCTTACCGCCTCTCATGGTGGCCATTAGGATGGAACTGTAATTAAATATGATATTAATGATATATATTTTATATATAAGCTTCTGTAATTCCATTTTATTTCATACCATTATTCGTTTCATGTTGTATATACATACGATAATTTCATTTGAGGAAGTGCGGACTACCGCCCCCTTAAAATGATATGACTCGTTCATACCACACATGGAACGTATAAAGGATGGTGTAAATGAACTTAAGTAACATATATAAAATATTATATTATACTGGAATAGTAATATACCTATGTATAATTTGGATTCGATTCTTTTAAAATAAAAATTAAATGGAAGTAGCGTTCGTGCGTACGTACGGACTACCGTCTCCACGAACGCGATGAGATTCATTCTCCATCGTATAATTTGATGATTTAAAAATGATGTTTAAGAACTTGATACCATTCTGGATATGAATAATATACATCCCATTAATAACGAATATGTCTCACATAACAAAGAATATAAAGTAAAATGAACCCGTTAACACCCGAAATGACGATAATTCTAAAATATTATTAACAAATCAATGATAAAAGATCATATATGATATCATATTAAAGTAAATGATTCTTTTATTATTCAATAACAATTATTTCACCATTATACAGGAGGTAAACCTACCATCGACCAAGGAAAAAGTACAATGTAAGGGTTTTCTTATCTCACTTTTAATTCCGTGAGAATTCCATTGATCACCACTTAATTATTGCATGTGGTGTATGTGTACTGCCCATGATCGTATTCATTGTGTAATATACTTTAATTTATGGGTATTTACATCATCATGGTATGATACTTCTTTCATGGGTGTATGTTTCGTAAGTTACCTAATCGATAAGGGAATTTGAGATTTCAATTTCCACTCATTTGGCTTTACACATATTTCATTGATTATATTACCCCAAGATTATGTGTGGAATCACTATTCATTTGATTATGTCATAATTTCCACTCCCCTTCCTGTGGATAGAAGTTTGATACACATAATCACTCCATTGGTAATTCTCAAGTCATTGATATGAATTTGATAAGAGTAATTTTAACTCATTCTCCATTTGTTGAGTTAAACATCCAATTCGTTGGTATTGTTTTTTACAAGAATATGTGTGAATGTCCTTTGATTGTTTTACACTGAATATCCAATCATATTTAGTGTATTTATATTTGTCACACATAATTATGTCATTGATTTATCCTTAACCTAAGGATACAACCTTTTTGAGAAATTTCATCTCAATTTACATTCCATTGAGACTTCTTTGATGATATACACCAAATCACTTCTATGTGGTGTATATAATGTACTTTGACATAGTATATCATGAATTCCTTTATTCTCATGATATTACAATGTTTTTATTACTGCAATTATTTGTATTCAAGTGTCTCTCTTTTGGTTAGAAACTCTAACCAAAATACCATTTTAAAATGTTTTAAAGAATTATTCTTCTAAATCATGCTCATTAATGTCCATATTTTAAAAATGGTTTTAAGGATTTATTTATATGGACATTAAAGTTTTAAAATTAAAACCCCTTTTAAAAGTTTCAAAGTGGTATGGGACACTTTGATTCAAAAATATACTTTTAAATGGCTTCTTGACAAATAGTGTGACTTTTAAATGTTTTCAAGAAAAGGGGGATATTTCTCTCAAATAGTTTTGATGATTATTTTCATCTATGTCAACATCCTTCATTATTATTGATTGAGGTTAATGTGATACAATACAATCTTCCATATTGTATCGAATGAATTATGTTTGACTGTGGATGTGCTATTTTTATACCATTCATGGTTTGTGGTGAAAGTATTGACATTTCGTATGCTAGTTTAATACGAATGTTTACGTTATGTTTAAACCTTTTCATATGGAAATGCATTGGACTTAATAAGTGATGGGTGGAGCCAGCTATAGCTCCTCGATGCATCGGTAGGTATCATGAGACAAACTAGTGTCTTGGCACAAGGCCTTGGCAAAATCTTATTTGTAGTCTTGGCACGAGGCCTTGGCTATGTGGTTATGATAGTCTGGCATTATGCATTCCATCATTATGAAAGTGGTTATTGATTTTGCATGTGATCATTCGACTAGTAGAATATCCATGTGAGTAAGTAAATGGCATTATTTCATTTTACCTTTGCCATTTTATGCTGAAGTTCAAGTTTAAAAGGCTTTTGTTTTAGTTATAAATTGCCTTAAGTGTTTATGCTCATTTATGAAAGCTTTTGCTATAATGTTATCCTTACTGAGCATCCGAGCTCACCCCTTTCAATGTTTTATTTTTTTTCCCAGGATTATGAAGAAGTAATTTATGAATGACCTGCAGGGATAGTATGAGGGGATATGAAGACAAGATGTTTTTTTTATGATGTAATGTAAAAATTTATGGATGTATCTAGTTATTCCAAGGCTACTAAACTAATCGGTCTTTCGAGACTTGATCTTTCTCGTGATCATGCCAATGTTATGTAATTAATGCACCGACTCTGGGTAGCTGGGGTCGGGGCGTTACAGTTGGTATCAGAGGAAGTTTAGTACAAACCTTGGTAGCTAGATTTAGATAAACTCTGATTAGAGCACGTAGACCTAAGATGAACTTTGAGGATTAGTATAAAAAACCTTCCTAGAATTTTGGTATTGTAAAGATTTTGTGAGTTTTCCGAGCAATACATCCCTGTCTGGATACGAGCAGGTAGAGGCGGCTCTGGCACAGATGTACCTAGGGATAAAACCCGAAAACACCGCTTTGAGCTAGACTCGAACGGGAACTGGTGCACGACAACGGGCCTTGCTGCACTCTTGGTTACGACACTCCCGGGGGATATGCTTAGGATAATTTACATTTTCTTTACAAACCAATTTAAGTAATATATACATAAGATGAGAGAAAATGACCTTGGTTAATCCTAATATGTTTCAAATTGAGAATATGGTGACATTTTAATCTCTAAATGATTTTACGACTACTATTACTCACACAATGCCTTCTGGTTTTAGTCAATGGCTGGATTCCAAGGAAGTCATAGTGACTTTGAGAATGATGTACAAGTTGGGAACAGTGGTGGCAATGAGCAACAAAATGGAATGTTGATAGGCGTGAAAGATATCGTCTTTATGCCAAATCAGTTTTCCAAAAATATGATCAACAACATATATATTAACCAACTCCCAGACTCAACAAGGAAGAGAAAGGTGATAAATGATAAGATCTCCAGCAATGGAGACCATGGAGAAAAGAAACCTCAATTTTCATCGTGCAGGAATTGTGGAAAGAGACACCCAGGAAAGTGTCTCAATGGGACAACGAAATGTTTTACGTGCGGGAAGGAAGGACATAAAGTGAAGAATTGCTGAAGAAAAATGAAGAGTACTATGGAAGAAGATAAAAATGGTCCCAAGAGTCCATTTACAGTCATTTGTCGTAAATGTAGGGGACCTGGCCATTACCCGAGTGAATGTCCTATTTTATAGGATATTTTCTTGGTCAAAGAAGAAGCTATGTGGAAATAAATGGCTGGAGAAAAATTTAAAAAGTATTAGCACTCCTTGTTGATGGGTTTGCTTTGGAATAATTTTCTATTGTATTTGTAACCCCGCAGTTTGCCATGTGAGAATGATATTTGAGGAAGAATTGTCTCTTCTCTTGTGGATATAGGTATAAATAACCATTTGGTTTTATATGATCATTGGGGTTTGAGAAAATGATAAGTTATTATAATTTGGGATGAAAATGCAAAGTATGATATAACATTTGTGGTTAAATTATGTTATTTTGAGGAATTTATCTCATTTTGGTAATATTATAAAATATAGTTTTTGAAAAAGGACAACACGTAGACCGTGTGACAACCCATCGCGTCGGACAAAGCTGTGGGAATCGAACCCACAACCAAAGTGCGATTGGGATTTATCGCCTACCACTGGACTACGTGAAGTCCCTGGTTAGTGTGACTATTTTTTTTTGTTAAATGATTTTATTGATCAATAATAAGATGATTTGGGTTCTTATGTCTTATCAAATGAATACCCTTGGTATAGGAAAATGATTTGGTGATTAAGTGATAAATGTTATTTTGGAAGATGTTCGTTTTGTTAGGAACACTATATGCCCAAGGAAAATAGAATACAATGAGGTTTCATTTGTAGAGTAATGGTGGATTTTTATCTACATTTTTATTGTTGATTTATAGTGATTTGGGTTATTTATGGAAATGATTAACCTATAACAGAGAATATGTGATGATTACTTTTAAGTATGTGACTTTAAGAGTATTTGATGTAATTTGGAGATAGAATGTAACATGGGAGACTACATAATCAAATTCTTCTATGTTTTGGGTTTCAATATTAGTTTGGATTATATTAAAGGATTTTAAGGACAATTGGTTATTGAATGGTATCTATTTAACTTTGGGGTATTGTTGGTTTAATTTTAGAAATTAAGATTAGTGCATATTTATCTCAATGAATATCCTTTTGGGGGATCATTAGATCATTCAATAACCATTTTGGTTTTGATTAATATATGGTTTATCCTGCATGGATCATGTGATTCTATAGAAGTTTATTCTAGCTCTTCCAGTGTGACCAAGTCTTCTTGAATACTCATCGTTTAAAAAAAAATTGAGTTAGTGGTGGAAATTTATTAAAGAATGAAAATCTACTTAAAATTTAAGTATATCTCATAATGTTCTTAGCCAATCTCATAAATAAAATCCCCAACATTAATAAAAGAAACATAGAACAAAAATGTTGTCCTAGATGGTACCTTAAATCATCACAAATTTATGGCTTTGGGATTTTTGGCCTTTTCATAGCCATGTTCTCTACCACTCTCCATCAGATAATTGATGGTTAGATTTCTCCTCCATATCCATATTTTCCTTCATGGAACCCTAGTATGTGTTATTTTCGGTAATCTTCATACTTTCGACTCTTTATTTTAAATAGAGGCCTCATTAATTCATTTTTCGATGTGGGATTTCAACTAAGATATTTTGAAACGTCAAAAATGTGTTATCCTAATACCCTATGTTTTGTTGAACCGATGGTATTTCAAATCATCATAGATTGATGATTATAAGGACCTCAATTTTACACTTGTTTGTGATTTATGACCTCAATCACCACCTATAAATATTTACGTTTTTCCTCCAATTATATGTCTCTAGTTGCCACCAATGTTCTCCTAATCGAGATCATAATTTGGTGGTGATCCTTTGATTTCTCTTTTTCTCATATTAAGACTAAATTTTAGTAACCCAATTTCCGATGTGGGTTTTCCCACAAATATATTATCTATTTTCAACCTTTTTTTTTTCGAAGAACAATTTCAAATTGCGAGGACGCAATTTATTGAAGGAGGGGAGAATGTAACACCCCAAGATTTCATAGTGTGTTATTTCTTCAAAATAATTCAATAACTTTCACTACATGCAACACCATGTTCAAGCACACCATGACTTACCAAACAAGCCGTTCAAAAGAGGTTATGAATAGTATTAGATAAATTTTAATGTTTATATAATCCTTATAATTTTAGAATCCATATTATGAGTTTCTTAGATATAATGCAAGAACAAATTCATTTTCAGTATTGCACTTTTATCAACTTTAATAGTGAACCCTTTTTAAATACTATATTTTAAACTTTTTGACTAAATGGGGACATCAAAAATTTAAAATGAAACATCCCAAGCTTCCACGATACGCTTTCTTTGAATAATACAGTAGCGTGTGTTGTACGCAACCTTGAGTTTTAACACACACCACAACCAATCAAACTAGCCGTTATGAATAGTAATACCTAATTTTTGAAATTATATATATTTTATATTTAAAAATGGACTTCATTTTTGGATTCGGAATATCGAAATTATCCTACACTACTGGAAATACACTATTTCCCAACGGTTCAGAACCGTTGGGAAAACTTTTCCCAACGGTTTACAGGAAACCGTGGCAATAGAGCCATACAATTTACCCTACCCCAACGGTTTGGTTGAACCGTTGGGATAGTTTTTCCAACGGTTCTCCCAAACCGTTGGGAAAACCAAATACCATGGAACATTTTCCCAACGGTTCCAACCGTTGGGAATTGGTGAAGTGGGTTGGGAATTGGTGAAGTCTTTCCCAACGGTTTAAAACCGTTGGGAAAGACATGCTAAAAACTTATATGCCAACGGTTTGAAACCGTTGGCATACCTATGCTGCAAATTGCAGCACCCTGCAATTTGCACAGCCCCCTGTCCCCTGTCCATCACCAACGGTCATCAGGCCTCATTTTCACCTCATTTTCACCTCATTTTCACCTCATTTTCACCTCATTTTCGATCCAACTATTGTACCACTAATAAAATAAAACATACATATTCAATTACGAACAAATTCATACACATTTAACATATAATGGATCCTGAAACTATACAAATCCATAATTAAATTACAATTCATAAACATACATAATTCATATAGAATTCAATTTAAAATTTAGATGACAATTATATGTGGAATCTGAAATTCAATTCATAATATGATCGGTTTTTTCTATACCATATAGTTTTACCTCAAATGATGTCCATTTTAAACAAAATACATACACCTGAAGTGATACCGGCCACACCGCACCTCAGATTGAGGCGGGGTTAACTCGTACACGTCACATTTGACTCATGGATCGTTGTGCTAAAGTATCGACAGAATCCTAATGCGTTTGGTCGGTTTTCCGTATGCCAGTTGATGTTTTTCACTTAAAATGGCGTCCTTTTGAAACAAAAGACGGACACTATGAGTGGTGCCGACCACACCGCGTCTCCAATTGAGGCGGGGTTGATTCGTACACGTCACATATGACTCATGGATCGTTCTCCTAAAGTTTAAATGGAAACCGAATGCGTTTGGTCGGTTTTCCGTATGTACCTAAAATGTTGTCCATTTTAAACAAAAGAGTGACACTTAGACTCATCCCGCCCACACCGCGACTCAGATTCATCCCGGGTTGGCTCGTACATGTCACATATGACCCATGGATCATTGTGATAAATTATCAAAAGATTCTGAATGCGTTTGGTCGGTTTTGCGTATGCCAGTTGTTCTTTTCATTTATAATCATGTCCATTTTAAACAAAAGAGACATAGTTAGAGCGGTGTCGGCCACACCACATCTCAGATTAAGACGGGGTTGACTTGTACACGTCACATATGACCCATGGATCGTTGTGCTAAAGTATCGATAGAATCCGAATGCGTTTGGTCGGTCTTCCGTATGTCAGTTGATGTTTTTCACTTAAAATGACGTCCTTTTGAAACAAAAGACGGACACTTTGAGTGGTGTCAGCCGCACCGCATGTCGGATTGAGGCGGGATGATTCGTACACGTCACATAGGACCCATGGATCGTTCTCCTAAAGTTACAATGGAAACCGAATGCGTTTGGTCGGTTTTCCGTATGTACTTAAAATGGTGTACATTTTAAACAAAAGAGAGCCATTTAGACTGATCCCGGTCACACCGCGACTCGGATTGACCCGGGTTGGCTCGTACACGTCACATATGACCCATGGATCGTTGTGATAAATTATCAAAAGATTCTGAATGCGTTTGGTCGGTTTTGCGTATGCCAGTTGTTCTTTTCACTTATAATCCTGTCCATTTTAAACAAAACAGACACAGTTAGAGCGGTGTCGGCCACACCGCGGCTCGGATTGAGGCGGGGATGATTCGTACACGTCACATATGACTCATGGATCGTTCTCCTAAAGTTTCAATGGAAACCGAATGCGTTTGGTCGGTTTTCCGTATGTACTTAAAATGGTGTCCATTTTAAACAAAAGAGAGCCACTTAGACTGATCTCGGCCACACCGCGACTCGGATTGAACCCGGGTTGCCTCGTACAGGTCACATATGACCCATGGATTGTTGTGATAATTGATCAAAAGATTCGGAATGCGTTTGGTCGGTTTTGCGTATGCCAGTTGTTCTTTTTCACTTATAATCATGCCCATTTTAAACAGAAGAGACATAGTTAGAGCGGTGTCGGCCACACCGCGTCTCAGATTGAGACGGGGATGATTGGTACACGTCACATATGACCCATGGATCGTTCTCCTAAAGTTTCAATGGAAACCGAATGCGTTTTGTCAGTTTTGCGTATGCCAGTTCTTTTCACTTATAATCCTACCCATTTTAAACAAAACAGACACAGTTAGAGCAGTGTTGACCACACCGCGCCTCGGATTGTGGCGGGGATGATTCGTACACCTCACATATGACCCATGAATCGTTCTCCTAAAGTTTCAATGGAAACCGAATGCGTTTGGTCGGTTTTCCGTATGTACTTAAAATGATGTCCATTTTAAACAAAAGAGAGCCACTTAGACTGATCCCGGACACACCGCGACTCGGATTGAGCCCGAGTGGGCTCGTACATGTCACATATGACTGATGGATGTTGGGTCGGAGGTGATGGCAAGAGGGGGGGTGAATTGCCTTTTTAAAATTAATTAACAATTTAAAACAAATTTAAATGCAGCGGAAAGTAAAATGGCAAGACACAATTGATAACGGAGTTCGGCTTTAAACTCAAGCCTATGTCTCCGCTCCCAACTCAACCGTTAGGAGATTTATACGACCGCTTGCTTTTTAATGGTTATAGCAAGAAACCCACTAGCCGTTTTAAGGTAGGCTAGATCACCTTCTTACAGCTTGCTTTTTTATTATGGTTGTAGCAAGAAACCCAAATTGAAAGAAGAAAAAGGGTGGTTTGTTTTAATAAAAACCCAATTAAGAACTAAACAATTGAAGTAAATAATTTAGAACAAACTAGAGGAAGCCTTGAGCGCCAAGAGGTGAGTGTAGTTGATGTAGAGGCAGCCCAAGCTTCAAGGATGGCAATTGGATCTCAAGTAGCCTTTGAGAATTGTCGTAGGAGCCTCAAATGATTAAAATAGCTTTGGTATGCTTCGGTATATGATCGGTAGTGTTCCCGGCATCCATGGACGTCTATTTATAGGAGAAATGCTCCCAAATACTTCAAAATAGCCATTGGAGGGTTTTCGGAGCCGTTGGGGATCAAGTGGGCAAGCCTGGTCAGTTTGACTGAGCACACCGGCTGGCCGGTGCTGATCCACCGGCTGGCCGGTGCACCAGACAGAAGCAAGGGATTTCTCTGGCTCCACCGGCTGACCGGTGCTGAGCCACCGGCTGGCCGGTGGTCTGGACAGAAGCATGCTATTCTGTCTGGGTTCCACCGGCTGGCCGGTGGTCTGGCACCGGCTGGCCGGTGGTCTGGACAGAAGGTATGCCATTCTGTCTGGGCCCACCGGTTGGCCGGTGGCCAGACACCGGCTGACCGGTGGCACCTGGCAGAGGGCAAGGCCTTCTGCCTTGTCCACCGGCTGGCCGATGGGCTGGATCCGGCTGGCCGGTGACCTTACCGGCTGGCCGGTGGTCTCACACCGGCTGGCCGGTGGACTTAAACAGTCCATTTTGAATTTTTCTTGGGCCAGCTTCTAGGCACCCTATTTCCTATCATCAAAAACACTTATGATTTTCACTTAAAATGACGTCTTTTTGAAACAAAAGACCGACACTTTTTGAGTGGTGTCGGCCACACCGCGTCTCCAATTGTGGCGGGGTTGATTCGTACACGTCACATATGACCCATGGATCGTTCTCCTAAAGTTTCAACGGAAACCGAATCCGTTTGGTCGTTTTTCCGTATGTACTTAAAATGGTGTTCATTTTAAACAAAAGAGAGCCACTTAAACTTATCCCGGCCACACCGCGACTCGGATTCATCCCAGGTTGGCTCGTACACGTCACATATGACCCATGGATTGTTGGGATAAATTATCAACAGATTCGGAATGCGTTTGGTCGGTTTTCCGTAAGCCAGTTGATTCTTTTCACTTAAAATGACGTCCTTTTGAAACAAAAGACGGACACTTTGAGTGGTGTCGGCCACACCGCGTCTCCGGATTGAGCTGAAACCACCGTGAAACATTCTAATTATTATTCGTGACGTGTACGCGCAGACGGCACGTCAATCGGACGTGCGGTTTGCGCGGTACGGCTCAATATTAGTGTTTTAAGTGATGCGCGCGCTTCGTAAACGCGCGTGAGGGGGGTCCAAACGGGCCGAACGATGTCAGAATGGCCTGAAATCAGACGACAAATACGGGTGAGTGATTTCTGAAGTGGACGAGCAGACGGAACGTCAATCGGACTTGTCGTGTGCCCGCGGTGACCGACAACGCAGTTATGGTGTCATAAACGGCCAGAACGGGCGTCCAACGGTCAAATTCATAGCGGACGGCCTCGGATTGATCTGAAACCACCGTGGAACATTCTAATTATTATTCGTGACGTGTACGCGCAGACGGCACCTCAATCAGACATGCGGTTTGCGCGGTACGGCTCAATATTCGTGTTTTAAGTGATGCGCGCGCTTCGTAAACGCGCGTGAGGGGGGTCCAAACGGGCCGAACGATGTCGGAATGGCCTGAAATCAGACGACAAATACGGGCGACTGATTAAAATAATTCAACTACAATACTATACTACGAGTCTAGATAAAACCAACAACTAGAATAGATTAAACATCAAATCTCAAGTCAAAAATGTAACGGATCAATATGTCCCACATCAGCATCACCATCTCCATCATCATCATCATCATCGCCCTTGTCATCGTCCTCCTCATCGTCATCACCCTCCACAACGCCTTCCTGCTCGCCTTCGCCCTCCTCCTCGCCCTCCTCATCTCCATCCTCTTCCGCATCAGACTGCTCGTCATCATCATCTTCAAGCTCGACATCAGCCTGACCACCACTGGAACTGCCACCTGGTGCACCATATATAGAATGTATCGACGACATGTATTCATCAATCGCTGGGCTGACCTCTGCTGGAAGTGTTGGACGTAGAACTTCAATAAATTTCATAAATGCACTGTTTGCCCTTGCAGACTGTTCTGCCGTCTCTGTGGCCCTTTTCTCAGCCTGTTCTGCCTGTGCCCTAACTTGCTGCAGCTCGGTGGCACTACAACTCGTACCTGAGGCAGGCCAATACCTCGTCGGGGCTATCCTAGGTCGGCAGCGTACTCTGCCAGAATGATCATCTCCCAACACCTGATGTAAGTGATCAGATGGCCCAAAATTGTCTGCTTCTTGGGCATCGAGGGCCTCTAAAGCATCCTGTTACAAATATAAATATATTGTTAAGTTACGAAATAGATATTAAAATATAAAATCAACAGATTAAAACTTACAATCTGCTGCTGAGTCGCTTCGTTGACAGCACGTCCATCCTTTTTTCGTCTACTCGAGCAAAACAGTTTTGCTCGAGGCACACGTCCTTCAATATTTTGTACTTTCCTCTACAATGACATTGAAAACAAAATTTATATAAAGACTTCAGCAAATAATTAAATAATTGAGGAAAAAAAAGAAAATGTAAGTCGTAAAGAAAACTTATAAACAATTGTCATACCTGCTGCCTCTCATGATCCGGCATCGTCGTGCGTCCTAGTGTATGGAGGTATTTTTTTGCATCAATGTTTTTTTTATTTTTTCCAGATGATTCCTAAATAAAATTCGATAATGCAAAGGATAATATTAATGCAAAACTTGAAAGTTATTATTTAAATACCTCAAATGTAATTCATACCTTAAACTGGGTACTCGTCCAATGAGTAATCATCTGACGATACTGCTCTATAGGACAATCATCCACGACTGGTACCGCCTCTAACTCAGTGCCAACTCTAGCATGCCAGCCAATATACAGCTCATGCTTGTAGGCTCTCCAAAGCTCGCCTAAATCCTTTAGACGTTCCATTCGTGCACCCTCACCATCAGGAAAATTAAATCGAAGCTGAAATGAAAATATTAATTTATATAAATACAAAAAAAATTCATGGCATTAAATACAACAGATTTTTTTACCCATATCTCTGCCCAAGCTCTATCTTTGACCTCATGTGGCAAATGTCTCCACGACAGCGGGCTGACGAGAATGATGTCGGAGTATTTGGCAAGCGTCGCCATAAAACTCCGACATTGCTGCCCTGTTTTCTCAACCATCTGATTGTCTTCATTATATTCCACCATAACCTGTGTGCGACGGTTCCACACCGAACGCATGCGTGTACGGCCCCGCCCCCGCCTCCTTTCAGTAGATGTATCTGTCATGAAAGAAAAACAAATATTTTATCAAAACATGTTATAATGAAAATAAATATTACTATAAAAATTTGATAGGGTTTTATAAATATACCTGTGCTAGTCTGATCAATGAGTGGCGCCGGATCCACAGAACCTGATGGAACACCCTCTGGTGGAACAGGAGTCGAAGACGATGGAATATAAAAGCTCGGAGAGACAGAAGTAGAAGGAAAAGAAGATGGAACAACTGTATGACCTGATGCTGACTGGGGAGTGGGAATCATCATGGGATGTGAAAATGATGGGGCAGAAGATGCAGAAGGTAGCGAAAACATGGGAGGTCTAAATATCCCGTGTGTCCCTAACGACACACCGGGATCAGAATGTGGGAAGGCTGAAATGTCAGTGGGAGGGGCAGGGTCTAGTTGGGCACGCGCAGCTCTATGTCCACCTTTGGTACGAACCCTCCTCGTACCACCGGCCTGAGTACTCGGACCAGTACTAGGCTCCTCGTCGAATAACTGTCGACGTAATGGTGGATCCTACAAAAAAGTTTACAAAAAAAATTAATCACATGACATTATATATTCTGTAAATATATATATATATTTGAAATAAAGTACTCACTGTAGGCACTAATGGTGGAATGCCCATCTCCTCCATCCGACGATTGTTCTCCGCCATTTTTTTTCTTCGTCTCTCTTCAATTGGCTTCATTTCCTGCATTGGAAAACAAATATGTAATTAATTAGAAAAAGAAAATTAATGTGTAAACCAAAAAACTAAATATATGAGGGAATGAGGGGATTCATTGGTAATTTAGCTATCAATTGTTTCAGAAGAGCTTGAATGAATTTAATAAAACATACAAGTTGTAATGTTCACCAAGTTAGAAATATTGTTTGATTTGGTTTGAATACAGTTCAATTCCAAATTAGAAAATGCAATTCAAATAAAACAGCAACCAATAAACATTGAAAATTCACATAACGGTCAAGTCAGCTAAAACATATTTGTGATCAATACTAAATAAATATGAATATTACCAACCTTAACAACCCAACTCGAGGTAAACCAAAAGAATTGAGAACATGGATGAATGATTCTATATATTTCCAACCACAACTTCAGGTTCACAATCAACTCTGACAATTGAGCTATTGGAGTCATCAAAAGAAATAAATGGATTGGTTCCAATGGCAATAGGGACAGTGTCAATTCCATCATCAGCATCATCAAAAATATGTCTTGGAATTACTTCAACTACGACACCAAATTCAGGTTGAAGTTGATCTTTGACATAAAAAACTTGTTTAGCCATTGATGCCAACACATATGGTTCTTCGGTTGCAAGAGTGCGGGTCATATTAATTACTCGAAATCCACAATCATCAATAAATGTGCCATGTCTCGTCATCGAATCAAACCAATGGCATTTCATCATTGTGACTCGTCCATGAGAGTAATAATCCAATATTATTATTTTCTCAACGACTCCATAATAACCCACATTTTCAAGTCGCGGTCTACTATCTGATGCGCTGGCATAACAATCTGTTGTGGCAGTAACCATAATACCATCATGTTGTGTTCTCATGTTTTTGGCTCGTTCAGTGACAATAAATCTGTACCCATTGATAACAATTGATTTACAGTCACGAACCACGGTATTAGGACCAAAAGCCAAAGCTCTTATTTCCTCAGAGACAGAGTCAGCAGACAAACTCAATACCTGCAATATAAATGACAGCTAAACTTAAGTAAATATTGAAATAATTAATTTAAACAGTAATATTTTTACCTTCAATTTTAACCAAGCAGAAAACTCTTTGCTATGCAAAGTCTCTCTCCTTCTCAAAGATAAAGAACGATGCTTCCTATTTATCATTGTTTTATGTTCCCTGTAGATAAAAAAATATGAATAGTTTAACAGATATATATGTAAGATATACATATTCAATTTTGTTACCTGATATAGTCATCGAACAAATCACAGTTGAACAAAACTGTGCGATGTGCCATCTCCCGCTCTTCATGGCTTAATGTCTTCAATGTATATGATCCAGGAATTCCTCCTGTTTGAGGAAGTGATGGAAAACTGGGTTCAATTTGCTCATATTGTTCTTCTTCATTTCTCATTGGTCTGCTCATTCTTGTAGTAAGATCAGACAAATACATTGAACAGAAATCCATACATTCTTGAGCTAAGTAACCGTTCACGATAGAACCTTCGGGATGATTCTTGTTTCGAACATAAGACTTTAATGTGAACATATTTCTTTCAGTTGGATACATCCAACGAAAAGAAACAGGTCCTCCGAGAAGTATTTCAGTTGGAATATGGACAGTCAGATGCAGCATGCATGTGAAAAATGATGGGGAAAATATTTTCTCCAACTCACACAAAATTAATGGGGCATCTGTCAACATTTTTTGCAAGAAAGACTTCGACAACTTCTTATCACAAAGATCTCTAAACAAATGGCACAACCGAATAACACCCACCCTTACATTATTGGACAAAAGATGACGGATTGCTATTGGAAGCAACTCATGCAGTAGAACGTGATAATCATGAGTCTTCAAAGATTTTAGCTTCAACTCTCTTCTGTTGACCCGTTTAGATATGTTGCTTGAATAGCCATCAGGAACTCTAATAGTCTCTAATACTTTCAAAAATTGTTTTTTTTCAGTAGGTGTCATCACATAAGAAGCACATGGAAGTTGCCATTTATTTTCACTGATACGCACAGGATGCAATTCTGGTCTGATGCCCCAATCCACCAAGTCACGTCGAGATCGTAAATCATCTTTTGTCTTCCCCTTGACATTTAGAAGAACTGAAAGTAACATTTCACATATATTCTTTTCAATATGCATTACGTCTAAGCAATGACGTAGCAAATTGGTTGACCAATAAGGCAAATCAAAAAAGATACTCCTCTTCCTCCAATTGTAACAGGTTTCTGTGGAAACATTCTTTCTCTTTCCAGATTTCATTTGACCCTTCCCGAACGAAAAACTGAAATCTTTCAATTCATTAAGCACATCAGTTCCAGACATACGCTGAGGTGGATCATCGGTCTCTATAGTATTATCAAATCTTCGACGATTCATTCTATATGGATGATCCTTTGGCAAAAATCGTCGATGTCCCATAAAACTGAAACTACAACGATGTTTCAGTCTTCTGGATCGTGTATTCTTCATACAAACTGGACATGACAGTTTCCCCTTCGTGCTCCATCCAGACATCATTGCATAAGCCGGAAAATCATTGATTGTCCACATAAGCGCAGCGCGCATCTGAAATATGTCTTTCGAACATGCATCGTATGTGCGCACACCCACATCCCAAAGAAGCTTCAACTCTTTTATTAAAGGTTGCATGTATACATCAATATCAATGCCAGGATCAGAAGGACCAGATATGAGTATACTCATGAAAGTGAAAGGTTTTTTCATACACAACCATGGGGGAAGATTATAAATGTGTATAAAAACTGGCCATGTGCTGTGCGAAGTAAGCATCTTCCCAAACGGATTAAAACCATCGCATGAAAGACCCAGCCTCACATTACGCACGTCAGCTGCAAAATCAGGATGTCGAGCATCAAATCTCTTCCATGCAAATCCATCTGCAGGATGAACCAACTCATCATCAGTCTTCTTTCTCTCGGTATCATGCCATCTCATTTTTATTGATATGTCATCAGACATAAAAAGATTCTGGAGTCTGGGAATCAATGGAAAGTGCCACATTACTTTCTGTGGAACGCGGGATGGTGTTCCATCAGATTTTGACTTCCAGCGGGATGTGCCACATTTTATACAATCATTTCGTTCAGCGGTTTCCTCCCAGAATAAACTGCAATCTTTCGGGCAAGCATGAATTTTGTTTCTTGAAAATCCAAGTTCCTCAACTAACTTCCATGCCATATAGTGGTTTGAGGGAATATCTACATCATCTGGAAGTAAATCCTTCAAGAGGGTAAGAATGTAATCGATTGCTGTATTAGAAATCCCATACATAGTTTTCCCATGAAATAATCGGATTAAAAATTCCAGCTTTTTCATTTTATCGCATTGCCGATATACTGGAGTCGTGGCAGCATCATTCAATTTTTTCACCCTATCAATATCATCATTTTCACTAGATGCATCAGCTGTCCTCATATCGAAGTCTTCTTGAGTCGAAATCCTTTCTTTTTCATGATGACGAATAAACGGAAACCGATCATCTAACAAATTCTCCATTCCAGTCTTTTCATTTCGATCATCACCAATTTGAGATTTCGTTTTCTCCCCATTGTGATACCACAGAAAGTAGTTTGCTTGAAACCCATTTTTGGTTATGTGGTAGCTGACTTCTTCACGGCTCAACCAAGGTCTACCAACACAATTGGAACATGGGCAGTGTATGCGACCACTATCTGAAGCATTGTCAAATGCAAAATCTATAAAGCTCTCCAAATTGTTTTGAAAATCATCTGAGATCCGATCGGTTTCATACATCCAACTTCTGTCCATTCTGTAAAACGAATTTATATAAGTCATTTTGTCATAAACAATTCAATAGGCATTAACTATAATAGAATATACATTTAAGTAAACGATAAAGGAAGAAAATAATCAAGGTATCAACATAACTCATAATGGCTAGCAATTCAATGAAAATTCAAGCACTCACATGGGAATTTTTAATAGAACACTCCTAACAAGACTATAAAGATATCACATGCATTAGTTATAATATATATAACATGGTAACATAAAATATAAGATAAATTCAATCCAATTTCATAGATTCATAGCATAGTCTCTACTTTACTCACATTGGCAAGGCAATACAATTAAAACATGTGTTAAAAAATAATTGGCATTCATGTGTTAAAAAGGGGAATGCAAACCATAAAATACCCTTAATTAATTTATTTTACAATTCAATTCAGAAATCGAACAATCAATTCGATTTATATAACCTTTCACAAATGACATCCCATGTTCAAAGGGTAAAATCCAAAAAGGAATTTTCAATAAAACTCACCCTTAGGCGCCGACAGTAGCTCCAAAATCGTCTAAACTGAAGGGAAAAATAAAAATAAGTTTCAATACTATCCAAACATTTGAATACCTTTTGAGATAAAGAAGAATAACCTGAAGAAAGAGCTTCAAGGTCTGGCCGGCAGTACTCCAAAATCGCCTGCTGCTGCTCCCGTTAGGGCTCTGTAACGCGAATGGGGAGAGGAGATCGCGGCCTGCAATTTGGGGGAAACCTTTGCCAACGGTTTATAAAAACCGTTGGCAAAGGCACACATTTCCCAACGGTTTACAGGAACCGTTGGGAATGTGTGAGTTTGAGCTGCCTTTTCCCAACGGTTCAATGGAACCGTTGGGAAATGTCTCCTTTTCCCAACAGTTCCAGTGAACCGTTGGGAAAAGTTCTGCTGAAATTATCTTTGCCAACGGTTTTCTTAAACCGTTGGCAAAGACTCAATATCCCAACGGTTTAAGTAAACCGTTGGTATACTGCCGTTGGGAAAAAGCTAAATTCCAGTAGTGCTAGGGTGAAATTTTGGTACTTTTCGGATAACTTTTATATTTTGATGAATAGTGAAAATTACTAAATTTTAATTAAAAACAACTTTTTTAATCAAAATAATTAATAGTGATAAATTATGAATTTGAGTGGTTTTAAAGTATATTTAGAATATATTTTTACCATTTAATATAATGTTGGTAATTGGACATAATTTTACAATTAAACCGAACATAAACGAGTGTCAATCTTTTGATAGTTATTATCTCTTAAAAACACGCTTTTTGTTTTGACAGCGGGATTTAATTTTAAATTAATTTCTGCCACTTCTGTGTTTTGAATTTAGGAAAATGGATTCCATATTTGGAATCAGGATGTTAAAATTGTGTAAATAGGTAACTTTTATTTTTAGACATTTTGAATAATTACTGCGGTAAATATTTTATTTACCATGGTTAAGGGTAAATCCGGTAAATAAGGGTTAAAAAAATAATATTATAATAATACTAAATTACCCTAAAACGTGTCTTAACCCTATTGGTTGATACATGGTCGACCATGGGAATCTTTGGGTCTATTTTGGGACCCCATGGATCCACTTGTAAGTGATAATGACACTTTATTTTAATTTAGTTAAAATGAATACAAAAATGACACAAGCATATATCTTTTAGAACAACAATTGTTACATAGGGTTATATATGTTGGATTTTAGATTATAAATATTAATTAGAAAGCTAAAAAGATTTTCTACATAATGATATTTTATTTATAATTTTTAGACATTAAATAATTTATTTTATTTATGACACAATGATGATGCAGTAATTACTATAATAGTGAAAAATTAAAATAATTGATATTATAAACACCCAAATAAATATAATATGAAACTTTTAATGAATTAAAATAATTTTCTAGGATAATATGATATATTAGGATTGATTTAATTGACTTTGTTCGAAGTAATCAATCTGTTATGAGTTTCAAAAAAATCAACTATTGAATAGTGTCAAAATTGACATAAAAGAGTTCTTAAAACAAATATTATATTATTAATTGATATTAAATTCCTAAAAATCTAAAGTTCGGCCAAGAGACTTATATTATGATAGGTTAATCATTAATGGACCACGTGGGGGTCGCTTGGATGTATATAGTAAGTTTATTAACCATATTATATAAAAATACAAAGAGACATTGTAAAAGTGAAACTAATTAACTTAGAGTTAATACTTAAAGATAAGGTTAATATAAGTACCCAAACCTGTCTAAATTCTATTGGATGAGTTGTTTTCGACCTATCCCCACCTCATCCTTTGAATAGTCAACTTTGGAGCCTTTGGAAACCGAATATGAATTTATTATAAATTAATATTTCTAGCTTTTCCAAAGGTGCCCCTCACCCCTCTTATAAAAGGGCACTCCTCCTTCTCTTTTCCTCACGCCTCTCAAGCCACTTGGCTCGTCCAAACTCTGCCCAACTAAGCTCCCCACATCCCTATACTCCTCCTTGAAGCTTCCCCTTAGGCAGAAAGCATTTCAAGAAGTCCTTTGGTTCCAACCAAAGTGAGTTACCTAAATTAAAGGTAACAATTTCTCTTAATGTATTTTCATTTATTTTGCTTCTCCAACCCCCAAAATCTTTTTATTTCCTTTATTTTATAACAACAAAACTATCCTAAATATACTAGGATGTTGTTATAAGAAGGATCCAAACTACACATTCACACAACTCCATCTAATGGATGATGAACATAATGTTTCTGTGGATGGCAAACTAACGCCTCACGAAACGATGATTGTTCAAATACATCTTACCGCCTCTCATGGTGGCCATTAGGATGGAACTGTAATTAAATATGATATTAATGATATATATTTTATATATAAGCTTCTGTAATTCCATTTTATTTCATACCATTATTCGTTTCATGTTGTATATACATACGATAATTTCATTTGAGGAAGTGCGGACTACCGCCCCCTTAAAATGATATGACTCGTTCATACCACACATGGAACGTATAAAGGATGGTGTAAATGAACTTAAGTAACATATATAAAATATTATATTATACTGGAATAGTAATATACCTATGTATAATTTGGATTCGATTCTTTTAAAATAAAAATTAAATGGAAGTAGCGTTCGTGCGTACGTACGGACTACCGTCTCCACGAACGCGATGAGATTCATTCTCCATCGTATAATTTGATGATTTAAAAATGATGTTTAAGAACTTGATACCATTCTGGATATGAATAATATACATCCCATTAATAACGAATATGTCTCACATAACAAAGAATATAAAGTAAAATGAACCCGTTAACACCCGAAATGACGATAATTCTAAAATATTATTAACAAATCAATGATAAAAGATCATATATGATATCTTATTAAAGTAAATGATTCTTTTATTATTCAATAACAATTATTTCACCATTATACAGGAGGTAAACCTACCATCGACCAAGGAAAAAGTACAATGTAAGGGTTTTCTTATCTCACTTTTAATTCCGTGAGAATTCCATTGATCACCACTTAATTATTGCATGTGGTGTATGTGTACTGCCCATGATCGTATTCATTGTGTAATATACTTTAATTTATGGGTATTTACATCATCATGGTATGATACTTCTTTCATGGGTGTATGTTTCGTAAGTTACCTAATCGATAAGGGAATTTGAGATTTCAATTTCCACTCATTTGGCTTTACACATATTTCATTGATTATATTACCCCAAGATTATGTGTGGAATCACTATTCATTTGATTATGTCATAATTTCCACTCCCATTCCTGTGGATAGAAGTTTGATACACATAATCACTCCATTGGTAATTCTCAAGTCATTGATATGAATTTGATAAGAGTAATTTTAACTCATTCTCCATTTGTTGAGTTAAACATCCAATTCGTTGGTATTGTTTTTTACAAGAATATGTGTGAATGTCCTTTGATTGTTTTACACTGAATATCCAATCATATTTAGTGTATTTATATTTGTCACACATAATTATGTCATTGATTTATCCTTAACCTAAGGATACAACCTTTTTGAGAAATTTCATCTCAATTTACATTCCATTGAGACTTCTTTGATGATATACACCAAATCACTTCTATGTGGTGTATATAATGTACTTTGACATAGTATATCATGAATTCCTTTATTCTCATGATATTACAATGTTTTGATTACTGCAATTATTTGTATTCAAGTGTCTCTCTTTTGGTTAGAAACTCTAACCAAAATACCATTTTAAAATGTTTTAAAGAATTATTCTTCTAAATCATGCTCATTAATGTCCATATTTTAAAAATGGTTTTAAGGATTTATTTATATGGACATTAAAGTTTTAAAATTAAAACTCCTTTTAAAAGTTTCAAAGTGGTATGGGACACTTTGATTCAAAAATATACTTTTAAATGGCTTCTTGACAAATAGTGTGACTTTTAAATGTTTTCAAGAAAAGGGGGATATTTCTCTCAAATAGTTTTGATGATTATTTTCATCTATGTCAACATCCTTCATTATTATTGATTGAGGTTAATGTGATACAATACAATCTTCCATATTGTATCGAATGAATTATGTTTGACTGTGGATGTGCTATTTTTATACCATTCATGGTTTGTGGTGAAAGTATTGACATTTCGTATGCTAGTTTAATACGAATGTTTACGTTATGTTTAAACCTTTTCATATGGAAATGCATTGGACTTAATAAGTGACGGGTGGAGCCCGCTATAGCTCCTCGATGCATCGGTAGGTCTCATGAGACAAACTAGTGTCTTGGCACAAGGCCTTGGCAAAATCTTATTTGTAGTCTTGGCACGAGGCCTTGGCTATGTGGTTATGATAGTCTGGCATTATGCATTCCATCATTATGAAAGTGGTTATTGATTTTGCATGTGATCATTCGACTAGTAGAATATCCATGTGAGTAAGTAAATGGCATTATTTCATTTTACCTTTGCCATTTTATGCTGAAGTTCAAGTTTAAAAGGCTTTTGTTTTAGTTATAAATTGCCTTAAGTGTTTATGCTCATTTATGAAAGCTTCTGCTATAATGTTATCCTTACTGAGCATCCGAGCTCACCCCTTTCAATGTTTTATTTTTTTTCCCAGGATTATGAAGAAGTAATTTATGAATGACCTGCAGGGATAGTATGAGGGGATATGAAGACAAGATGTTTTTTTATGATGTAATGTAAAAATTTATGGATGTATCTAGTTATTCCAAGGCTACTAAACTAATCGGTCTTTCGAGACTTGATCTTTCTCGTGATCATGCCAATGTTATGTAATTAATGCACCGACTCTGGGTAGCTGGGGTCGGGGCGTTACAAAAAAGGGAAAAAAGAAGAAAAAATTAAAAACATAACTCAGTAATAATAATAATAATATTAATAAAGAAACAATAATAATAATAATAATATAATAATAATAATAATAATAATATTATTATTATTATAAAACATTATTTAAATTTTTATTTCATTTTTTTCTCATTTTATTTCTCATTTTATTTTATTTATTTTGAATACTGGGAAACCGCAAAGTTTAATAACGGTTTACCAAGCCCTATGCTAACAGTGCACTAGACACTTCCAAGGCCAGACACCCCTTGCATGGTTACCTGCTGGAAGACACACAATTTAGAAAACCATGCTCCGACCATACCAAATGGAACAGTCCTAATGACATACCCTCACACATGGTTTCCGCACGATTACTCTTAACCATGCGCAACCTGTATATAAGACCCCATTATTTTTTTTTTTAAAATCAACCTATAACTTCCTACAATAAATATTTGGATATAAATAATTAAAATAATTAAATTTTTGATGTTGGAGTGTAACAATTCACCCCACCACAAAAAATTTATACCCCCAGAAGGTCACCCTACCAAAGGAGGAATCAAACTCCAGTTTGAAATTGAATGAGGACAAAAAATCACAAACTCGATCTGAATTTTAACTCCACCAGTCACACCTGGATTGATATAACGGAAAATTTAATGAGAAAAATCATTAGGATTAGAGGAGGGTTCTCCCCACGTTAAGAACTCGACATCCATGACCAACATAGATACTCTCAGCATGGGGTAATTCTAGAACCACCAACACAGAACAAATAAGAAACCCCCAATATAGACCAAAAAACCCCACATAGACCAACACATAAAATTCCAACACAAAATAGAAACCTATGACACATGGAGGATGTAACACCCCAGGTAAATAAAGAATATGAAATTTTTATATTTATCCATATTTGTGAATAAAATATTAATATTACTTTAAAGGGAATGCTATGCTTGATGGCATACCCAATACACGACAACGAGTTCCTTTGAAATCTTACGTTGCACTCTAGTAATAAAATATTATTATTTCAAATGGTAGTTAATGCCTAGACATTGTAATGGCGGGAAAGAACGGAACTAACTAAAAAATGATTATGTATGTTTGTTAAATATTTTTACTTTTTACAATAAATGTTAGAGGATTAAAAATGCGAATGAATCCAATTTTAAGCGTAAACATTCTAATATTCATTAAAAGGTCGATTAACCGCCTTTTAATGGAGAACCCCTTTTAAATACACTTTTTGAAAATTTTTTGTGTTATATTTTACAAAATAAAATTCTTATTTATAATCGGGACATCAAAATTTACTTTGTGTAAATTTTTGGTATTTTTCCGATAAAGTTCAATTTTTTTGAATAGTGAAAAATGTTGTATTTTATTTCAAAACCTCTTTTTAATATAATTTATTTATATGATTAGATTATCTTTTAAATTGGTTTTAAAGTTGAATTAGAATATATTTTTACCATTTAATCCAATAGTGGTCATTGGAATTAATTTCAGTTTGAAATTGGACTAAAACTAGTGTTAATCTTTTAATAGATACTGTTTTATAAAAGCATGCTATTTGATTTGACAGCGGGAATTTATTATTAAATTAATTAATGAAAATTATATGTTTTGAATTTTGTAAAATAGACACCATTTTTGAGTTCGGAATATCAAATATAGCTTAGGGTGAATTTTTGGTATTTTTTCTGAAAAACTTCAATTTTTGATGAATAGTGAAACCACTAAGTGGTACTTATAAAAACTGATTTTCCGTTTAAATGAAATTTTACCACTTCTGTGTTTTGAATTTCAAAAATAAGACATACATGGTTGTCATTAAGAAGTAAAATGTGGTTCAATGGGATTAAAATAATTTTTTGGTAAATAGTAACTTTTAAGTTTTTAATCGCGATTAGAGGTAATTAGTGTAGTTTAAGGTAAAAATAATGTTTTAATAATATGAAATGAACTTGACAAATTTTCTACCCTTATTGGATGTGTCATGGCCGACCAATAAAATCCATGGGTAAACTTGGGGACCCCATGGAGCCACTTTGGTAGGAAAATGACATTAATATCTTTTTATTTAATGTTAAAATAAAAATGTCACAAACATGAGTTGTTTTATTAAAAAAAAATTTAAATGGGGTTATACAAGTCCGATTTTTGACTATAAATATTAATTATAAATATAAAAAGATTTCCTACATCATGATATTTGTTTTATAATTTTTAGACATTAAATAAATTAAATTATTTATGACACCATGATGATGCAGTGATTACCTCATTATTTAACGATTTAAATAAAATGAAAAGATAATGTAAAATCTAAGACCTACACTTGTCAAAAAACTATTTTATGGGTATATTAATAACCCTTATCACCTTATCCTCTAATTATATCAATGTGGGACCTTTTAAATCCGAATCTCATTTTAAAATAAAGTAACATTTCTTTACTTTCCAAGAGTGCCCCTCCTCTCCTCTTATAAAAGGCCCCCAACTCTACCACCTTACACACACCTCTCAAGCCATTGGCTCGGCCAACCCCTGCTCATTTCATCTCTACACATCCCTCTCTTCATCATTGAAGCCTCCCTTTGGGCAGAATCCTTTCCAAAAAAGCCTTTGATCTCAAATCAAAGAGAGTTACCCGATTTAAAGGTAGTGTCCTCTCTTGTGTTCTTATGTATTATTTTTCTTCTCCAACCCTCTAAAATATTTTTATTCTTTTATTTTGTTACAAAACCAGTATATTAAATATACTATGATGTTTTTATGTTAAGGATTCGAGATACACTTACACACAACTTCATCTAATGGTTAAAGAACATACTGTTTCTGTGGATGGAAAATTTCTGCCTCACAAAACGATGATTGTTCAATATTCTCTTAACAGATTTCATGGTGGCCATTATGATGTCACTATATTTTATATATGATATATATGGTATTTATTTTTTCTATATGCTTCTTAATTTTATATTTAAAAAATGCCTTTATGCTTTTCATGTTTTGCAAATGCGATAATTTCATACGGGGAAGTGTGGACTACCGCCCCCTCAAGTGATGTGACTCATTCATGCAATACATGGAATGTATAAAGAAAGAAATTAATGAAAATATGTGAACTGTATAAAATATATATTATACTGGAATTATAATATATATATCTATCAATTATTTTTAATTACATTAATATGAAAAAGAAATGAAAGTAGCGTTCATGCGTACGTACGACCTACCGTCTCCATGAACGGTGCATTTCATTTCTTTTTATCTCCAAATGTTATGGATTAGTATAAAATGAATATTTACTGGATATATATGATATTTAAATCATTAATACTATTCTTGAGATTATTTACTTATAACTACACGGACAATCATTTTCAAACAAGTTCATTTTTGACTCATGTACCAAACATCGACAAAAACGTCTGATATGAATTCACATTATTAAACAATTATTATAACATTATAACATGTGATATTAACTGAATTATAATCTTTAAAATAGGTCCTTAAGAAATTATAAATTGACCAAAGTTTATTATAAAGGAATATAAAGAAACTAACAAGACAAGTCGGACTTGAGGTAAGGGATCCTACCCCTCTCTTTCTTTTTAAGAACACTCTTTTATGTCATTTCTTTTAAGATCATCTTTATTATGTTTGGGGATGTTATTTTATATTCCTCATAATTTAATTTTTATGTTCATATTATGAGAGACCCTATTTGATCTCATAAATCCATTTTTGGAAGTTTTAAGTGGCGTCGTTAGGCTGCCGAGTTTCCGTAAGGGATTTTTCTTCTCAGTTTTATTCCCGTGACATTTATGCTACATTTGCCACTATTTCCTTTTAGTGGTGTATGTACTACCCATTATTATACACTTTGTGTAGTATAATTTCATTTATGGGTATTTACATCTTCATTGTAATAACCTTCTTCCACGTGGTGTACGTTTCGAAAGTTACCCAACTCGGTAAGGGGATCTTTCACCCTCCACTTTTTAAAAGACTTATTTTGTTATGTCTTTTAATTCACATACTATTATGTTGGGATATGTTCTTCTATATCCTTATTTATGTAAATTTTATGTCCAAGTGATGAGATATCATTTTCTCTCTCATCAACTCAATTTCTGAATTTTAAAGTGACGCCGTTAGGCTGCCATATTTCTGTAAGGGAACTTCTTAACCCACTTTCAATTATTTAGGTTAAACCTCTACTTATTGATTTTATTATGCCAAGATTATGTGTGGAATATCTATGTTTTAATTTCCTCAAACCTTTTTGTGGATATAGTATTTCTGCACACAATCATCTGATTGATAAATTCTTACAAACTTGTATGGGAAATCATAACTCAATCTCATTTTATTGAGTTAAATATCTATGTCATTGGTTTTGTTTTTCCAAGATTATGTGTGAATGACCTCTGATTGTTTCACACTTAATATCCACTTATATTGGGTGTATTTATATTTCTCACACATAATTATGTCATATATTTATCCTTAATTTAAGGATACCATCTTTATAATGGATTTCATCTCAATTTACTTTTTCATTGAGACTTTATTGTTGTTATCCACCAATTCACTCTTATATGGTGTGTATACTATCCTTTGACATATTATATCATGAATCAATTTATTCTCATGATATTATAAATCTCGGATTACATGTTATTCCACAATTATTTGTATTCAAGAGTCTCTCATTTTGTTAAAAACACTTTAACAAAAATATCATTTTAAATGTTTTAAAGATTAATTATTCTACATCTTTATCTGTAATGTCCATGTTTTCAAAATGGTTTTTAGTATTTATTTATATGGACATTAAAGTTTTAAAATTATAATACCATTAAAATATTCAAAGTGGTATGGGACACTTTGATTCAAAAATATCTTTTAAATGGTTTTTGAAAATGGATTGCTTAATTCAATATCTTGGAATTACTTATTGTGATTGAAAATGAAATGTTGTTATTGAAATGTTTATATTTTCAATATTTTATGTGTAATGATGGTACTTGGACATTTTACGGGTGGTTACGTGATAAACCATATGACGGGTGGTGCCGTGAATACCACGATGGGTGGTTACGTTATAACCTCCAATGCATTGGGTATGGAAGTCGGCCGTATGGATATTCCATTAAGTATGTGTGGAAGTAGACCATATGGTTATTCCATTTAAGTACGTTTATGTCCCAAGTAACCTTTTTATGTTATGTGTTATTTATATGGGTTTTATGGTAATATTTTGGTTACAAAAGGGTAGATAGTGATCTTTTATTCATTGAAGAGTTTTTACTACTTCATAAAGGTGAAAATTATTACTTTGATAAAGTATACATGGTTTACTTGTTGTTTTAAAAAACTAACAGTTTCATTCTTTGTGTATCCCTTACTGGGATTTTTATGCTCACCCCAAGTTTTTTGAAATGTTTTTCACAGGACTTAATTTGGAATAGGGTCAAGGATGGGATCAAGGGAATGTCATGCTATCTAAAACATGGAACTAAACATGTTTCTTTTTAAGAGTTTTTATTTTATGGAAACTTAGTAGAAGTGTCTACTTTGTAATCTTTTGAGATGTAATAGTTATGTTCTAATTCTCTAAAACTCTAAACCATGAAAATATACTCAATGTGAATTTTTCATTTAATTCAATATTAAGTAAGTTTTAAGGATGGGGCCTTATAGTTGGTATCAGAGGTCGGTTTAGACAAATTTAGGGATTAGGAGTTTTTGTTAGACACATGGTTAGTAACTATATATATTATTTCAGTTAAATACTTATTTTATAACTTTTTTCAGGTCAAGTAAATTTAGTTACGAATGGAAGGAAAAGGATCTCAAATGACATTCCTATCTCTTCTTGATGACATGCTTGAAATAATTATTGCAAAGTCATGTTCGGATGATTGTGAAACTTTTTCTAGCATACAACTCACTTGCAAGCAGTTGTTTGAGATATCAAACACCTCCACTATACCTCGTTATCATCGTGGATCATGGGTTGTATTTAGACAAATACTATTTTCACAATATTCTCATATTTTCAAGAAAGGAATATATTATCAAGGTATTTTCAAATATTTTACCTTATCACAAGAATTTGAACCATATTATGATTTTAAAAATGATGCTGAGGAAGGAGACCCTTGCACAAGCTACTTATATTTTCTTTTAAAATATAGTCTCTCATCACATACTTATGGTATTTTAAAA
The DNA here is from genome assembly GCA_963277665.1 of Viscum album. Taxonomy (NCBI): domain Eukaryota; kingdom Viridiplantae; phylum Streptophyta; class Magnoliopsida; order Santalales; family Viscaceae; genus Viscum; species Viscum album. The sequence goes on along the minus strand of OY728160.1, from coordinate 2,082,492,601 downwards.
GGACCAATAATAGAAAGTTTCAACTCAAATTCTGTCCGACTATTTTATAGAAATCATGTTTTATCCGATGTTTTAGAATTATATGTCATACATGATTATTTTCCAAAACTGTTTTTCTGTGAACACCCATATGAACCATGTTGTAAAAGGTGTATTTGGATGGAGGAAGCAAATGATTTTTAAGGATCTCTAAATCATTGTTGTAATGAATGGGACGTCTACCTACGTGAACAAGATGACGATGAAACCGAGTGGACTCCATGATTAAGGTATGGTGTTATTCATTTTGGGAATCGTTTTATTTTATCTTGTGGTGGTGAAATAAGACTTCAAGAATTAAGATGTTGAGATCGTAATGAATTTGGATGAAAATGAGAGGTATAAGGAAAATATTGAGGTTAAAACATGTTATGGTTATTTTTGGAGTTTTATAAAAAGGACAACACACAGACCGTGTGACAACCCGTCGTGTCGGACAAAGCTGCGGGAATCAAACCCACAACCAAAGTGCGACTGGTATTTATTGCCTACCACTTGACTATGTGAAGTCCATGGTTAGTTTGACTAATTATTTTTAGTTAAATAATTTTATGAATTAAGAGTAAGTTTATTTTGGGTTATCTATTGAAATTATTAACCTATCATGGAGGATATGTGATTAGTTTAATTACATTTTAATACGAGACTTTAAGAGAAACTGATGTTATTTGGAGATAAGTGTTATTTTGTACCTTGGAGGACTATGTGATTAAATCATTCAAATATTTGGGTTTCAATCTTAGTTTGGTTTACTTTGAAGAATTTTATGGAATTTTTTTTATCAAATGGTCTTTGTTGAACTTTGGCTTTTGTTGGACAAATTTTGGAGATTAAGAATAGATTTTCCTTTTATAAAGGGTTATCCTTTTCTGGATTATTTGATCTTGTACTAACCTTTTTTGTATTGGTTTTGGTTAAAGTCTAAAGAAATGGGAAGTATATAGTTATCTTTTGTGGATTAGGTGATTCTCTAGAAGTTTATTATAGCTCTCTTAATGTAAACAAGTAATCCTAAATACACATCCTTTGGAGAAAATATGAGTTCGTGTAAGAAATCTAGTAAAAGTTGAAAGTCAACATGACAAGTAAGTATGTTTCCTTATGTTTTAGTTAAGCTCAAAAATAAATTCCTCAATGAAAAGTAACAAAAAAATGTTTTCCATTAACTTTTCCTACTGGGGAATCCAATACCATTTAACCCATCACATGTTTGTGATTTTATTATGGTTAACTTTCTCCTAGACATGTTTACTATCACTCTCCATCAGAACATGACCCTATGTTTTCCCCTCCATTTCCATGTTTTCCTACATGGAATCCTAGTATGGGTTAACTCGGGTGACCTCTGTACTTCTCTTTCTTTGTTTTAAGGTGATTGTTTTACCGACTCTTGTTTCGATGTGGGACTTTCATGGATATTTCCGAGCCCAACTGTAAAATTGCGAGGACGCAATTCCCAAAAGGGGGGAAGGATGTAACACCCTAGGTAAATAAAGAATATGACATTTTTATATTTATCCATATTTGTGAATAAAATATTAATATTACTTTAAAGGGAATGCTATGCCTGATGGCGTACCCAATACGCGACAACGAGTTCCTTTGAAATCTTACGTTGCACTCTAATAATAAAATAATATTATTTTAAATGGTAGTTAATGCCTAGCCATTGTAATGGCGGGAAAGAACGGAACTAACTAAAAAATGATTATGTATTTTTTTCAAATATTTTTACTTTTTACAATAAATGTTAGAGGATTAAAAATGCCAATGAATCCAATTTTAAACGTAAACATTCTAATATTCATTAAAAGGTCGATTAACCGCCTTTTGATGGCGAACCCCTTTTAAATCCAATTTTTGAAAATTTTATGTGTTATATTTGAAAAAATAAAATTCTTATTTAGAATCGGGAAATCAAAATTTACTTTGTGTAAATTTTTGGTATTTTTCCGATAAAGTTCATTTTTTTGAATAGTGAAAAATGTTGTATTTTATTTCAAAACCTCTTTTTAATATAATTTATTTATATGATTAGATTATATTTTAAATTGTTTTTAAAGCTGAATTAGAATATATTTTTACCATTTAATCCAATAGTGGTCGTTGGAATTAATTTCACTTTGAAATTGGACTTAAACTAGTGTCAATCTTTTAATAGATATTGTTTCTTTAAAACACGCTATTTGCTTTGACAACAGGAATTAATTATTAAATTAATTAATGAAACTTATATGTTTTGAATTTTGTAAAATAGACACCATTTTGGAGTTCGGAATATCAAAAATAGCTTAGGGTGAATTTTTGGTATTTTTCTGAAAAACATCAATTTTGATGAATAGTGAAACCACTAAGTGGTACTTATAAAAATTGATTTTCCGTTTAAATGAAAATTTACCACTTTTGTGTTTTAAATTTAAAAAATCCGACATACATGTGTGTCATTAATAAGTAAAATGTGGTTCAATGGGATTAAAATAATTTTTTGGTGAATAGTAACTTTTAGGTTTTTAATCGCGATTAGAGGTAGTTAGTGTAGTTTAAGGTAAAAATAATGTTTTAATAATATGAAATGAACTTGACACATGTCATACCCTTATTTGATGTGTCATGGACGACCAAGAAAATCCATGAGTCAACTTAGGGACCCCATGGATCCACTTTGGTAGGAAAATGACATTAATATCTTTTTATTTAAAGTTAAAATAAAAATGTCACAAACATGAGTTGTTTTACTAAACAAATTTTTAAATGGGGTTAGACAAGTCATATTTTTGACTATAAATATTCATTAGAAATAAAAAACTATTTCCTACATCATGATAGTTTTTTATAATTTTTAGACATTAAATAAATTAAATTATTTATGACACCATGATGATGCAGCGATTACCTCATTCTTTAACGATTTAAATAAAATGAAAAGATAATGTAAAATCTAAGAACTACACTTGTAAAAAACCTATTGGATGGGTATATTTAGAACCCTTGTCACCTTATCCTAGAATTATATCAATGTGGGACCTTTTAAATCCAAAACTCATTTTAAAATAAAGTAACATTTCTTTACTTTCCAAGAGTGCCCCTCCTCTCCTCTTATAAAAGGCCCCCACCTCTACCACCTTACACACACCTCTAAAGCCTTTGGATCGTCCAAAACCAGACCATTTCATCTCTACACATCCCTCTCTTCATCATTGAAGCCTCCCTTTGGGAAGAATCCTTTCCAAGGAAGCCTTTGAGCTCAAATCAAAGAGAGTTACCCGATTTAAAGGTAGTGTCCTCTCTTGTGTTCTTATGTTTTATTTTGCTTCTCCAACCCTATAAACTCTTATTATTCATTTATTTTGTAACAAAAAAAGTATATTCAATATACTAGGATGTTTTTATGTTAAGGATTCGAGCTACACTTACACACACCTTTGTATTATGGTTAAAGAACATACTATTTTTGTGGATGGTGAATTTCTGCCTCACGAAACGATGATTGTTCAATCTTCTCTTAACACCTTTCATGGTGGACATTATAATGTCAATATATTTTATATATGATATATATGGTATTTAGTTTTTCTATATTCTTCTTAATTTTATATTTAATACATTGCTTTATGCTTTTCATGTTGTGCAAATGGGATAATTTCATACGAGGAAGTGTGGACTACCACCCCCTCATGTGATGTGACTCATTCATGCAATACATGGAATGTATAAAGAATGAAATTAATGAACATATGTGACCTATATAAAATATATATTATACTGTAATTATAATATATATATATCTCTCAATTATTTTTAATTACATTAATATGACAAAGAAATGAAAGTAACGTTCATGCGTACGTACGGCCTACCGTCTCCATGAACGGTGCATTTCATTTCTTTTTATCTCCAAATGTTATGGAGTAGCATAAAATGAATATGTAGTGGATATATATGATATTTAAATCATTAATACTATTCTGGAGATTATTTACTTATAACTACATGGACAATCATTTTCAAACAAGTTCATTTTTGACTCATGTACTAAACATCGACAAAAACGTCTGATATGAACTCACATTATTAACCAATTATTATAACATTATAACATGTGATATGAACTGAATAATAATCTTTAAAAGAGTTCCATAAGAAATTATAAATTGACCAAAGTTTTTTATTTAGGAATATAAAGAAACGAACAAGACAAGTCGGACTTGAGGTAAGGGATCCTAGCCCTCTCTTTCTTTTTAAGTACACTCTTTTATGTCATTTCTTTTAAGATCATATTTATTATGTTTGAGGTTGTTATTTTATATTACTCATACTGTAACTTTTATGTTCATATTATTAGAGACCCTATTTGATCTCATAAATCCATTTTTGGAAGTTTTAAGTGGCGTCGTTAGGCTGCCGAGTTTCTGTAAGGGATTTTTCATCTCACTTTTATTCCCGTGACATTTATGATACAATTGCCACTATTTCCTTTGAGTGGTGTATGTACTGTCCATTATTATACACTTTGTGTAGTATAATTTCATTTATGGGTATTTAAATCTTCATTGTATGAACCTTCTTCCATGGGGTGTACGTTTCGAAAGTTACCCAACTCGGTAAGGGGATCTTTCACCCTCCTCTTTTTAAAAGACTACTTTTGTTATGTCTTTTAATTCACATACTATTATGTTGGGATATGTTATTATATATCCTTATTTATGTAAATTTTATGTCCAAGTGATTAGATACCATTTTCTCTCGCATCAACTTTCTGAATTTTAAGGTGACGCCGTTAGGCTGTCAGATTTCTGTAAGGGAACTTCTTAATCCACTTTCAATTATTTGGGTTAAACCTCTACTTATTGATTTTATTATGCCAAGATTATGTGTGGAATATATATGTTGTAATTTCCACAAACCTTTTTGTGGATATAGTATTTCTACACATAATCATCTAATTGATAAATTCTTACGAACTTGTATGGGAAATCATAACTCAATCTCATTTCATTGAGTTAAATATCTATGTCATTGGTTTTGTTTTTCCAAGATTATGTGTGAATGACCTATGATTGTTTCAAACTTAATATTCACTTATATTGGGTGTATTTATATTTCTCAAACATAATTATGTGATAAATTTATCCTTAATTTAAGGATACCATCTTTATAATGGATTTCATCTCAATTTACTTTTCCATTGAGACTTCATTGTTGTTATGCACCAATTCACTCTTATATGGTGTGTATACAATACTTTGACATATTATATCATGAATCCATTTATTCTCATGATATTATGAAGCTCGTATGACATTTTATTCCACAATTATTTGTATTCAAGAGTCTCTCATTTTGATAAAAACTCTTTAAAAAAAATATCGTTTTAAATGTTTTAAAGTTTCATTATTCTACATCTTTATCTTTAATGTCCATGTTTTAAAAATGGTTTTCAGTATTTATTTATATCGACATTAAAGTTTTAAAATTATAATACCATTAAAATCTTCAAAGTGGTAGGGACACTTTGATTCAAAAATCTATTTTAAATGGTTTTTGAAAATGGATTTCTTAATTCAATATCTTGGAATTACTTATTGTGATTGAAAATGAAATTTTGTTATTGAAATGTTTATATTTTCAATATTTTATGCGTAATGATGGTACTTGGACATTTTACGGGTGGTTACGTGATAAACCATATGATAGGTGGTGCCGTGAATACCAGGATGGGTGGTTACGTTATAACCTCCAATGCATTGTGTATAGAAGTCAGCCGTATGGCTATTCCATTAAGAATGCGTGGAAGTCGACCGTATAGTTATTCCATTTAAGTATGTTTACGTCCCAAGTTACCTTGTTATGTTATGTGTTCTTTATATGGATTTTATTGTAATCTTTTGGTTACAAAAGGGTAAGTAATGATCTTTTATTCATTGAAGAGTTTTTACTACTTCATAAAGGTGAAAATTATTACTTTGATAAAGTATATATGGTTTACTTGTTGTTTTGAAAAACTAACTGTTTTCATTCTTTGTGTATCCCTTACTGAGCTTTTTATGCTCACCCCATGTTTTTTGAAATGTTTTTCACAGGACTTAATGTGGAATAGGGTCAAGGATGGGATCAAGGGAAAGTCATGCTGTCTAAAACATGGAACTAGACATGTTTCGTTTTAAGAGTTTTTATTTTATGGAAACTTAGTAGAAGTGTCTACTTTGTAATCTTTTGAGATGTAATAGTTATCTCCTAATTATATAAAACTCTAAACCATGAAAATATCCTCATTGTGAATTGTTCATTTAATTCAATATTAAGTAAGGTTTAAGGTTGGGGCCTTATAGAGAAGCTCATGAAAAGAGCTCAAAACAAATAGATAACTGAACCAGGATTAATCATTTGTACAAGAAATGAGCATCTACAAAATGGAACTACCTAAAACCAAAATGGGCCAAAAAATATCTAACCAAATGAGGGATAATTATCTCTACATTCTCATCAACAAGGAGACAAAATTTCAGGGGTTCACTTCTATAAAGAACAACCATTGGAATTACAATAAAATGAGACCACCAATCCTTCTTAAAACCAAAGAGGAACTTTAAAAATAAATAGGACTACAATAAAGAAATGAGGCCTTTACACCTTATAAAATATAAAGTAACCTTCAAAAACAAAGAATCTACATCAGAGGAACTTAAAATATACTCACTATAGAATTAGAGACAAAAGTTGGACTAGGGTTCCCCACACACGATTATTTCCGACTGCGTGAAAATATTCACTCTGAGACCTATGGTTGGAGCTATGACGTATTGAAACATCTTATTCCCTATAGTCAGGAACTGAAGATTAAAAACCGAAACTTCTCTTTCAGTATAGTGACTTAAAAAACCCCTTCAAATGACACAAACAACTGTAATAAAAAAACATTGCTTCATAAGTCACTATGAATGATAAATTCACTTTTTTTTTCAGATAGTGAAGGTGGGATACAAACCAATAAGGCTTGGGTGTGGTATAAGGTCAAGAAAGGCTCAGGATCCACCACTCAATTTAGATTCTGGGTAGAATCTTAAATGGAAATTCTCATAGAAACACTCATTTATAATTTACTCAAGAACTCTAACCACCTCAGTTTTGAGAAGTTCAATCCACTAAATGATGACCAACACTGATCCCCAAAAATATTTCTTCACCAAAACATGGAGGAATACATCATAGAGTTTGACTGTTCACTCCTTACTAGGAATTTTCTAGGGAACACTAAAAAACTAGAGGCATAAAGATGAATCAAAACTCATCAAAAATAGAAAAATCCAAACACAAATCCTAAACCAAAATCCAAAATCAAATAACCATTTCCACACAATTTTCAACATGATAAAACCAATAGCCTATGAAAAAGTATACCAAACATGAAAAGAAAAAATTAAATGATTTGTCTCTTTTCAAAACATTGAAACTACCCCTTTTAAAAACTACATTTTGAAATAAATACAACTTAAATATCCACAATTGGTATTATATGAAGTCTCACATGTTTATATACCATTTCACTAGTGTAAGAACCCATCCACACATACCATCAATTTTCCATTTTCCAAATGCGTACATTTATGTATGTGATCATTCATAGAAATTCAAAGTTTCAATAAAATAAAAAGAAAAAATTCCAGACCAATTTCAAAAAACCACTTATCATTAAATAAACACATTTCCAAATTCCCATGATGTTTCATTTCATATTCTAAAAAGTATTTCCAAAATCCAAATTTTTTTTCCAAAACGCCATTCATTTTTCCATTTGAAACCATACATTCCATTAAAAGCAAACAATTTTCATTTCAAAAACCATTTTCCACTCTGAAAACCATGTTCCCTCTTAAAAAAACTTTTCCAAAAATATATTTGAATTTTTGAGATCCACTCACACCAACCAAAATGAATCCCAAACATAACACGCATAAAATCTTCCAATAATAAGGAAATAGTGTCTATGCCAACCCAATAAAATGGTTTATAAGACCATGCTTCGAGTGAGTATCAACCATAAGAAGTATCTTGAACTATGAACTCGATATATACATGGGTCTCTACTCTATGAAAGTTCATCACATAACACTAGCTCACTTCCCTTGTCATCCCTTATCCACACAGACCAAACAAAATAAAAATTCAAATCCCAAACTACCGCTAGAAACTCGAGGCTCAAGATGGGAAAGGGTTCATGACATATTTTCCGTACCTACCTATAGAATTCTGAAAATCCTAATCTCCAAGATACCTAACACCTAAAATAACAAGAACCTGCCTCTGATACCGTTTTTTCAAGAACCAACCCGGGTCAACCCTGAACCGATCACCCAAGTCAGCCCACGACAAGGCCCAAAGGGCATTCCCAATCCCCACAAGTTGAAAACATGTTCCGAGACCCAAATTAAAACAGATGGAAATGATTTTTGGCCCATAATGAAAAAACTAATAAATAAATATAAACTGAACAAAAGAGATAAATGATAGCATTGGCAATAAGATAAATTCACACAACCAAATGTTCCTCCAAGTGACCTCATGGGTCAACACCTAACATAGAACCATTGTTTCTCTAAGAGTGATCCAAAACTAGAACCTAAAAATGAAAAGATAAATTAGGCATAAACACCGAGATACTCATTAGAAATGCCAAAGAATAACAAAACCCTATGCCCTTTCCTTTAAAAAGAAACCCAATCATGCTAGTTTGAAAATAAGACATAATAAAATAATTCATTTCATTCTTTTTAAATTGAAGACATAAGTTTATATTTTTTAGGAAAGTTCTTCTATTCTACTATATTTTCAAAATAGTTTAAATTAAAAACATGGATTTTACAAATAAGGAAACAAGATTGAAGTAACAAAAATAGAAATCATTTCACAAACACTATGTCATAAGAGAGAACCACAGTCAAACCCTATAGTTACCTAGAAAAAACTGAGGCCCTAGGAACCTCATAACTCGGTGAAACTTGTCTTTGAAACCACAAATATTAGAGTCCTAATGAACAAGACACTAGTTGGGGACACCCCCATAACCTAGTGGTATCCAATCATCATAATCATTTAGTTAGTGTTGTAATCTTCTATCATTCTAGAATAAACTAGCAATAACCAATTCAAAATCATCTATAATACTAGTCCTAGTCTTACCAACTATGTACCCAGGGTTGCCTATGTGCTCTATTTCAAATAGAGACAAGGTTTTATCAAGAAAAAATATATAAAAAAAATCAATTTCTTTATCTAAAAACACATTCAAAGTCCCACCATCAATCTTCCTCCTTAAGCGTATTTCCCTTTTTTACATAACATAATAATTTAAAATTCTCAACACTAGGAACATTTCAAAAATCACCTATTAAAAATTACATAAAATTTCTCAACCTAGGGGGAATGCCTCAATAGGGTTTTTCCAATTTTTCAAACTATTCTCAAAGTGCCAAACAAGCCTTATTTCTTTACAAGGAATACCTTCTCTTTATAAAACATGTTCACCCAACACTTTTATGTTTTAAACTCAATTTAAAATACCAAATAGATAAAAAAAGAACCACACATTTAAAACAAACTTGAAACCATACCCAATTCAAAGAAACCAATTAAAGAAAGATAATTTTTCATTTAAACTTGAATTTATACCGAAAAACATGGACTTACTAACTTACCAAATCATAGAATTTCCCTTTTTAAAATCAAACATGACCCCATATTCCTTTAAAATAAATTTTCACAACTAATTTATATTCTAAACATTTTGGGAAATACCCAACACACAACCAAAATCATTTTAGAAACCAATTTTAAATATATATCATTTAGGACCAATTGAGAATTAGAAATGTAATAAATTTTACAAAACAAATTTGAGAGCATCTATCTACCAGAAAGTTACATGTTGAAAACATAGAAAAATTATGAAAAAAAATGCATAACCATCTATAACATTCAAAACCATATCACAAAACTTATAATCATACTACATAAATATAAAAAATATTTCTAAAACAATAAATAAATTATGGAATTCAAATTAAAGGGTTAGGAATAGAGGACCTACCTTAAACATACTGCTCTTTGATGAAGACCACCTAAACTAACCCTTTAGTCTTACACACACATGAATTTATACATATACATATATATATATATATACATATATATATATATATATAAAAATTACACTAGATGAATTGCACATATTCCCCACACCATGAGAGAATATGTGTAAAGATGGCACATATATTTATATATGCCTTACTTATGCATGTACACATAGGTGTTCTTGATACCCGTAGCCCAAAACCACATCAAGAGGACCTAAAAAACTCTAGAAAAATTTACCAAAAAGTAAAAAAACCATGAAAAATACCCATACTACCAAAATAAATTACAAACAACTCAAATATCATAAAACCCGTAAATTAAAATTAAACCTAAGCAATATAATTGAAAACCCTTACTAGGAATAATGGAGGGCAGAGAAAAACTGTTCAAAATGCTTCACATTTAGAGATAGTTGACGGAACACAGAACAACATCACCTAGGAGGCCATTAACAGAACCCTAAAATTCAAAAAAAAAAAATAAAAAGCCAGGTCAAAACCTAAGCTAGGGTTTTAGCCGAATGAGAATCATGTGATGAGAGACCTCAAACCGGCTTAAAAAGGAGAGGAGTGGGAGGATAAACCCTTTCCATGGATATTTAGACCAAGAACCGGTGAAAATCTAATTGGAATCGAAGCTAGAGGGGTATCTCGAGAGGAGGTCACATGTGTGGCTGAGAGGATCAGTTGGAGGGGTGGGGGGGGGGGGGGGTCATGCACCTAAAGGAGGCTCGAGAGAGGAGAGGGTGATGTCCAATGTGTCCAAAGGATAGAATATAGATCACTAGAGTGTGGGGGTACTGATAGGAGGAGGCAGTGAGCTATTGGGAGAGGGAGGGGGGTGTCACATGATGCACATGGGGAGGATGAGAGAAATGAGGGAGAAGGAAAGAAAAAAAAGAAAGAAAATAAGGGGAAAAAGAAAAGGAAATTAAAAACATAAATCAATAATAATAATAATAATCTTATTAACATAATAATAATATTCATAATAATAATAATATTCATAATAATAATAAAAATATTATTATTATTATCAAATATTCTTTTATTTTATTTTATTTTATTTTTCATTTAGTAATATTTATTTTGAATATTGGGAAACTACATGGTTTGCAGACATTATACCAAGATGTGCACTAACCATGTGCTGGCCACTGCCAAGTCCTAGAACCTCTTGCATGGTTACCTACTGGTAGGTGCATGGTTGAGAAAACTATGCCCAAATATCCCAAATGACACTATTTCGATGACACACCCTCACACACGGTTGCCACACGATCACTCTTAACTGTACACAACCCATGAACAAGACCCCTTTTTGATTGAAAATTTTAAAATCCAACCTAGACTGATCCACAATGAAAACGAGGATAGAAACAATTAAAATAATTAAAATAATTAAATTTTTGAGGTCGGGGTGTGACAATTCTCTCCACCACAAAAAATTTATGCCCCCAAAAATTCACACAACAAAATGAGGAATCAATCTCGAGTTTGAAACTGAATGAAAATAATGAAATCACGAAATTGGTGTGATTTTTCACTCTACTAGACACACTAGACCAGATCTATGGGAAATTACAATGAGAAAAACACTAAGGATTATAGGAGGGTTATCCCCACCACAGGAACCATACTAGCATGACCAACATTGAGATTCTCAGCATGGGATAATTATATAAACACCAACATAAGACAAAGCAGAAACCCACAACACAGACCAAAAACCCCAACATAGAAAAATACAAGAACTTACAACACAAATTAGAAAGCTTAGATACACGGGGGAACTCAGAAAAATAGTTCAAACCAAACATAGATCTAAACGAAAATTCATCATTTCCACAAAAAAAAAGTATATCTAAAATGGGCGTAGACTGAAACAAAAACAGGACACAAAAAGATCTAATTTAATGAGAGACAATCATATCAAGATTCTCATCAACAAGGAGACAACCATTCAAGGGTTCACTCCATAAATCACAACCACTAGAATTACAAGAAAACGAGACCACCAATCCTTATTTCATCTAAATAAGAACTTTCAAAACAATCAGGACTAAAAAAATGAAATGAGGCCTCTCCACCTTCCACAATAGAAAGGAACCTTTAAAAAAAGAAGCTACGATAGAGGAACTTAAACTATCCTTATTCCAGTATTGGAGATAAAAGTTAGACCAAGGTTCCCCATACCTGAAAATTCATGAATGCATGAAAATATTCACTCTAAGACTTATGGTTGTAGCTTTGATGTCTTGAAGCATCTTCTACCACATAGTCAAGAGTTTATAATTAATAATTGAAACTTCTATTGTGGTATATCAACTTAAAAAAACCCCTAAAATGTCCCAAGAAACTATGCCAATAAAAACATATATATTTGTAAGTCCTTATGAATGATAAATTCTCTTGTTTTTTAGATAAAAAAGGTGGTAGAAAAACCAAGAAGGATTGGGTATGGTCCAAGGTCAGGAAAGGCTCTGGCTCCACAACTCAATTCAGAGTCTGGGTAGAGTCGTCAATGGAAATACACATAGAAATATCCATTCATAGTTTCATCATGAACTCTAACCACCTCATTTTTGACATGTTCAAACCACTAAACAATGACCAACACCGATCCCTTAAAATTGGACTTAACGAAAACACAAAGGAAACAACATAGAGTCCGACAGTTCACTCTTTAATGGTACTTTTCAGGGGCACACTCTAAAATAAGAGGCACAAGTATGAATATAAAATCATCACAAACTGAAAAATCCAAACTCAAATCATAATACAAAATCCAAACTCAAATCACCATTTCAACACCATTTTCAACATGTCAAAACCAAAATCCTATGAAAAAGTATACCAAACACAAACAGAATACATTAAACAATTTTTATCTTTTCAAAACATTGAATCCAACCCATTTGAAAACTATTTTTCAGAAATAAAAACAACTTAAATATAAAATATTGGTATTCTATGAAGTCTAACATATATATATACCCTTTCAATAGAATAAGAACCCATCCACACATATAATGAATTATCCATTTTCCACACATGTACATCCATATATGTGATCATTCAAAGAAATACCAAGGGTCAATTCAAAACATTTATCATTTAAAAAATAGATCATTCAATTTATAGCACAAATTACCAACCAATTTGAAAACTCCACTTATCATTAAAGAAACATATTTCAAAATCCCCAAGCAGTTTTATTTCACATTCCAAAAAGTGTTTCCAAAATCCGAAAAAAATTTCCAAAACACCTTCCATTTTTCCCTTTTAAACCATACATTCCATTAAAATAAAACAATTTCTATTTCAAAAAACATTTTTCAACTAAAAAAACCACATTCCCAATTTAAGAAAATATTTTTTCTAAAACCATTTCCATTTTTGAGATTTACTCACACCAACCAAAAAAACACCAAAACATAACTCACATCAAAACTTCCAAGAATAAAGAACTAGTGGCTATAACAACCTAGAAACATGATTTAATAGACCATGATACGAGTGAGAATCAACCATAGAATGTATCTTGAACCATGTGCACGAGATGTACATGGGTCGTTACTCTATGCAAGCTCATCGTGTAACACCAAATCACTACCCTTATCATCCCTTATCGAGACAGACCAAACAAAATAAAATTTCAAATCCCAAAATACCCCATGAAACTTGATTCTCAAGACAGGAAAAGGTTCATGATGTATTTCCTAGACCTACCTCTCAAGTCTTGAAAATCTTAATCACCAAGATACCTAACATCCCAAATAACAAGAACCTACCTCTGATACCATTTTGTCACGAACCAAACTTTTTCAACCCTGAATTGGTCACTCAAGTCGGCATATGACAAGGCTCTAAGGGCATTACTGATCCCTATAGGCTAGAAACTAGTGTCAGGCACCAAATAAAAATAGTTGGGATCAATTTTGGGCCATAATGAAAAGATAAATAAATATATATATACTAAAAAATATATAAACTCTAGAATCAATAATAAGATAAAGTCACGCATCCAAACATACCTCCAAGTGACCTCGTGGGTGACCACCTAACATAGAACTACACTCATTGTAAGAATGATCCAAAACTAGAACCTGAAACTGAAAAGATAATGTAGGCATGAGCACCAAGATTCTTAGTAACAATGCCAAAGAGAAAAAATTCCTTATTCCCTTACCTTTAAAAAGAAACCCAATCATTCTATTCAGAAAATAAGACATAATAAAAAAAATTTCATTCTTTTCCAATTAAATTCAAAAGATTACATTTTTAAGGAATGTTCTTATATTCCCATATATTTTAGAAATATTTTCCAATCATGCATTAACATTCCAAAATGAAAGGAAAAAAATTTAAATTAAAAACATGTATTTTACAAAGAAGGAAACAATATTGAAGTAACTAAAATGGGAATCATATCATAAACACCTTATCATAAGTGAGCACCATGGTTAATCCTTATAGGTAGCTAGCACAAATGAGGCCCTAAGAACCTCGTTCCTTGCTGAAACATAGATTAGACACCACAACCATCAGTGTTCCCATGAACGCTCCACTAGTAGGGGACACCCTAATAACCTAGTGGTCTCTAATAATCATAATCATTTAGTTAGTTTTATAATCATCAATCCTTATAGAAGAAACTAGGACTAACCACCTTCAAATAATCTAACGTACTAGTCCTAGTCTTCCCACCTAGGTAACCGGGGTTACCCATGTGCTCTATTTCAAATGGTGGTGAGGTTTTATCAAGAAAAAACAAAAAAACAAATCACTTTCTTTATCTAAAAACGCATTCAATATCCCACCATCGATATCCCTCCTTAATAACATTTCCCTTTTTACACCACAGAACAATGAACATACCTCAACACTAGGAACATATCACAAGTCACCTAATAACACTTACATTAAATTTCTCAAACTTGGGGGAATGCCTCAAGAGGGGTTTCCACTTTTTCAAACCATTATCAAAGTGCCAAATGAGCCTAATTTCATTACAAGGAATATATTTTATTTAGAATACATGTTCACCCAAAAATATTAAGTTTTAAAAGATATTTGAAATCCCAACTATATAACAAAAGCACCACACATTTAAAACAAACTTAAAACCACACCTAAGTCTAAGAACCCAATTTTAAAAAAGAAAATTTTCCATTTAACATTGAATTTACACCAAAACACATGCATTTCATAACTTATGAAATAATATAATTCCCCATTTTTAAAATCATACAAGAACCTGTATTCATTCAAAATCAATTTTCACAATTAATATACATGATTTTTTTTGGGAAATATCCAACACATTCCCAAAATAATTTTAGAAACTACTTATAAAGATATATCATTTAGGACTAATTAAGCATCAGAAATGTAATAAATTTTCCAAGTCAAGGTTGAGAGAATCTGTCAACAAGAAAAACACATGTTGAAAACAAAGACAGATTATAAAAAAAAAATATAGAAAAATTTATAAAAATCAAAACCATATATAATTTCTGATAATTATACTACATACATATAAAACATATTTCTAAAAAAATAAATTAATTATGGAATTCAAATTAAAGGGCCAGACATAGGGGACATACCTCAAAAATGCCGCTCTTTGATGAAAACCACCCGAACCGACCCTTATCACTTATACGCACATGCACATATATATATATATATTAGTTTAAATTTAATTTCCCCTAGCTTCATTGTATATATTTCCCACTCCATAAGGGAATATGTGAAAATAGGGAATATATATATATATATTTCTTACCTATTCATGTACATATAGGTGTTCTTAATACCCGCAGCCCGAAACCACATCAACAGGACCCAACACACTCTAGAAAAATTTACCAACAACTCAAAATATCGTGGAAAATACCCACAGTCCCAAACTAAATTAACGACAACTCAAATATCATAAAATACCTAAATTAAAATTAAACCTAAGCAATAAAATTGGAAATCCTTACTGGGAATAATGGAGGTAAGATTAAAATTGTTTGAAATGTGTTGCCTTTGATGGTGGATGCTGAAACATGAACCGAAATCCCATGGGATTCCATTTAAAGAACCTTAAAATTGAATAAAACAAAAAACTAGGTAAAACCCTCAGATAGGGTTTTGGATAAATGACATCTGGGTGACGGGAGACCTCAAACCTACCGGAAAAGGAGAGGAGAGGGAGGAGAAACCCTTACTATGGAGATTCAGAACAAGAACTCATGAAAACCCTGTTCAAATTGATGCATAGAGGGAGCAGAGGAGGAGGTTGGGCATATAGCTGGGTGGATTGACTAGGGGGGTTACGTGCCTGAAAGAGGCTCGATCGTTGAGAGGGTACTACACAAGGCGACTGATGAAGATGAGATGAATCACCAGAGGGTGGGCATCCCGAGAGGAGGTGGTGGTGCACTGCTGGTAGAGGGAGAGAGGCATCACACAGTGCACATGGGGGAGGAGGAGAGAAATGAGGGAGAAAAAAAGAAAAAAAGAAAGAAAATAATGAAAAAATAAGAACGAATTAAAAACATAACTCAATAATAATAATAATATTATTAACAACTTAATAATAATAATAATAATATTTATAATAATAAAATGAATATTATTATTATTATCAAACATTATTTTAATTTTTATTTCATTTTTCCCCCATTATAAGTTATTTATTTTGAATATTGGAAATCTGCACAGTTCATACACGGTTTACCAAGCCATGTGCTAACTGTGTGCTGACCACTGCCAAGGCCAGACACCCCTCGCATGGTTACCTACTAGCAGGTGCACGATTGGGAAAATTGTTCAGTAACCATACCAAATGGAATTATCCTGATGATATACCCTAAAGCATGATTGATGCACAATTACTCTTAACCATGCACAACCAGTGTGCAAGACCCCTTTTTGATTGAAAATTTTAAAATTAAACCCATACTGGCCAGTAATCAAAATGACGACAGAAACAATTAAAATAATTAAAATAATTAAAATTTTGTGGTCGAGGTGTGAAAATACATCAAATACATGTGTCTGTGAAATGATATTAGCTAAAATTGTGTTGGGAAAATATTATTTTATTTACAGGATCATGAAATTTCACAAATGAAAACATCATATGTGAGAAGCCCAACCTGATAGTAATACATTTTAGGGAACCCCATAAGAATTTATCTCATAATTCTTTTAAAATTATTATGGTAAATATCTTATAAACTAAAAATATAAAATTATTGAAAATATCTTACACAAAACAGAATATAACAACCCGATATTTTTATTAAATATTTCTCTTTAAATATTTTAATTTTTTTCGGTAGCTTGTGTTACACGCAACACTGAGTTTCAAAAAACCAAAATATACTATTATACCATTATTATTTTTACATGACCATTATCAATTAGAAATTTAATTGGCAGGTATGAAAATGAATAACCATATTATGAAATATATTTATTTATTAACTCTTAGGTAAAAAACACTTAATTTTTAGTAAATTCATTTTATTCTTCCAAACAAGTTTTATTCAAAAAATGGTTTTATTGATTTCTATGAGAATATATATATAACTAATTTTTACACTTTTAAAAATGTATATGAAATTTAAAAATAATTTTTGAATTTATAATAACAAAATTATCTTAGGATTAAGTTTTTATAATTTTCTAAAAAGTATGAAATTTTAATGAATATGGAAAAAACATATTTATATTGAAAATTGTATTTCCCTTTAAAGAATTCAAAAATTCAAATTATATTTTGGATTAATTTTAAATTTTCATTAGTTAACTTTGATTAAAAAATAATCTAATAATGGTTTCTTTAAATGGATTTTAAACTTCATAATAGTATAAAAACATATTATATTTTAAAAGGGAATTTTTCTGAAGAACTATTTTTGGGTGCGTTTTCCGGTTTAAATATAAATAAAATTATGAAACTTATGTTTTTTTAATTTTGAAAATGGGATTAAATAGTTGGAATTATTAGTTTCAAATTTATTAAATTGGTACCTTTTATTTTTAGACAATATAAATTGTAACTTTAGTAATTTTGTTACCATAGTAAAGGGAAATCAGGTAATTAATGGTAAAAATAAAATGATAAGGATAAGAAAATTACCCTAAAACATGACCCAATTTTATTATATGAGTAAATTTTAGTCCCTAATACTTAAAGGTTCTATTCTATGACCATTGTATTCCATTTGGATAGGATTAAAACCTTTATAATGTTTTATTTAAAGAAAAGTCAATGATGTCACACTATTGTTTTTAATAAGTATAACATTTTTAATATGTGGTTATTGAAAAGATATGCTCAACTATAAATATTATTTTAAAATTTAAAATATTTATTTTCATCATGATAATTAATTTTTATTATTAGGGAATAAATAATTACCTTAAATGCAACATTGATGCAGTAACTATTCAATTAATGAAAAAATCAAATAAATGATACACAAAATATTAAAATAAATATAAATTGAGTTATTTTAGGTGATCCAATAATTATAGTGATTACCATGACATTTTTAGAATATGATAAAATAGTTGTTTCTAATTTTAAATGTTTTCTTGACAATTTTAAAGTTAATGTAATGAATAATATCAAATTTTACAATAATGATATTTTATGGGATTAATATTTTATTAAATTATTTAAAAATAATTAAAATATTAAATAAGATCAAAGGGGATAAAATATGCTCTAAAATTTCACCCCCTATGAATTTATAGGACATTTGGAATCATTTTTCACTATAATATTCTTATTATATTCTAATATTTTGGGAAATTCTAAAAACCATCCCTCTCCTCCCCCTATAAATACCAACCCTCACCACCCCTTATCCTCACACCTTAAAAGCCCTAAAAATTTCCAAAAACATTACAAAAAATATCCTCCCCACTCTCCCCATATCCATGTTCTGATTGTCTTACCAAAATACCAATTGCAAGTTACTCAAGGGGTGCTTCAAGGAGGTGATATTCAAGAGGAAACATTCACAAAATACCGCTTTTAATTTCTTTTCTTCTTCTACCTTCTACAAAAATATTTAATCCATAAAATAATAATAAATCCAAAATCATATATATACTTTAATTTTATATTTCTAATGTAATATTTTTTATCCTTCCATTTTTCACATCTCCTGTTATTCAAATAATGGAAATCATTGTGAAAATTATGGCGGTTAACCATCTTTGTGGATAATGGGTTTTCATTTTCCATTACCACCTTCAAGACTAATTATAAAAATATTATTATGGTTAAATAATATTTTAATAATTATATTATAATTTATTTCATATTACGTCCAACAGCCCGAAGGCCTTCATATTTTTTATTATAAGATAATCCCCCTTTTAAGGGAATAAGGGGGGAACCCAAACTTCATGGACATAGGACATCACACGATAAAAACATAGATAACAACATATATCATCCCCACCCTAGTGTATGATCATGACGAATCCCTCCACCTTTTCAATATAGTTCAGCAAACAAGTGTCCTGTGTCGAAGAATAAGCCCGATCCGACAGCTGATGCCATACCCTCTCAAACAACAAAATCCGAAAACCCTGCAAAGATAAAACACAAGATCTGAATCCTCCTCTGAGAATAATCCATGCGATCAATCTTTCTGCATCACCACAAATTACGAGACATTCTCACAAACATCAACGACTATCCTGGTAGAATCTCTTCGAACTCCACAAGACACCTCACCACCACCCGTAGAGGCCCGAAAGTCAGTGTGAAAATCAGTGTTGCAAAGAAGGACCAGCGATGTCAAAACAGGAATCCAAAAAAGCCATAACCAAAAAACAAATGAATCCAAATATTCCAAGACAAAACCCTGAAAATAAAAAAGTAGAGAGACGAAATTCCTCCCCTTCTGAAGAACTGGAAATTGACTAAGCGATCCCCTGGAAGGTCATTAGAACCGCATGCGGAGGTGCCAAAAGCCATGCAAAGACGTCGTCGATTGATAGGACATCGGGCCGAACGCCAGCGCTAGTAGAGACGTCGGACAGAAGTCTTCGAGGTCCAAGATGCTCGTCGTAGCACCAAAAATCCATCGACGCCGGAAACTGGAGCCGGAGAAACCCTGAAATCCAGATGCGCCACTCTGAAGCTAGATCACGCCTTTGGCAAACCGAAACCAGAAGAATCCGATCAAAACCAGGCCGGAGGGGGAAGTGGGAGGAAGAAAAGGGGAAACCCTAGCCGTTGTGGAAAAGGGGGTCGACGCCGCTCAGAGGATCCCGCTATTTGGAATTCATATTATGAAACTAATATATATAGATAATATTAAATAAAATGATACGAATGTGTGATGATCGAAAAAACCTCCAAAATAAACTAAACATTTATCATTTACATTTTATCAAATGGATCATCCTCATGTAAAAAAATGTTATATGGGGCCATTTAAACTTCTATAAGTTTATGAATATTGTTTAATTTCACTTCTGGAATAGTATTCGCATTCAACAAGAACTTCCATAATTATACAAAAGTGAACCGACCATGAAACCATGGAATGATCACCATTAGAACAATGAAATTGAACCTTATAACTCATCTAAATAGAAAAAACATAAAATTATAAAATTATAATAAATCAAATAAATATTTAACAGGTTCTAGAATAATAAATTAATTAATCTTATTTGATTATTCATGACATTTAGTGCAAGTGAAGAACACATTCCATCATAAGGTAAAGGATCTCTTCGAACCTCCATATTACCTTTGGGTTTCAATTTCTATATGTTTACCTCAATTTATATCTTCATTATTATTATATAATTCTCCAATATTCTATGCATATGTATCAAAAAAATTTATATATCTCAATTCATCTTTCTTTGATGGGGAATTATATGTTTTAATAGGTTCACTTATCAATTCTTCTCGATAAGAAAACCCGATTAAAGGGAACTTCTTAGTTTCTTTTCCATTTTCATAATTTTTTTTAATCTACCCATATTTTAAAAAATCACTCATTTTATCATGAAAAAATATTTAGTTCATTTTTGGTTTTAGGGAAAAATTATTCTTTTATCCTCTTTGAAGTATGTGTATTCTTTTCCCAAAAACTTCACCAATGTGGCACATTTCTAAAGTTACCTAAACACACTTTTTTCATGTTTTAAATTATATTGGAAATAATTATTCATGATATATTCTTATTTTTACATTATGATTGTCCAATAATTATTTAATCCCTTATGTCATTGAACCCATTGTTATACTCCCTTTGGTTAAGCGTTATGACATGATTACGATACCCATTTCTTTCCATGGGTAACCCTTATGTTTATTCCTTATGTTTGATTCCTTATGTGGCACACATATGAATGAACATGTTATGATTAGAGGACTTAAATAGCAATCTAATTCATTGGGTAATGTTTTAGTCTTAAGAGATGTTATGTATGGGATTATGCATTAAACTTAATCCATTACGGGTCTCTGTCCACCATGTGTTATAGTCACGGGAGTTAGCCTTGACTCTTGTTAACGTCATGATATTTGTTTCCACCACATTCCTATTTTGACATGTTCATATGATTTCATTTTCTATATGATATGATTATACATGTTTATTCATGATCCATTCCTTTTATGTTATCATGTTATGTCTTCTAACTCATGTGTTATTATTCATTTTCAAGTTTATTATTTTACCATGATTTTTAGCTCATACCTTTTGTCTATGTATTCCCTAGGTTATCCTATGTAGTTGTAGGAGCTCAAAATGATTTAGGATCTCATTATGAAGATAACGAAAAATATGTTATATTCTAGTTTCAGGTTTATTAATTATATACCTAGTCTTCGAAAGACACTATCATTATTAACCTTGGTTTGTATTTCATGGAAAATTATGATTAAAATAATGTAACAATATATGTAAAAAGTCTTCGGTCACTATAGTTGGTATCAAAGGATAATATATTTATTTTTGGGGATTATGAAAATAAATCCTCAAT